>CM067382.1:64693975-64936475 GCA_034510155.1 Eucriotettix oculatus | reverse complement strand
TAATATATATATGTACACTTAATTATATCAACAAGTAAGTAAACAGATTTAATTGACACTTGGTTAATATACAACAAAATTAATTATTATTGGTACTGTAATGTGTCAGAAAACAAATTAAATCAATCGTTTATTAATTTGGATATCAATATGACAGAAATTAAAATTTAATTGGAATTTAATTAATATATATATATATATAGATTTTTTTTCAGTTTGACGTCATTTGATTAACATTTATTTAATATTGATGGATGCTCTAATATGTCAGCCAACAAAATTTAATTAATTTAAAACATCTTTAATATATATAAATATGTCAGAAAACTAATTTAATTAACATTTCATATATATACACTTAATTATATCAATAAGTAAGTAAATAGATTTAATTGACACTTAGTTAATGTACAAAATTAATTATTATTGGTACTGTAATGTGTCAGAAAACAAATTATATCAATCATTTATTAATATGGATCAATATGACAGAAATTAAAATTTAATTAATATATATATATATAGTATTTTTTTCAGTTTGACGTCAAAAAAGTTTGATTAACATTTATTTAATACGGACGGATGCTCTAATATGTCAGCCAACAAAGTTTAATTAATTTAAAACATCTTTAATATACAAATATGTCGTAACACTCATTTAATTAACATTTAATATATATAATGTATATCCATATGTCAGCAAGCAGATTTAATTTACACATAATTAATATACAAAATTAGTCGTTATAAATACTTTAATGTGCCAGAAAACAAATTTTAATTAATATGGATACCGTTTATTGTCTATATATGACAGTAATTAAAATGTAATTGACATTTTATTAATATATAGATAGATGCTCCGTATTTTTCCAGTTTGCAAGCAAACACACAATTTGATTACAAATTTAATTAGTATGGGTACTCGAATATGTTAGCAAACAAATTTAATTAATCTGCAATTAATACGGATAGTCAACATTATGTCAATATGTCGACAAACAAATGTAATTAGTAGTATGGATACTCTGATGTGTCAGAAAACAAAATTTAATCAATATTTGATAAATATGGATACACTCTTTATTATATCAATATGCCCAAAAATTTTAATTTAATTAAAATTAAATAATTTTCGACCATGTTTTTTTTTCAGACACTTTTTTTTAAAAAAAATTTTCAATCAAACAAAGTTTCAGCGCATATTCACACCATCTTCAGGATTTTCTCTCTTCACAATCAAATTATTGTTACATTAGTTGTGAGGAGAAAGAAAACCCTTGAAGGTGCGAATATGCGCCGAATCGTTGTTTGATTAAATATAAAAAATAAAACCGCCTGAAAAGAAAACGGGTGAAAATTATTTCATTTTATATCGTAATGTCAGACGTTAATTGATTTAATAAAATTTCATTAACATTCAATTATTAAAGATACTCTTTGTTGCGTCAATGTGTCGGCAAACAAAGATAATTGCCATTTAAGTAACATACTGCAGATATTATTTATTATGTCAGCAAACACAACATTAATTGACTTGGATAATCTAATATTCTAGGAAATAAATTTAATTAACTTAGAAACTAAACTATTTATTACATCAATATATAAGCAAACAAATTTATTAACATTCAATTAATATGTATTTTCTATATATTACACCATATTACAAATATATTTGATTATTTTTTAATTGGAATTGAAGATCTGTATTAATTAAGTGTTAATTATATTTGTTTTCTGACATATTTTGCTGTATTTTTTAATTTTATTTACCCTTTTAAAATTTTCAAATGTTGTGTAAAAACTCGTAGAATTTTAATACCACCCAAAAACTGGTAAAAAAATTAGTCTCGTGACACCTGAAGATGACAGAAAACTGTACGGAAACGCTTTCGCGGCTTTGTTAATTTTTCTCCTTCGTTTTGGTATCCCTTTTCAGCCTTTTTATTATTTATTTATTATTGTGTGGTTGAATCTAAGAAAATTTTCTCGTCTGTTTCATGTTGACCTTTGCGTCTTACTTCATCTGTTGGATACTTTATTGACGTTTTAAATTTATCCTCATTTTCGTTTCTCCGTTGCGGAAATTTTATTAGTTTTTAATTTTGCTCTTTCTTTTACATCTGGTTCGTTTAGTCTTTATATTTACCGCTAATTTATTATTTTTAAGTGTTTTCCTATATTTTCGTATTATCCTATGTGGCCCGTCGTTTAGTTTACTATTACGGTGTCTATCTTTCTTTTTGTTTGTTTTTATTGGAATATTAATTTTATTTATTTATGTTTGCTTAGTAAATTTTATGAAAATAGATTTTCCCCCATTTATTATTTTTACAAAAGCTTCAACCTTTTGAAATAATTTTCATTATGGGTTTCTTACCCTTTCGCGTTACATTAAAAAATAAATTATTATTTTATTTAAGTAAGTAAAATTTCGATTTTTTTCCCCCCGTGTTCCTTTTTTTTTAGTTTGTAAAGTATTTGTAATTCCCATTAATTTCAAGTATATTTCTCTTCCCCCCCCCCCGCCATTTTCGTTGCGGAAAATTTTATTACCACTCCTACGTCAATTATTGGGGGCATCAAACTAAGTTCATTACGTAAATAATTACGTTTCAACCGGAGGAATTTCATTAAATTTCATTCAGAAGGGTTAATTAAGTTTATAAAATTATTCCCGACAAGAAGATTGTATTAGTTCCCGTTACTCTGAGATTTTGAGACAGGGGTTAGTGGGGGTGGGGGAAGGGGGCGGGCGGGGGGTGAGAGAGAAATAATAACACTAAATAGAATTAAAAGGCATTGCTCTGGTGTTTTCCTGATAAAAAATTTTTTTACACAACAGCAAGAAGAATAACAGAAACCAAGAGAAAAAAAGATAGATAAAGAAACCTGAAGCTATATATATTTTTTCATTACAAAACAAACTTGAATAATAATCACGTTCCCCTTTCTTCTCTGCTCTTTTTTTATTCATTTACTTTCTTTTTTAATTAGACTCTAGGAGTAGTAAAAGGTAAAAAATCGAGGGGGGAAATGAATATGAAAATAGGAAAGGAAAAAAAATAGTAATTCTCCGTCGTCTATATAATATTTCTTTTTATCTGCAACGCTGTTCCGAGTGCGCGAGGGGAAGGAGAGGGGAAGGGAGTGGGGGGGTTTTCAAGGGGGGGGGGTCAAGGGTGGTTGGATGGTAGAGGGCGAGAGAAGAGGGAAGGGGGAGGGAAAAGGGGGTTTTAAAAAAAAAAGGTGAAGACGAACCTAACTTCATTAAGCTCTAATAAAACTTTCAGTTTTCCCTGGCCGCTGATAATTTCCAACACTGAATTATTTAATGGCGGAAAAAGGAGGTTCCTGCCCCTCTCTCGGTCATAAATTTTTGATTTTTATTAGTGGCGTGATTTTGGTGTTTGTTGGGTGTTTTTTTTATATAGAGAAAAAAGGACGAATCTCTCTCTCTCTCTCTCTCTCTCTCTCTCTCTCCCTTAAATTGGGCTCCCTTCAGCCGCCGCATTCACTCTCTCTCCAATCCCCCTTAAAAAAATACTTGCTAGTTTTACAATAAATTTGAGTAACTGGAGTAATAACGTTTCCAGATACTTTTTTTAATTTTTATTGTAAAGGGATGTGCCGCCGCATTGGCGTAGATGGGGATGGTGGGGGCGGTGGGGGTGGGGATGGGGATGGTGGTGAAGAGAGAGAGAGGGGGAAAAGAAGAGGATTGGATGCGCAGACGACTGCCTCGTAATACTCTATAAATAATAAAGATAATTTTAGGGGATGGAAATAATTATTTGATGTACAATCTGATGCTCGAAGGGAATGGAACGGAATAAAAAAAATTAGGGGTCGTGTTGAGAGGAGAAAAAAAGTAGTGACCCGTGGAATATTAGATAAATAATTTAAAAAAAAAATAAAATAAAAAAATTCTCGGCTCAAAATCGAAATTGGTTACAATTACAAGTTGTTTCGTTGCTATGAGAGTTAAAAGTGGTAACTGTAGAGGGTTGGTCCAAGAAAGTTAACAGTTACAAGAGTAAAACAATTATAATACAGGTTTAGGTAAGCACGTGCGCTAGTGTCGCTGGTTCCATTTTTTTTTTTGGTTATGTGTCACACCCAACCCTGGAGGTTTTGCCTAAAGCTATTCAGCTATCTTAAGAGTCGTCGGAATTGGTTCTAAAGCTGGAGCACTTCCATACTCCGCAATCAAACAAAAAAAAATGTGGGGAAGAAACGGAATTGGGGTCGGCTAAATTTGAAAGGGAAGTAATTGAACATTTATAAGAGAAAACTAGGGTAGTTTACACGTTTATTAGATTTACTATTTGATGGTGATGGAATTGTAAACTAAAAGCTAAGGCCGAAACTGTAACATCTTTTCGTTTAATGGCGAGGAGAAAAAGACATATAATGGAGGGTGGGAATTTAAAAAAAATTATACGTACTTAAAAATCAATACAGAAAAAAAATCTCTCGGAAGAAATACATAGAATAAAATAGAAAAAAAATTGCCTATTAGAAGAAATATATAGAAAAAATTTGGGGGAAAAAAACGGAACTTAGGTCTGTTAAATATGAAGGCGAATTAATTGAATATTTATAAACGAAACTAGGGTAGTTTACCGTATGATTGATAGTGATTGAATTCTAAACTAACAGCTGTATTATCCCTCCGTTTAAAGGGGAAGAAAAAAAAGGCGGCCAATATGGAGGGTTTGGAAAAATTAAAAGCTTCTACATAATTAAAAATCAAAACATAAAAAAATTTCTGTTGGAAGAAGCATAGAATAATATAGAAAAAAAAGTCTCTTCTACATAATTAAAAATAAATACATAAAAAAATTCTGTTGGAAGAAGCATAGAATAATATAGAAAAAAGTCTCTTCTACATAATTAGAAATAAATACATAAAAAAATTTCTATTGGAAGAAGCATAGAATAATATAGAAAAAGTCTCTTCTACATAATTAAAAATCAAAACATAAAGCATTTCTGTTGGAAGAAGCATGGAATAATATAGAAAAAATCTCTTCTACATAATTAAAAATAAATACATAAAAAAATTTCTGTTGGAAGAAGCATAGAATAATATAGGAAAAAAAGTCTCTTGGAAGAAGTAATTAAAATAATATAGAAATTGCCCTGAAGAAAAATGTCTTAATATTCTAAATTATACATTTGAAAGGTAATAAGTATAATCACATAATGTGTTGTATTTTAAATAAACTAAATGAAACAAATTAACGACCTGTATTTTTCTTTTTTTTAAAAAAGAAAAGTTGTTTCGTATTTAGATTTTAAACGACGTTTCGTCAGCATGCTTCTGGCTTTTTCAGGTGTCAAAAATTTTTAATTTCTTCATGTCACTTGTCTAGAGGTCAAATCGACGATTACTATATTTTTTGGGGGGAGGGTTTTAGTTTTTCCATAATTCGGAAATTCTTTCTTCAAAACAATCAATTAATCGAATTTCTGTGGATTTTGGGACACTTAGAAAAATAATTAATTGCATTAATTAATTTTTTTTTAAGTTTCTACCCAAGCAGTTTCTCGAGATCTTTAGATATTCGTTCACTATTTGACCAACAGAGGAATGGAAAATTTACCAGGTATATTTTTTTGTCGACGTGAGGGGAAAATATTTTTCTGTTACGTATGCGAATATATGTATATTATTTTTCCCTGCTTCAGCGAAGTCGTTGTTCGGAAGTATTTCTGGGGTGGGTGAAGGGAAGGGGGAAGAGGGTGTTGTGGGGGTGGATGTGGGAGAGGAGAGAGAGAGAGAGAGAGAGGAACGGTCAATATTGCCGACGAGTTCCTTTCTCAAGTGCCTAAAGGATTGAGGTTGGCAGCACTGTGTGTGTGTGTGTGCATGAAGTCATATATCAGGGGGAAATATTTGATCCTGGAGAATTGGCAACTTGAAAGGTAAGGGAAGAAAGAAAGGGGGTCGTTCATGAGTGGCTTTACTCAGATTTGTTATGATGTCAAATTTTAATAAGAAGAGGAAAAAATAAATATGCTTTTGTGTGGTGAAATATCTTAAGAAAAAAAATTAACATAGGTTAATTTATTCCATTTAGCTCTTTTTAAATTAAATGGGCTATCTTTCCAAGCAGTCAGACCTACATTTGCAAAATCATTTTTTTTCAAAATCTGCTTAGTGGTGTTAAGAACCTTTTCTCTTCTCTTCTTCTCTCCCTTTCTTTTATCTTCCCTTTAGTTTTTTAGCTTCTCTTGTCTCCTCTTCTCTTCACTTCTCTTGTATCGTCTTCTCATTTTTATCTTGTCTTGTCTTATTTGCTCTTCTCAACTCTTCTTCACTTTTCTTGTTTTCCCTACTGTATTCTTCTTTTCTATTCTGCACTCTACTTTTCTCTTTTTCTGTGATTTTTTTATCCTGTTATTCTATCCTAAGTTACCTTATCATATCTTCTCCTACCTTATATTATCTTCTACATTGTCTTGGCTTCTTTTACCAAATTTTTTAACTTCACTTGTCTCCTCTTCTCTTTTTTATCTTGTCTTGTCTTATTTGCTCTTCTCATCTCTTCTTCACTTTTCTTGTTTTCCCTACTGTATACTTCTTTTCTATTCTGTACTCTACTTTTATCTTTTTCTGTGATTTTTTTATCCTGTTATTCTATCCTAAGTTACCTTATCATATCTTCTCCTACCTTATATTATCTTCTACATTGTCTTGGCTTCTTTTACCTAATTATATATTATCTTATGTTCCATTATCTTATTCTATCTTATCTCACCTTTTATCTCATCTTCTTCCTTTATTTCTGTAGAATACATATACACCGCTTACCTTTAAATAAAAATTACTTCCAACGAAACTCTTTCCGGTGTACGTCTTCCCCGTAAAATCATTTCCAGTGAAACTCTTGCCAATAAATCTCCTTCCGATAAAACTCCTTCCGATAAAACTCCTTCCGACAAAACTCCTTCCGACAAAACTCTTTCCGACAAAACTCCTTCCAGTAAAACTCCTTCCAGTAAAACTCCTTCCAGTAAAACTCCTTCCAGTAAAACTCCTTCCAGTAAAACTCCTTCCGATAAAACTCCTTCCAGTAAAACTCCTTCCAGTAAAACTCCTTCCAGTAAAACTCCTTCCAGTAAAACTCCTTCCAGTAAAACTCCTTCCAACAAAACACCTTCCACTAAAACTCTTTCCAATAAAATTCCTTCCAATAAAACTCCTTCCAATAAAACTCCTTCCAATAAAACTCCTTCCAATAAAACTCCTTCCAATAAAACTCCTTCCAATAAAACTCCTTCCAATAAATCTCCTTCCAATAAATCTCCTTCCAATTAAACTCCTTCCAATTAAACTCCTTCCAATAAAACTCCTTCCAATTAAACTCCTTCCAATAAAGCTCCTTTTAACAAAACTCCCAATAAAACTCCATCCAACAAAACTCCTTACGAGAAAAACTCCTTCCGTAAGACTCCTTTCGAAAAGTTAAAACATGAATAAAAAAACGAAAATCGTAATAATGAAAATTTAACAAAGTCCTTACATTTTACTTTCTCATTCTAAAAAACAGTTCATCAAATTTCTCAAATTTTATAGAAGGCCAGAAACCACGGTACAATAACTGTCTACCATTTATTTTATAGTCACCATCATGTTGTTAAAGTCCAGTCGATAAATGGCGGTAACCAGGAAAACTCCTAAATAAAATTATTATTGTAAAATAATAATAATAATGAGTCGTCTACAGTTGAAACAAATCAGGATACATCAACTTGAAATATAAAACAGGCGAGAAGTGTAACTAACGCCTTGCTAATATGCAATATAGATTTCCTGCAGCGTTACCATGTCGTATGTGTTGCCTGACGCACAGGGGCTAATGACACGTAATTTGAAACATGGAGTTGGTTCAAAGCCATTGGTTAAAAATGCGACTAGTTCCCTGTTTCTCCAAGCAACATAATTATTTAACAATACGTAATATTATATATGAGTAATATAAGTATTGTTGTTGCTGTTGCACTGAGTTAATTGGGGGGGTTACCATGTCGTATGTGTTGCCGAACGCACAGGGGCTAATGACACGTAATTTGAAACATGGAGTTGGTTCAAAGCCATTGGTTAAAAATGCGACTAGTTCCCTGTTTCTCCAAGCAACATAATTATTTAACAATACGTAATATTATATATGAGTAATATAAAGTAGTTGTTGTTGCTGTTGCAGACTGAGTTAATTGGGGGGGTTGTAAATAAAGGGGCCAACCAAGCTAAAACTTTTAACGAACCCTCCTTAAGGCAATTTCACTGTTACCAAGTAACTTATGGGTTCCGCTTCTTTTTAAGTTTTCTCCCCCCTCCCCTTTCCCCCTTTTCCCCTTCCCCCCCTCTCCTCTTCCTCACTACCCTCGTCTCTGCAGTAAAAAACAATTGTTGGCCCCGTTTCAACACACACACACACAAAAATATAAATCTCCGCTGTCTTGTTCCTCAATTATCTTCTTATTTTGGACGCTGACAATTCGTGGTACTGAGGAATTATCCTCCATGTGATTTATTGACATTTTTTTCGCCCCTCCGTTTCTATCAACGCTTTAAGTGAGAGTTTATTATAGCACACAGGTTGTTTAAATAAAATAATTAGTGACATGCCTTCAGTAATGGTGATGAGGAGGAGGAGACGACAACCAGTTGGGAAAGTTGTTGGTAATATGAAAATGATTCCAGAAGATTTTATCGTCGTATTTTCTATTCATGTATAATAGCTGCAGTTACCACGCTACTGATATCACAAGGTAGAAATAAGATAAAATACATCAGATAATAGAAGGTTATAGAAGATAAAATAAGATAATAGGAGGTGAAGATAATAATAATAATTAAAAAAAGGATAATTTATGGTTATATTGTACTGAAATCAATCGAATTAATTTTTAATTCTTTTGCTTTGTACCGAACCGATCAATGAAGGATCTCTCCGAGCTGCTCTGTGCTAGACCAACTGAATTTATATCATCAGTACAGCCACTAAGGAAATAATTTAATTAAACCTTAACTGCATCCAACTCACGTCCAAACAAATATTTATTTCTAGAAAGGACAATCCGAACCGAAGTAACCCAGAGTAATCCTGCCCCCAATGTGCTGCAATGATGTTAGTGCCCCTACCGGTTCTGCAACTTATACGACATGACAATTTAGCGGACAGACTATATAATGTGAATGAAGGGGCTTATTAAAGCGTTTCATTAGAAGGAAAATTTTATTTAACTCAACCGTAACAGAAGACATTTTTCTCTGATTAACAGAATTCCTGTTGCTCAAAATAAATTTTATCAAAGGCAGGGAAGGACCACACAGTGATTTACACAAAATCCTTAGCTTATATCTACAAAGGATTATAAAGTTCTGAAGTGATATTTATTCTGCTGATATTTATGTAACTTTTTTTATAAAGAAACCGTAACTTTTAATTGATACTAATTATCAATGTTTAACTATACAACATGCCTGAGTTTTAATTACATAATTATCCTTTTGTGATTTAAATGACGGATGGTACAATAATTAATGTCCTTACTTCTCTCTCGTTTAAATTTCTCAAACAAAAAAAAATTTCTATTCATGAACTGATCACGATTTAATTTTTCTGGAATATATTTTCCTATTTATGTTCATGAAATGATCTCGATATAATTTTCAAAGAATTTTTTTTTCTATTTTTCTCCAGGAGGTAATTTCGATTGATTTTTTTCCAAGAATTAATTTTTCTATTTTCATCTTCAGGAAGTGAACTGGAATAAATTTTTCCGAAATTTCATTTTTTCCCATTTCTTCAAGAAGTGAATTCCATTAAAATTGCAAAGTATTATTTTTTTCTTCAGGAAGTGATCTGAGTTAAATTTCTCAAGAATTTATTCCTCTTTATATAGTGAACTCGATTTAATTTTCAAAGAATTAATTTTTTTTATTTCTCTTGAAAAGTGAACAATATTAAAATTTTCAAAAAAATTAATTTTTTTATTTCTCTTGAGAAAGTAAACAATATTTAAATTTTCAAAAAAGTAATTTTTTATTTCTTATGAGAAAGTGAACAATAAATTTCAAATATTTTTTTCTTGAAAGTAACAATATTAAAAATTTTCAAAATATTAATTTTTTTATTTCTCTTGTGAAAGTGAACAATATTAAAATTTTCAAAAAAGTAATTTTTTATTTCTTATGAGAAAGTGAACAATATTAAAATTTTCAAAAAATTATTTTTTTTTCTCTTGAGAAAGTGCGCAATATTAAAATTATCAAAAAAATAATTTCTTTATTTCTCTTGAGAAAGTGAACAATATTTAAATTTTCAAAAAATTAATTTTTTTATTTCTCTTGAGTAAGTGAACAATATTAAAATTTTCAAAAAATTAATTTTTTTATTTCTCTTGAGAAAGTGAACAATATTAAAATTATCAAAGAATTAATTTTTTTATTTCTCTTGAGAAGTGAAGAATATTGTGAATAATATTAAAATTTTCAAATTATTAATTTTTTTATTTCTCTTGAGGAAGTGCACAATATTTAAATTTGCAAAAAATTAATTTTTTTATTTCTCTTGAGAAAGTGAATATTATTTAAATTATCAAAGAATTAAATTTTTTATTTCAATTGAGAAAGTGAACAATATTTAAATTTTCAAAAAATTAATTTTTTATTTCTCTTGAAAAAGTGAACAATATTTAAATTTTCAAAAAATTAATTTTTTTATTTCTCTTGAGAAAGTGAACAATATTAAAATTTTCAAAAAATTAATTTTTTATTTCTCTTGAGAAAGTGAACAATATTAAAATTTTCAAAAAATTTATTTTTTATTTCTCTTGAGTAAGTGAACAATATAAAAAAGTTTAAAAAAATTAATTTTATTATTTCCCTTGAGAAAGTGAACAATATTAAAATTTTTCAAAAAATTATTTTTCTCTGGCTATTCAGGAAGTGACCTTGATTAAATTTTCCTTTGAATTTATTTTCCTATTTCCTTTTTCTTCAGGAAATGAACTCGAATCAATTCTTTTATTTTCTAGAATTTATTTTCCCAATTTTTCTTAAGGAAGTCAACTGGATTAACTTTCTCGTGAATTGCCTTTCTCTTTAGGAAGCGAACTGGATTTAATTCTCCAAGAATTAATTTTTTTTTCCTATTTCTCTTCAGAAAGTGAGCAAGATTAAATTTTTCTAGAACTTATTTACCTATTTTTTTCATTCAGGAAATGTACTCAAACAAATAATTTTTTTTCAAGATATTTTTTTCCCCATTCTTTTTCAGGAAGTGACCTTGATTAAATTTTTCTTGATTTTTTTTCCTATTTCTTTTTCTTTAGAAAATGAACTCGAATCAATTCCTTTTTCTAGTATTTATTTTCCCATTTTCCTTTAGGAAGTCAACTGGATTAACTTTTTCGTGAATTGCCTTTCTCTTTAGGAACCGAACTGGATTTAATTCTTCAATAATTAGTTTTTTTCTATTTTATTTTCAGAAAGTGAACAAGATTAAATTTTTCTAGAACTTATTTACTTGTTTTTATTCAGGAAATGAACTCGAACAAAGAATTTGTTTTTCTTTTCAGGAAATTTTTTTCCCATTTTTTTCTTTTCAAGAAGTGAACTAGATTAAATTTTTCGTCTCAATAGGGCTGACTCGAATTTTTCTCTTCTTGCCTGTGTATTTTTTTTTAAACCTTAATATTTATCCCGGCTAGAAACCAATCTCGACTTTTTTTTCCCCGAGCTCCCGCTTTTCCAATCGTCTGGAGGAGAATTTTTATCTTAGTCTTCCGCCACACACTTTGACTTTATTATTATTATTATTCGTCGTCTTCTTCTTCTTCTTATCGTGAACTCAGCGAGCATTTCCTAGTCACGAAAATTTTTATTTTTTTTTCTGCCATCGCTTCAAGTAGCAGAGTCACCTCTGGTGGTATTTATTTATTTTTTTTTCCTCCCTCCCTGCATCCACCCTCCCTCGTCGCCTTTTTTTTAGTGAGTGAGATCCTTTACTCCCCTGAGGACTCTGTACCTCCGCTTCTGCTGCTGCTGCTACGTTGTTGAGAAGGACGACTCACATGAGGATAAGGCTCACATACACACACGAATTATGTCCTCGGAAAATGTGAAAACCGCAGGGGAACACTTTCCACTCATCATGAAACAACCCGAAAAAAAAATATTTTTATAACAAAACACATACACAATAAAAAAACAAGAATCATGGCTTCCCGTTGAATTTATGAGGTAAAATACAAAGGAACTGATAACAGTTTTACAGACAAGACGAGGAGGAGGAGGGGAAAAAAACACAACACGTTTTTGAAAAAATGTAGAACACCTTTGAGCAACCAATTTATTTTAACGATGTTAATACGTCAGATTCTTTTCTTTATATACATATGAGGAGGAGGAGGAGGAGGGGGGAGAAAAAAAAGAGGAGCTGTTTAGAGGAATTGGCTTTGACGACGTTCGTTCGTTTCTGACGTCATTTCTCCCCCCTTCCCCCTCCCCTCCCTCCATCCTTCCTTCCCTCTCCGTCGTTTATTTTTCTTCCCCTAGTTGCAATATTTCCCCTTTCTTCGCTCGTCTCCTTCTTTCACGGAGAGACCTGAATGTAGAATATTAATAGTCCACATATGAGTGACTGACTGACTGTGTTTGTGTATCCCTCCGCTCGCTCTTTAGGTCACAGGCGAGCGAGTGAGTGAGCAAGAAATAAGTCCACAGGGAAACAGACGGCTCCCGTGTCTCATTTCCTCCTGGAAAATAGGAAAAAATACCTCGTCGGCCGGCCATGTTTACGTCGTTGCTTTTTTACTTTCTGGAACGAGGGGAGAGAGTGAAAGCGGTCACGACCCTCATTAAAAAAAAATTCATTACCCTCCCATTTTTATTTACCTCGTGTGTATTTTTCCCTGCCTCCCTTTCCCTTCCCTTCTCTCTCTCCCTTCCCCTCTTCTCTTCTTTTGTAATGCCCTACAGACTTTCCCCTTTTCCTCTCTCCGTTCTGTTATATCCTTTCCTGTGATTTCTTAGATTTTATGTTAATTTATCAAACGTTTAAATGGGTTAAAATCCTCGGGCATAGTTCTGATTCTTAAAGACTTTTTATAGAGATTGTTTATGGTATATGTATATATATATATTTTACATGATGGACCGAATTCAAATTATTTTGTACAGGTAACATATATATAAAATTCTAGTTTTATGATCAAATAGGGCCATCTTGTCATGAAATCCAGAATATTGGCCTCTTTCAACATTTTGACAACCCTCCTGTTTTTTTATTTTATTTTTATCTTCTATTTTATTGTAATATCTCTCTTTCTCTCCCCATTTCTCTTGCGTTTCTCATTTTCCTTTTCTTCTCTCTCTCTCTGTTTCTTTCTCTAGTATTTTCTCTTTTATCTAGTTCTTTTTCACTTTCTTTTTTTTTCCACGCCCTCTATTTATTTCGCATCTCTTTTTCCATTTAGCGGGCTCTCGGTATTTTATCTTTCTTTTTTTTTCTCCGTTTGGATTTTAATTATCTCTCTTTATTGCTCTGCTCCTTTTTTTCTTTTCTCTCTGTGTGTTTCTTTTTCTAATATTATCTGTATTTATCACTTTTTTAATGTTGCCTTTTCTCTCGACCCTCTTGTTCTTTCTATCATTTTTCTCCCATTATAAGTCCACAGGGAAACAGACGGCTCCCGTCTCATTTCCTCCTGGAAAATAGAAAAATACCTCGTCGGCCGCCCATGTTTACGGACTCTAGTACGTCGCGCTTTTACTTTCTGGAAGAGGGGAGAGAGTGAAAGCGGTCACGACCCTCATTAAAAAAAATTCATTACCTCCCATTTTTATTTACCTCGTGTGTAGTTTTCCCCACCCTCCTTCCCCCTCTTCTCTTCTTTTGTAATGCCCCTACAGACTTGCCTTATTTCCCCCTTTTCCTCTCTCCGTTCTGTTATATCCTTTCCTGTGATTTCTTAGATTTTATGTTAATTTATCAAATGGGTTAAAATCCTCGGGCATAGTTCTGATTCTTAAAGACTTTTGGTTGGGATTGTATATGGTATATGTATATATATTTTACATGATGGACCGAATTCAAATTATTTTGTACAGGTAACATATATATAAAATTCTAGTTTTATGGGCAAATAGCGCCATCTTGTAATGAACGTTGGCGATTAAATCCAGAATATTTTGGTTTCTTTCAACATTTTGACAACCCTCCTGTTTTTATATTTTATTTTTATCTTCTATTTCATTGCGTTTTCTCTCTTACTCTCCCCATTTCTCTTTCGTTTCTCATTTCCCTTTTTTCTCTCTCTCTCTGTTTCTTTTTCTAGTATTGTCTCTTTTATCTAGTTCTTTTTCGCTCTCTTTTTTTTCCACGTCCTTTGTTTATTTCGCACCTCTTTTTCCTTGTAGCGGTCTCTCGGTATTTTATCTTTCTTTTTTTCTCCGTTTGGATTTTAATTATCTCTCTTTATTGCTCTGTTGCTATTTTCTTTTCTCTCTGTGTGTTTCTTTTTCTAATATTATCTGTATTTATCACTTTTTTAATGTCGCTGTTCCTCTCGACCCTCTTGTTCTTTCCGTCATTTTTCTCCCATTATTCCGTCCCCTTCCTTTTTTTTCTTCTTTCTCATTCCTGTTTTTTTCTCTGCCTCTTTTCTCTCGATCTTCCTCATTGGTTTCTGTCTCTTCTTTTCCTGTCGCCCCCTTTTTCTCGTTCTCTTTCTTTCACCTTTCTCGCTTTCTTTCTTTCTCTCCCTCTCGTCTTTTTCTGCCCTCTCATTTCTCTATTTCTTTTTTTTAACGTATCATCATTTTCCCTTCTCTTTCTCTTTTTCTTCACTGTTTCATTTGTCTGTCATTTATCTTTCATTCGTTTATCTCTCTATTTCTTTTTTCTCCCCCTCCACCATTCTGTCTGTGTTTATCTTTTCACGTTTGGTTTTGTGGTTTTCTTCTTTCCCCCCACATTCTCTTCTTGTCTGTCGTTTGCTTTTTTTTGTCTTTTCCCACCTTTTTTATTTTCTGTTTTCCCCTCCGCCGTCTTTCTGTCTCCTTTCGTCTCTTCTTTCTGTCTATTTAATTAAATTAATTGACCCAGAAAAAATGTAAGAAAGATAATAGAGGAGTTAAAAAATTACCGCTCCTCCGCTCCGGACCCCAAGTGGATGGATGTAGCCGTGATTTACCCTAATATTATCGAGTTTGGTTCGCCAAGAACACCCCTTCAAATTAATTTTGGTCGAAATTGTTACATCCATTGAATGTTGTATGCGGAAGTCTGTTTCACCCCCTTCCCCCACCCTTTCAATGTCTATTAAGGGGATGAACTGTAACTTAAAAATTGTATCTTTTTATTTTTGGTGTCAGAATTAAACTCAGTGACTCACATTACCCAAGCGGTATAGAGCTCAATCTCGATTGTGTTTTGACTCTTCCACCACGCAAATATTCCCTTCCGATTATTGATGGGGGTTGAAATTATACGTTAGCTGTATTTCGGAGGACACGGTAGAAAATTAATTGATCCAAGAACGATGGAAATATGGAACGTTTTGGATGATTTAAGAAATTTTCTACCCCCGCCCCTAGGGGTGAGTCTTACTGACTTTATAATTGAAATTAGGTCTACGGAGGAAGAGTAATAGTTAAGGTAACCGCCGCAGCAGCAGCAGCGGTGTTGACGTGTCTTTGGTTCCGCAGGCGTCCCTGGACACGGCGTCCCAGTTCCTGCACTCGGCACTAGAGGGCAGAGCGTACCTCAAGTCCGTGACGATCCTGCTGCCAGACTCGTGGGACGACAGCTGCTCGCCGCGCTACGTCACGCCCTCCAGCGGGGAAACCCCGGACGTGCGCGTGGGCGTCACTCACCCCGTCTTCGGGGACAGCTCCTGGACGCAGCAGTCGCGGGGCTGCGGGGAGGCGGGGGACTTCATCTACACCAGCTACGTCAACCTGCTGCTCGGCAAGAACGTCGGTAAGTGGACATACCATACATTACTAATAACAACTGATTTAATTAGAAGAAATTAAAATAAAAACTGGGTTAAAGAGATAATATGAGAATAATAAACAGAGAGAGATGAAAGAGAATTGAAAAAAGAGAGTAGATGCAGAAAGAGACGCAAAAGGAAGAGAGAAACGCAAAAAAGAGAGAGAGAGACGCAAAAAGAGAGAGAGAGAAACGCAAAAAAGAGAGAGAGAAACGCAAAAAAGAGAGAGAGAGAGAAACGCAAAAAGAGAGAGAATCGCAAAAAGACAGAGAGAGAGAACCGCAAAAAAGAGAGAGAGAAACGCAAAAAAGAGAGAGAGAAACGCAAAAAAGAGAGAGAAACGCAATAAAGATAGAGAAACGCAAAAAAAAGAGAGAGAGAAACGCAAAAGAGAGAGAAACGCAAAAAAGAGAGAGAGAAACGCAAAAAAGAGAGAGAGAGAAACGCAAAAAAAGAGAGAGAGAAACGCAAAAGAGAGAGAAACGCAAAAAAGAGAGAGAAACGCAAAAAAGAGAGAGAGAAACGCAAAAAAAGAGAGAGAGAAACGCAATGACATAGGGAGAGACAGAAACGCAAAAAAAGAGAGAGAAACGCAAAAAGAGAGAGAGAAACGCAAAAAGAGAGAGAGAGAAACGCAAAAAAGAAAGAGAGAGGCCCAAAAGAGAGAGAGAGAAACGCAAAAAAGAGAGAGAGAAACGCAAAAAAAGAGAGAGAGAAACGCAAAAAAGAGAGAGGGAGAGAAACGCAAAAAAGAGAGAGAGAGAAACGCAAAAAGAGAGAGAGAGAAACGCAAAAAGAGAGAGAGAGAGAAACGCAAAAAGAGAGAGAATCGCAAAAAGAGAGAGAGAGAGAACCGCAAAAAAGAGAGAGAGAGAAACGCAAAAAGAGAGAGAGAGAAACGCAAAAAGAGAGAGAGAAACGCAAAAAGAGCGAGAGAGAGAAACGCAAAAAGAGCGAGAGAGAGAAACGCAAAAAGAGCGAGAGAGAGAAACGCAAAAAGAGCGAGAGAGAGAAACGCAAAAAGAGCGAGAGAGAGAAACGCAAAAAGAGCGAGAGAGAAACGCAAAAAGAGAGAGAGAGAAACGCAAAAAGAGAGAGAAAGAAACGCTAAAGAGAGAGAGAGAGAGAAACGCTAGAGAGAGAGAGAGAGACGCTAGGGACAGAGAGACGCTAAAGAGAGAGAAGGAAACGCAAACAGATAGAAAATCAAAGATAAAAAGCAGAGTGACCGCAAATTATTGAAAGAGGCCAATAATGACACAATATATTAACTTGTCGGTAGAAGTAATGTAGTATAATTAAAAAAAGGATTACAGTTTTATAAAAAAAATGGAAGTAGACTATAATTATATATATTTTTTGTGATATATTGAGTAAAGTATTTTTTTAAAAATAATTGAAATACATTTAACTGTCACAGGTGTGTTTTTTAAAGTAATTGTGTATGACGTCATTATAAATTTATTCAAAGTCCAATATAATAAGTCAATAGTAGATTGGGGTAGTTACAACAAATAAGAATTGTTAAAGTAATAGATTCAAATTGTTTCTCTCTTTCTTTTCTTCCTCCCTCCCTCTCATTTTCGTTTTCTTTTCTTCGTCCCTCCCTTTCACTCCTTATTTTCTTCCTCCCTCCCTTTCACTCCTTATTTTCTTCCTCCCTCCTTATCTTCCATTATCTCCTCCTCTCCCCCCTCTCACTCTATTTCTGTGCTTGTCTCCTTTACAGCCACAGTCTTCTAATAATGCATTACGTGTGGCTGAGGGGGGGGAGATGAGTGACGCGGACCATGTTGTGATGTGATTAAATCATTATGGAACCACGGCCATCACCACTGATCTGTCAATGAATGAATATTCCATTGAAGTCCTCGTCCTAGGGTTAGTGAGGGAGGGAAAAGGGAGGGAGGAGGGAGGAGGGAGAAGGGAGGATCCTCATACAGAAATCATCATCCGTGGTCCGTAATTCTTACGTTTGCCGTAGCCACTGACAGACAGACAGATTATCTAATGTAAAAGCCAGGAGTAGCAACCTGACAAAACTTTGGGAAAAAATAATGGGGGAAAATCATTTACGCTGGCACTTGAATGTTTAAAAATAATCAGAAGGGGAGGAAAAAAAGTTTAGAAATCGAGTCACAGTTAAAAGAAAATACTAAATTAAGATATATAACAGTTTCTACAACCTTGTTGTGAGGATGCATTAATATATAATGTTCCTCTCTCCCTTCTTCACACTCTCTCTTTCTCTGTATTTCATTTTCTTTATTTCTCTCTCTCTCTCTCCCTCTCCCTCTGTTACTGTCTCCTTCTTCTCTCTCTTGTTTCAACATTTAAATTATTCTTTCTATTTACTTCTCTCTCTCTCATCTCCTGTCCAGTTTTAACCTCTTCTTACAATTTTAAAATTCTTGCAAAGAGAGTGCATTACTAAACAGTGTTACCCTTATCCCTCCTCTCTCCCTCTCTTTCTCTCTGTTTCATTCTCTTTATCTCTCTCTCTATTTTTTTCCTTTATTTTCATCTCTCTCACACATTCACTGACTCTTTTCTCCCTCTCTTAGTTTCAATTTTAAAATTCTTGGAGTGAGTGTTCATTTATAAATAATGTTCCCCTTATCCTTACTCTCTCTCTCTCTCTCTCACTCTATTTCTCTCCATTTCATTCTCTTTCATTTTCTCTATTTATATATCTTTCTATTTATTTATTTTTCTCGCTCCCTATATGTCAATACAGAGAAAGAGACAAAATGGAGACAAATAGAGACAGAGTCCTGAGAGGGAAATAAAAAGAAAGATTGCCCATGTGACAGAAATACAGAGAGAAAGAGACAATATAGAAAAATAAGAGACGAAGGGAGAGAGAGCGAAAGGAAGGGTTAAAGGGGAACACGATATACTAATGCACCTTCAAACCAAGAATTAATAACCAGTTTGTCAACGTAATGACATAAAGTTCCATGGCACTTAAGATGATTAGAATCTCATGAAGTGATTAATACCGAATTATTAAAGAAGTAAATTTTTTTGGATGTGCTAGATTTTCGATTAAAACCCCTGATACTTTGACGCTCCGCTCCATTGACCAGTACGAAGAGTTGCCTTCCACGCAGGCAAAACCGGGAAATATGTGGTAAAACAAAAGTCTACGAGCTTTTTGCCTCCTAAAACCCGGTGGAGACATGGAGAAGGGAATGCTGCGACCCCACAGCAAACTCGTCTCCCGTCGTTCTTAAGAAAGGGCGTGAGAATAGCGACCCAATGCCCGACCAACCTAGATGCAAGTTTTCAAGGGTTTTCCCTTCATCTCTTTAGTCACGTGAAACATTGGGTAGGATCCTTAAACCATAGCCCGGGGGCCCTAGTTAACCCTTGGCTACCTTTCTGAACTTCCATCCATCCCCCCTTTCAATTCCCTTCCTATGCTATTAAAGGGGGAGTTGCCTGTTTCAGGATAACCCTCATGTAGCCTGTTAATACCCCAAAAAAATCTACCTTAAACCATAGCCCGGGGGCCCTAGTTAACCCTTGGCTACCTTGCTCTACCTTCCGCATTCCCCGTTTTCAATTCTCTTCCTATGCTATTAAGGGGAGTTGCCTGTTTCAGTATGACCCTCATGTAGCCTGTTAATCCTCCCCCCCCAAAAAAAACTGCTACGATCTTTTGTTGGTACTGTCCATAAATCACACTAAATGTGGGTTTATAGTGTCGCCATAAATCTCACCTGACATGGTATAATGTAATAAGTTTTCCTTAATATAAATTAATAAATTGGATGAAACCATGATTGGGCAAAGTTCTGGCTCCATGTGTCACCACTTTTGGTGGTGGAGAAATCGAAATATTTCTTTCTTTGCCGATCTCGTAGTCTATAGTCAAGAATTGGACGTCTCCGTGAGTTTGCTTTTATTTGATTTGATTTGACAGGCCAGGCCCTGGCGCGAGAGTGGGCCAAGTACCGCTACGGGGTTTTCGACGAGACGGGATTCCGCAACGACCCCGTGTACCCCACGTGCTACCAGAACGAGCAGAACACCCACGTGACAGCCTGCTCGGACCTTCCCCTCGACGACACCAGGTGAGTGTGAAACAACAACCTCTCTCTCTCTCTCTTCACTCTCTCTCTCTTCACACTCTCTTTCTCTCTCTCTTTCTCTCTTTCTCTCTCTTTTCTCTCTCTCTTTTCTCTCCTGTTTCTCTTTTCTCTCTCTCTTTTCTCGCCTGTTTCTCTTTTTTCTCTCTCTTTTCTCTCCTGTTTCTCTTTTCTCTCTCTTTTCTCTCTCCTTTTCTCTTCTTTTTTCTCTCTTTTTCTCTCTCTTTCTCTCTCTTATTCTCTCTTCTCTTTCTCTTTTCTCTTCTCTCTTTCTCTCTTTCTCTTTCTCTCTTTCTCTTTCTCTCTCTTCTTTCTCTCTTTTCTCTCTATCCCTTTCTCTCTCTTTCTCTCTCTTTCTCTCTCTCTTTTTCTCTCTCTCTTTCTCTCTCTTTCTCTCTCTTTTTCTCTTTTTCTCTCTTTTTCTCTCTTTCTTTTTCTCTTTTCTCTCTTTCTCTCTTTTTTCTCTCTTTTCTCTTTCTCTCTTTCTCTTTCTTTCTCTTTTTCTCTCTTTCTCTTTTTCTCTTTCTTTCTCTTTCTCTCTTTCTTTCTCTTTCTCTCTTTCTTTCTCTTTCTCTCTTTCTTTCTCTTTCTCTCTTTCTTTCTCTTTCTCTCTTTCTCTTTCTCTATTCTCTCTTTCTTTCTCTATTCTCTCTTTCTCTTTCTCTCTTTCTCTCTCTCTTTCTCTACTCTTTCTTTCTCTCTTTCTCTCTCTTTCTCTTTCTCTCTTTCTCTCTCTTTCTCTTTCTCTCTTTCCTCTCTCTTTCTTTCTCTCTCTTTCTCTCTCTTTCTCTCTCTCTCTTTCTCTCTCTCTTTCTCTCTCTCTTTCTCTCTTTCTCTCTTTCTCTCTCTCTTTCTCTCTCTCTTTTCTCTCTCTCTCTTTCTCTCTCTCTTTCTCTCTCTCTCTTTCTCTCTGTTTCTCTCTTTTTCTCTCTTTTTCTCTCTTTCTCTTTTCCCCCCTCTTTTTCCCTTGTTCAACCCCTTATCACCCGCAGGCTCTGCTCTTCGGCGAGTCCCGTCGCCGTCAACTACAGCTCCGCGGTGGTCCACCCCGACGCGTCGTCGTCCCTCCTCTTCGCCAGGGATTCCCCGCACATAACGAGGTTCTGCGACGAGACGACGCACAACAAGTACGCGCCCACCAAACACAACCTCATCTGCGACAGGAAGAGCGCCATGGAGGTCATCAGGCGCCACTCGGACTTCATGGAAAGGTCAGCAACTCACCACCTTATCACCTTACAACTGTACCTTAAACATATCTTGTATTGTATTTGCTAATAATCTCTATAATTGGGCGCAAGTCTTTTTCGTTTTCTTATAACTAGCACACCCTCAACATCCTGCCTAATCTGCTTAGCGTATTCCATCCTTGGTCTCCCTCTTCTGTTGTTACCCTCACACACACACACACACTTCCCTCTAATGCTAATTTTACAAGACCCTCGTGTTCTTAAAACGTGGCCTATTAATCCATCCCCTTTCTCTTAGTCAACATACTCCATATTTTTTCCGCTTTTCCCCCCTATTCCGTTTAGAACTTCCTCGTCAGTGATTCTATCAACTCCCCATCTCATTCTCCTACAGTAAAAACATTTCAAAGGATTCTATTCTTTTACTTTTCCCCGACTCTTTCCTATCGTCCACGTTTTTCGCACCCCCCCTACCCCCATATACCATCATATATCGAGAAAGAAGAAGAGTCATCATCCATAAACCCCTCTACAGAAGGGTTATCAAGCGGTAATTAAAATTCCAAAGAGGTACATATTTGAAATAATATTTTTCCTTTTTATTTCTAACAATTTCCAAAGAGAGAAAAAAAACAACGTTTAGGTACTTATTTGAATTAATTTCGTTACTCTTTACTTTTTAAAAAAATTCCAAAGATAAAAAACAACGTTTTGTTACTTATTTGTATTCCTTTATTTTTCCTCTTTGGGAATTGTTAAAAATAAAGTCTGAAATTGGGTAGGAAATTTCTAATTATAGGTAGTTCTTTTTTATTATTATTATAATATATAATTTACTATTCAATTTTTCTTTTGTTAAAGATTTTAATTTATTATACATTCTACGTGAAATTATCCATTCAATGTTTCTGTTGGTAATTTCATATTAAGTATACTGTGTGAATTCTCAAGTTTGTCTGAAAGCATCACAAAAAAAAATTTTTTTTTATAAAGGCTCTTTGTTTTATGACCCATCCTATCATCATCTATCATTATACCAAGATATCTGATAGACGATTTCGTATAGATTTCGCAAGTTTCCGACCGTAAGGGTAAGGGTGATGGATTCTCTAGATTTTCTCCCGCGTTCCTCCGTATTCGAGGCCTTTCTAATTCTTTTAGTGCGCCAGGTATTTTTCACCAAATAAAAAAACCCACCAAAAATGGATTTTAGTAGTTTTAATTCCTAATCAGAGCACGAGAAATAATTATATATATCTGCAGGGCGTGTGGTCATTCTCTCTCTCTCTCTCTCATTGTCCCGCCGACACAACCTGCTCCTTCCACTACCCCATGACGACTCCCTATCAAAGTCTCGCCAGACTACATTGTTGGCGTCAGTTCCTCAACAATTGCAACTCGCAAGCTGGCCTGCATTGTTAAGTGTAACTATTCATGTTACAATATCCCCCGGGGGGGTTTTGACGATTTCTTGTGTGTCCCTTCAGCATGGGCGACTTCACGGTGGTGAAGAACACGACGCCCGTGGTGCTGTACAAGCGTCGCAAGCTGACGCGCTACGTCCTGGTGGCGGAGGACACGGCGGCCATGCAGCTGCGCGAGTCCTGGGGCTTCCTGCGCACGGCCGTCAGGAAGTGGCTGGTGTACGACCTCGCACCTTCCACGGAGGTGGGCCTGGTCCTGGCCAACGAGACGGCGGCGGTGCGCGTCCACCAGATAGCGGCTCTGGACAACCCCGCCACGAGGGACGTGCTGGCAGCCACCATCCCCTACGCCCCCGGAGAGTCTCACCTGCCGGCGTGTCTGCACTGCGGCGTGCGCGAAGCCCTCGACGTGAGTCATATCCTCAGGGTCATCACCCAAAAAAAAACTATTGACGTCATTTACTTCTATATATTTTTTAAAAAAAATTATAAATCAAGATGAACGGAATGCCTTAAAGGACATGGATCTAAAAGTTGTAATCAGGGATCCGTATTTTAATAACACAGTGCTCGAAAATATAACAAACCAGAGATATCCCGTATTCAGCTAGGAAGATGTAATTGCAAACAATCTCTGCTATGAGAATCTCACACAACCTTAGATGGAAGCTCCATCCATGGTCATAAAGGACAGAAAAAAAAATCGATTTTCTCTGAAAAGCGGGTGGTAGAGAGGAAAGACAGACGGTGGTTGCTTGTAACAACTGCTTCAAACAATTCGACACTCTTCTTTGGGTCCCTCAAAGATGTTGTGGTGACTGACAGTAGTGACGTCATCACTCACTCAGTCTCTCCTGTCCTGGACCGCGGTAATCCCCAGGAACCGGAGCGAGAGTAAAACAGATATGAACAGACGAGGATAGATATATACACACACTCCCGACATTTTCGTTTCAATATGGCGGCGATAGAAATGAAAAAAATAAAAAAATACACTTGACGAAGCCAGCTTTAAACAACCCCTCATATCCTGGACGCCGGAAAATGAGGGAAACCGGAATTCCGGAGCTGGAAGTACGTACAACCTGTGATAGACTAGAGAAGTGGAGATGCAGGAAGGAGGGAGGGAGGAGGAGGAAGGGAAAACATTGAAAGACTGATTGTCTCCTCCTGCCTCCAAAAGGAAGCCCAGGAGACAAGAATATACAGCAATGGTTGACCTCCTCCACGCATCTTTACTGGTAGAACTTATGCAGGAGGGAGAGCGTCTTCTGCTCTACAGACCCCCTGCAAAAAAATATACTTCCATATTTGATGTATATATATATAAGTATTAAAAAAAAGTGTTAAAAAATCTCTCAGTCTGTAATGTAATGTAAAAGAAGATGGAAGCAGCTATGACTTAACATAGTTTTCCTCTCCCTTCCATATTCCGCCTGCAGCACTTTCCCTTCAATCCTCCTACTCCCATTCACCCCACTTCAGTCTTCTGTCTTTAGTTTTAGTTTACTAGTTTTATTATTGTTAAAAAAATAAATATTTATAAAATAAAATAGAATAAATCTGTAACACTACAAGAAATGAAAATAAGGCCTGTTATAGATACTCAAGAAAACAAGCTATTAGTGTAATTAGTGAATTAAAAAAAGAAAAGAACTTCCATAATTGTGCCCTCCCTTCAAGAGAATCAGTCTTTTGAAAATAATACGGAAAGTACCGAGATTGGTGTCGAAACCGGTGAGACGCTGCCCTGATGCAACCCTCCATGCTAAACTATCTTGCGCTAGCACAACCAACATCCTCCCTAATCTCCTTAGCGTATTCGATCCTTCCTCCCCCCACACTTCCCTCTAATGCTAATTTTACAAGACCCTCGTGCATTAAAACGTGGCCTATTATTAATCTATCCCTTTCTCTTAGTCAACGTCCTCCATATTGTTCGCTTTCCGCCCCTCCACCACTATTCTGCTTAGAACTTTCTCGTTTGTGATTCTATCCACCCCAATCTGATTTTCAGCATTCGCCTATGGCACCACATTTCAAAGGCTTCTTTCTACTCATTTCCTTTCCCTATCGTCGACGTTTCAGCACGCCACGCTCCGTACAAACATTTTTATCAACAATTTTAATAATATTCATGCTTGTATTACCCGTAAGTAAAATTCCCTCTTCTTCGCGAAAGCCTTCCTTGCCTGTGCTGTAGTTATTACGCTTCCCAAGCAGCAGAATCCCCTTCACAAATCTAACAGCCATTTTCTTATACCACTGTTTTCCATACTACGCCCCTCCCTCCTCCCCACCATTACCTTGGTTTCCCCACTATTAATCCTCATATTGAAAGTCTTCCTACGTTCATGCCATTTATTATAGTATTTTTTTTGAGTTTTCTTCCGATTCTCCTAACACTACAATAACGACGACGGCAAAGCGTAAGGTTTTTATTTCTTCTCCTTTGAAGCATGATTCCGTTTCCCATATTCCGTTTTAACATCCTTCCTACATTATGACAGTTAATATGTAGTTTAAGTAAGAGTTCATCCCCGTTAGTGTGGTGAGAACATTTATTTTGTTAGAGTAGTGAAAGTATTTTTACTCCTGCGGTGTATTTTTTTGACACTCTCTAGATGCTGGTTCTTATGGTGACGTTTTCGATGCTGGGTTTAATCATGTGTTGACCGAGGATTAAATAATGTTCCTGGTCTTCATCTAGTTTTCAGTGGAAGTGTGGTTAAGTTTTCTAACGACAAGGAACCCGAGAACTGGATTTCCTGACTTGATCGAGCGAACGTGAAATGGTGATTGATCTGTTTGTGTGTGTGTGTCAGATGCTGAAGGAAGTGGCGACCACTCAGGGACCAGCGAGCTCCGTCGTCATCCTGGTGGCCCCGGGCATGGACTACGTCCCGGAGCTCACCTCGCTGCTCCCTCGCTCCATCAGCTTCGGCGTCAAGTTGGCCACCATCAACTACCCGGTGCTCGTGCGTCAGGAGGCTCTGGACTCGCTGGCCGAGGCGACCGGGGGCGTGTCCTACACCGTCCTGGAGCAGCGCTACAACGTGGCCACGTCCTACATCACGACCTACTTCAACCTGGCCAACGTCATGTTCAGCATCGCCGAACACTTTTACGAGGGTCGACCCAACGGCATGCCCGTCGAGGTGAGTTCCTTTTCCTCACCCTCTCACCCTCACCCTCACCTCACCTTCCCAGAGTCTTCACGTGACCCACGACCCTGTCCGCAGATTCACCGCAGAGAGTTGGTCGACGACGGACGCAGCACCTTCAGGGGCAGTTTCGTCCTGGAAGACCATCTGGGAGAACCGGCCTTCTTCAACGTCTTCACCCACAACTCACCAAACCCGCTCATCAAGAGCATGTCTCTGACGAGTCCTTCTCAGCTCAAGTACTTCCGGAGATCCGACTCAATGTTGACGGTCAAGATACTCACCCTTCCCGTCAATCTGAACGAGGTAACAGTCGCTCAATAGTCACACGGTTCGCCGTTTCATCAATCAGACGTTGACTAAACCTTTTACCGTTCCGTAACATTACTAGGCTCATTATACATACTGACCATGGCTATTTTAAATTAGAAGACCAGTGACGGTTAGCTCCTTCAAGAGGTGCTTGGAACCTTAAATTCTCGCGGGCACAAGCAACGTTGACCTGCGAGTGGTGGTACAACATCACGAGCAGTATTAACGTTTCTTTGTTTCCACGTGGCAACAATGCCTCCCTCCACTCGGAAAACACTCGGTGACCTTTAACTTTAAACGAACTATACACTGGTCGAAGAAAACCCTCAAACACACACACACGTTACAAAATTTCCCACTTTTATGGATGAATTTGTGGCACACTTCGGGTACCACGTGGTCAGGGATTTTGGGCGCCACCTGCGTTGGTTATTTACGCAGGAATAAATTAAATAAAAAAAATATCCTAAGAAAATGAATTTATTATAAACAAAACAAAACAAAAATTATATATGAATTATTTATCTGCCTGGCCTTAAAATTCACCAATTGCGACAGCTAACAGTGAGTCTCCCTTTCCTCCAAGGAAAGAACCCGCGGTCGCGTGATCATTCGTGGCCAACACTTACCAAAAGCCGGAACATTCAGGGACTCTTGGATGCGGATCGTTCTGTGGCGCTGAATGGACCATCCACATCCCTCTCGCCGTCTTTACCACAAGTGTCCGTCTATGAGAATCCAGAGACTACGGTAAACGTTTTCTCCCTTCCTCTCTACTTTTTTTCATCCTCTTATTGGCCAGCCTATGGCTAAACCCAATATCCCCCCCTCCTTAGCCCTTTCTCAGAAAGGGGGCCAAAATAGACTTGTTTGTCCCTTTACGGGATTTTCCAGCATCCCTCTTTGTCCCGAAAGTTCCAACTCTTGGCTTTGTGCTGCTGGCCACAAATGAAATATTTATAAATAATATTATAATGCACCATAAATTATTCTGTGGAGCGTCTTCAAGCTGTTTATTTTAAACAGTCTCCTCTATTTTCCCCAACAGCGGCCATTATTTATTTATTTATAGTAAATCAATTAACGTCTTCCTCGTCTCGGGGGTGTGTGTGTGGGATCTTAATTTCAACCAATCACCCGGGGACGAGCAGCGTTGGAACCAATATTTAACTTTTTTCCACCGACGTGGCAACAATGCCTCCCTCCGCTCGTTCACGCCCGGTGAATCATAATTTGAAAATGACTACTATACACACGTCGAAGAACACACAAATTACCAAATTTCTCACTGAATTATTCTCTTAAGTGACTTCAAGGTATTTATTTAAAACATTCTTTTACAATTCCAACAGTGGAAATTATCGATTTTTAGTAAATCTGATATTAAAGTAATTAAATTTAAAAAAAATTACGCCCCAGATTACACACAGAGATTATAGATTGAATGACGTTTCGTCACTGCATTTGGGACATCTTCAGATGGTGTTAAATTTTGAAATTGCTAAGAAGAAAGAAGGTATCACAAATGTGAGAAAAATCCAACCTTGACTGCCCGCAAGGGTCAACTTCAAAATTTTACTCCTGAAGGTGCCCCAAATGTGATGGCAAAACGTCGTCTGTGGAAAAAAAAAATTCAACTGGCCAGTAAGTTATTTTATTTAACGATTTTAGTTACTTCACTTGAAAAGTCATTGCAAACAGTAATTTTTGGTTGTTCAAGTACTCAGTTATTATTATTATTATTATTTTTTCTTTTTGTAACATTGCATTAAATTGTCGGACGAAGGGAGAGAAACCTTCCCAATGGAAGGTGATACTCAAGAAGGAAAGGGAAGAAAGAAGGAAGGAAGGAAAGAACTTTTATCCATAGTTTTTGTTTCTCATTCTTTCCACTTTTTTTTTAAAAAAAACTTGTAGCTATTCTTTTGGGCACACCATCAATTCTTAACTTTTGTAAGTTCAGACAGGTACTTGGACATATGAGGTGAACCGGTACCCTGGAAATCCTCAGCCTCACTTCATACAGGTGACTGCCAGCGCCAAGTACAAGTCGGCGCCCGTCGTCAGGGCTCGAGCGTGGACCAGCAAGGGGAAAACTCCTCTCATTCTCTACACTGAGGTATTACACAGCTACCCTGTCCTTAATCATCTTATAATGGTTAA
Source organism: Eucriotettix oculatus (assembly GCA_034510155.1). Classification (NCBI taxonomy): domain Eukaryota; kingdom Metazoa; phylum Arthropoda; class Insecta; order Orthoptera; family Tetrigidae; genus Eucriotettix; species Eucriotettix oculatus. The sequence continues at coordinate 64,908,108 of CM067382.1, read as the reverse complement.
ATCATATTTTATTTGCGACTTGTGGTAAACCTGTTTTGCAGGAACATACACATTCATCCTTATTCTTACTTACTATGCAACAATTTCAATGTGATTCTTTAATAACTAATAATTTCACCAAATTAAGATTTAGAATAATAATCATTATAATGACCAAAAATTTTTTTACTTTACCAAATAATACAGGATTTTTTTTAAAAAAAAATAAATTCTCTTGCCATAGGTTAAACGTGGAGACTTTCCTGTGTTGGGAGCGAGGGTCGAAGTGATTGTGAGTTGCCCCAGGAAAAACAGTACAATAGTTCATCAGGACAAGTTTGATTTACTGGACACTGGAAATGGAGGTGATTAAAATAGTTATTATTTTATTTTTTTAAAAAAAATATATATTAGAAGTTTATATGAAAATTCTCTTATCTATCATCCTAAGATTATGATGAAACCCATGGAAAATGTGGTTCGGATGTAACTTACGGTATAAAATAATATTGACAAATGAAAAATTTTTCAGTTTCATAGTTTATTAAAATTATGAATGAACAACAAATAAATATGTTTTTGTCCTATCCCTATCCAAGTGCTTTTCCAAACTTGAAATATTTTGGTTTATGTTATGAATAGAATTTAAAATCCAGATTGTCATTCACATTTACCTTATATCAAAAATTTGACATCAGTAAATCATTTAATGTAAACATACAATAATGTGATTGGTGGAAAACACTGATCAATTCCAGAGAGTTACTTTGAGTAAAGTTGTTAAAACTATAAACACAGAAGAATGTACAACTTCTTGTTGTCATTAATTGTTAAAACTGTTACAGTTTCATGTGTGTAGAGAGTAGGAACTACTTCTTTGTTGTGGAGGCGGGTTGAAGTATTGTTGTAATGAGTTGTGAAACTTTGTGTGTAGACAATAGGAAAAAGGAGAAACTTCTCTGAGGGTTATTTTGAGTATTGTTATAATTAGTTGTTAAAACTTTGTTTGTAGAGAGTAGGAAAAATGAGAAACGTTTCTGGGGGTTATTTTGAGAATTGTCATCATTATTTGTTAAAACTTTGTTTGTAGAGAGTAGGAATAAAGAGGATCATCTTTGAGGGTTATTTTGAGTATTGTTGTCATTAGTTGTTAAAACTTTGTTTGTAGAGAGTAGGAATAAAGAGGATCATCTTTGAGGGTTATTTTGAGTATTGTTATCATTAGTTGTTAAAACTTTGTTTGTAGAGAGTAGGAATAAAGAGGATCATCTTTGAGGGGAGAGTATTTTCCATTAATTGTTTTAAAAAAATGTCTGTAGAGAGTAGAAGTAAAGAAATTTTATTTATGTGGAGGAAGGATTTATTTATATATTCTCGTTATTAGTTATTAAAACTTGGTGTGTATATTGAGTATGAAGGGAGAATAACTTCTCTGGGGGGGTTACTTTGAGGATTGTTGTCAATAGTTGTTATAACTTTGTGTGTAGAGAAAATAAATATAGAGAAAAATTCTTTGGTGGGAAGGATTTTTTTAAAATTAATATTGCCATTTGTTGTTGAAAGTTTGTTGTGTAGAGAATAGGAATAAAGAGAGAATTTCTTTTAGGCTTTTAGGTATTTCTGTCATTACTTGTTAAAATTTTGTGTGTAGGGAGTAGGAATAAAGATAAAATTATTGGAGAGGAGAGATTTTTTTTAAGTATTGTCATTAAAAAATACCTGTAGAGAAAATTCACTAGCTGGAAGGATTTTTGAAGTATTATTGTCATTAGTTGCTAACAGTTTGTGTGCAGAGAATAGGAATAAAGAGAAAATACTTTGGAAGGGGTGAGAAGGGTTTTTCTATTAGGTATTGCAGTCATTAGCTGAAAAATTTATGTGTAGGAAGTATGAATAATGGGGATCTTTTTTTGGGAAGGGTTTCTTTGAGTATTGTTGTCATTAGTTGTTAAAAACTTTGGTGTAGAGAGTTAGAAATGAAGAGAAAATACTTTGGGGTGGAAAGTTTATTTCAATTGTGTGTAGAGAAGTAGAAATAAAGAGAAAATACTTTGGGGTGGAAAAATTATTTCAATCTTGTTGCCATTATTTGTTTAAAAAAAATTTGTGTGTAGAGAGTTAGGAATACAGATAATATACTTTGGAAACCAGAGTGTTATCATTAGTTATTAAAAATTTGGGTATAGAAAGAAGGAATAAGAGGAACTTCTTTGAAGAGGTTTCTCTGAGTATTGTTGTAATTAGAGAGTAGGGATAAGGGGAACTTCTTTGATGAAGTTTCTTTGAGTATTGTTGTAGTTAGTAGTTAAAAACTGTGTACACAGTTTCTTGTCTATATGTAGAGTAGAACAAAATAGTGAAAAGTGATGCTACACAATGCAATGATTCAATTTATGGAAAAACTAATAATAAAGTACACTTGTTACCTGTTACCTTATTCAAGGTTAATGATAAAATTAATTTTTTTTGGCATCCTTACTCAATACCCTATATTTTTATTTTGTCTGAATAAAGAATTATATATTTTTTAACTACAAATGTATTCTACTTTTTTTTCCCCTCAGATCCAGATATCACTAAGGGTGATGGAGTTTACTCAAAGTATTTTAGTGCCTATTCAGAAGGGATTCATACATTTGAAATTTCAGTGATAGACAACGGCAACACCGCATACTCGTGGCAGGAAAATACCATTGCTCTTACATGTGAGTAAAAAAATTAAGATTTTTTTTGGACCATTCTCTCAATTATAGATTCAAATTTGATACTGGGTTAAGAACTGATCCTCATTTTATGGACATTTAAGGAAATTAATTATTGAAATCTCCGCACAGAGACTTCCATCATAGGCTCCACCCATTTTACACCTTTTTTTCCACATTTATTTGAACTACCTAACCATTTCTTTATTCCACTCGATGTAGAAAACTAATCTATAATTTACTATCTAATTCACTCTCAGTAAATTCTTTCTTTTTTCTTGAAATTTGCCTTTTTTCTTTTATACGTGTATTAATCCCCCTCTCCTTTTCATCCCCCATCCGAGGAGATGATTTCTCCACCTTTCAGAGCAGTGATAAATATGTCCATTTCAAGACGTGTCACAGTTTAATTCTCTCAAATATGCATTTCAACTTGAGACTGGGTAAGAACTTATCCTCATTTTATGGGCATTGAAGGAAATTAATTATTTAGATTTGCGGTTTTTTTGATACTTTATACCCTGTACTTTTATTTCCCCTGCCCTTTTTCATCTAAGGAGTTGATTTCTCCACCTTTCACAGCACTATTATTTCAACTGCAGCGCCCTCAAAAAAAATTTGCCCAAAATTATTTAATTATATAACTATTTTTTATACCATTCGATGTAAATAACTGTTCCATAATTTATTATCAAATTCACCATACATTTGAATTCTTTTATATATTTATATTGACAATTTTGCGTTTTTTTATATTTATACTGCCTGTACTTTTATTATCCCCTCGACCTTTTTCATCTTAGGAATTGATTTCTCACTTTATACTGTATCCCCACCCTTTTTCATCTGAGGAGCTGATTTCTCCACCTTTCACAGCACTATTTCAACTGCAGCGCCCTCAAAGTAAACTTTTTTTTCCAAAATTATTTTAATTAAATAACTATTTTTATACCACTCGATGTAAGAAACTATTCCATAATTTATTATCAAATTCACCATCATTGAATTCTTTATTTTTTATTGAAATTTTCGTTTTTTTTATACTTTATACCCTCTACTTTTATTTCCACCGCCCTTTTTCATCTGAAGAGTTGATTTCTCCAACTTTTCACATCACTCTTTCAACTGCAGCACCCTAAAAGTAAACTTTTTTTCCAAAATTATTTTAATTAAATAACTATTTCTTTATACCACTCGATGTAGAAAACTATTCCATAATTTATTATCAAATTCACCATCATTGAATTCTTTATTTTTTATTGACATTTGCGTTTTTTTATACTTTATACCCTGTACTTTTATTTCCCCCGCCCTTTTTCATCTGAGGAGTTGATTTCTCCATCTTTTATACTTTATACCCTCCACTTTTATTTCCCCCGCCCTTTTTCATCTGAGGAGTTGATTTCTCTACCTTTCACAGCACTATTATTTCAACTGCATCGCCCTCAAAAAAATTTTTTTTACCCCAAAATTATTTTAATTATATAACTATTTCTTTAATATTTAAACACATCTGAATTTTAAAGAATATATTCCATGTATTTTATTCATCAATAGTCATTCCACCTATTGAACTTATTATTATTTATGCAACCCAAATTTTTTCAAATTTTTATAATAATACTTTATACCACTCGATGTTGAAACTTTCATAATTTATTACATCACCTAGTTGACTCTTTATATTTTATTGTAATTTTTTTATTCTTTATACCCTGTACTTTTATTTCCCCCGCCCTTTTTCATCTGAGGAGTTGATTTCTCCACCTTTCACAGCACTATTTAAACTGCAGCACCCTAAAAAAAACTTTTTTCCCAAAATTATTTTAATTAAATACCACTCGATGTAGAAAACTATTCCATAATTTATCATCAAAATCACCATACTTGATTTCTTTTTATTTTTTATTGAAATTGCGATTTTTTTATACTTTATACCCTCTACTTTTATAATCTCCACCAGACTTCCAAATTTTTTCATACTGAAGAGATTTGATTTCTCCGCCTTTCAGAGCAGTGTTAAATTTGTCCGTTGTTGTTTTCCAGATTCAGAGTGCTGTGGAAGTTCGATACCGACGCCGTCGGCGCAGTCTCTGCCACCTTTCCAGAGGGTCCTCCCTCCCATAGCGATAGCCTTCGGCCCTGTTGACGTAACGCCGCACTCCATCGTGGGGAGGATCGGCGACCTGAGGGCGCAGGTCTTCGCGACGGACTTGCGGGCGCGCCTGACGTGGACCGCCCCCGACGTGAGTACCACCTCAGTAGCTCGATACGAAATACGTTACACCCACCGTCTGGACGACATCATCGAGCACTACGAAGCTCTGGGCCAAATCTGGGACTACGGGTCCATCTTCCCTCTGGCGCCCGGGTCTGAGACGACGATAACGTTGGATTTCACGAGGAACCCGTCCCTCCTGGACCAGCCGATGTACGTGCGTCTCAGGGCTTTCTCGGAGACCGCGGACGGGTACTTGGAGGGTCCCCTGTCCAACTGGGTGTACTTCGTGGTGCCGTCGCCGCCGCCGCCGCCGCCGCCCACGGTCTTGCCGTTTAACCCGTTCTCCACGCAAGACCTCAAGTCCAGGCTCAAGGAGAACGTCGAGAGCGCGTCCATAATCCCGGGAATCACCAACGCCGACTTCTTCAGCCTCGAGTTCCTGATACCCGTCGTGGCGGGAGTCTCGCTGCTGGCGATCATCCTCGTGATCTGCTGTTACGTGTGCGTGGTTCGCAAACACCGCGCGGCGGCCAACGAAAAGCAGAAGGCCAAGGTCGGCGGCGGCGGCGGCGACTGCAACGGCAAGCAGATTAAGTCTTCGGCCGCCGCCGCCGCCGTGACGGTAATACCGTCGTCGCCGACCAACACCCAGCTGCCGGACACGATCCCTCCCAACTACGAGGACAGCATCGCCGACGGGAAGAGGCCTGACGACGACATGATGCTCGGCCACGAGGAAGAACCGGGCGAGGAGCACCAGGAGCTGCTGCTGCACCACCAGAAACACAAGGAGCTGGCGGCGGCGGCGGCTGCGGCGGCTGCACACCACCAACACCACCACCAGCAGCAGACGTCGTCGACGACCATCCCGTCGCTCAACAGCGTCAGCGGCATCAGCACCATCTCGAGCAACGGCAGCGGCACCCTCATGAGAGGCGGAGGCGGCGGCGGCGGCGGCATGAGGGCCGTGAGCCCCTACCAGTCGTGGAGCGTCTCCCAGATGCTGCACCAGCAGGAGAGGAGGCACAACAACAACACCAGCAACGGCAACACCTACGCCAACCAGCAGCCTCCTCCTCCTCCACTTCCCGACGACCTTTCCGCCGCCGCCGCCTCCGCGGGAAGCGACGCCGGTCAATTCTCCCCAACCGTGCCTCCGCCGCCTCACCCAGCCTCCTACCAGCTCGGGGGCGACTACTCCCCGGCCCCCAGCTACGAGATGCACACCAGCGCCTTCCCGGCGTCCATCAGCTACCACAGGAACGGGACGTTGGTCCACTTCAACCCGGCCCTCCAAGGCTCGCTCAGCTCCATCAGCAGCGGCGACAGGAAGAAGAGGAACATCACCATGGTGTAGTAGTAGTGAGGGACGACACGAAATTTCAAAAAAAAAAAATATATATTCACCACGAGACTGAAATCACCACCCCCTCATCCTCCCCCCCCACCCCCCGTGTATAAAGACAAGCCTGAAACGTTTTTGTAACATATCAAGAAACATATTTTATATATATATAAAAGAAAAACACGATACACACGAACCAAGTTTGATGGTCATATTTTTTTGTGATAAAAAAAACAGACGACGAGGAGGAGGATCTCTGGAGAGAGAGAGAGAGAGGGTGAGAGAAGAGGAAAAAAAGAAGAAGAATTTATATAACTTGTGATTGTCATCATTATTACGTCATCGTTACCCCCCGGGTGCTGAGTTTCCCCTCTAATTTCATTGATACTTTTAATTTCTAGTCACTACTTTTCTGTAAATATAAAACATCTATACACTGTAAATAGCTGCTGCTGTAGTGAGTCCATAAAAAAATTTTTTTTTTAATTGTGCATTGTACATAAAGTTTGAGTTTTTACCGCTGCTTAATTTTCTGTTTAATAATAGTAATAATCGTCACAAGTTTATATTTATCTAATGTTTTTTTTATATATATACATCAAACACAATTGCAAGTTTGTTTTTAAAACAAATTGTATTATGGTAATTCTTTTTTTTAATGGCCTTTACATGTACATGTACAGTTTCACTCTTGTGTGGGTGTAATATTCCATATTTTTCCATCGTTATGTGTTGTGTTGTTTTTTTTGTAGGCAGTTAATTCACGTTTTTTATACTCCTCTCTTTGATCAAAATACACACTTGATGTGATGAGGAATCACTGTTCTAAACAATAATAATGCTTAATTTGTTGAAATAATCAATGGAAGAAAAAAAAATTTTTTTTAAAAAAAGAAGAGAAGGAAAAGCCATGGAATATTTCAAACTGAGTTGAAATGAAAAACAAGATGAAGGAAAAATGAATTGTCAATTTTTCCAATTCCAAATAAATATATAAAAAATCAAAACAATTTTTTACCTGTTACACGATTGTGTATGTCTTTGTGTCATCGTTAATTTTGTATTCTCTTTTTTTGTATTATTCTCCTCACATTTTTTTATACTGTGTAAATAATATGAATCACAAAAAATAAAACAATAATATCTATTATCCATACTACTGATGTAATTTAATTCTTTTTTTTGGTTTAAATTAAGTAAACTGAAAGTTGTGTCTTCTTTCCATTTGAGAGAGAGAGAGAGAAAGAGAGAGAGAGAGAAAGAGAGAGAGAGAGAGAGACAATTGAAGTATAATTAGTGTGTTGTGTGTGAGTGTGAATTCGAGGAAGACTTAAATTTTTTTTCCTCTTCGTTATGTCAACAGAAATTTTTTATCTTTCCAGTTTTCTACAAGTTTCTCTCTGGAAAACTGTTTGTGTAAACAGATTTGGTTGCCATATTTTTTTTTCATCCATCCCATTAATTTATCTTTGAGTGCTTTTTTAACAATTGATTTTTTCGTCTAAAAATTGTTTTCTTTTTGCAGAGAATTATTCTATAAATTCACTTCCATGTTCTCTTTATTCATTAAGTAGCCTTTTAATTTTAAGAGTTCTCTCCCAATTAAATGTCCTGGGTGTCTACTGTTTTTTTTGTTGTTGAGGTAGTTAACCAAAAGAAGAGGAGAAAATTAACTACAACGTTGCTTCTAGAACGGTTGTCAAACCTTCCTTTCTTCCTTCCTCTGGTCCTTTCTTCAGTTCATATTTTACGGTATATATTTTATTTTATTTGTAAGATTTTCTATTGTTTCACTCTGGCCTTTGTTATGATGTTCACTTTAACGTTTCGAGCCTTACGCGAGGTCAGTTACTCCAACCCCTTCCCACATTTATTCCCCCCTCTAACGACGAGTGGAAATTCCGGCAAATGATGATGTACGGTTCTAAAAACAACAACAAAAAATAAAAACGTGTTCCCCTGTTAGGATCAGGCCCAGTTTCCGCGTCACTTCCGGTATGAGCGGCGGCGCCACACTCGTACCGTAGTTGGTGTGTGCTCAAAGAGCAATCATTCCCCTCCTCCCCTCCTCCCCTCCCCTCCCCTCCCCTCCCCTTGATTGGTGAGCTTTATGCCTGGAGTGATCCACCTCCCCGTAATTGGCGGCCATCACTCAAACACTCCTGGACGATTAAATTACCTGCAATTTTTTTTTGCAAGCGGATTTTTTTTTAAATCTTTTTTTTTCAGGACTGAGGGATGGAAGGAACGGTGGAATAAATTGTGCTTTAAATAGGGTAGTTTTTGCGATATCCAGCTTGGATATTTTAAGAACCAACACCTTTTATACAAGTTATTGACTGAATGTTGTGTTCCATTCAATATTTTAATTTTTTATAAATTTAAAATTCAGTCTTTTTAAATCCTTTAATAAAACATTTCCATCAAAGTCCACTGAGGGTAGTTTCCGATCCTTACCCTCCATTTCTTTTTAAAATAACTCCATGAATATTGTTGAAAGATAATTTTTTTATTAAGAGCCACTGTGAATAATTTTTCTAAGCGTCTTTCCATTTTTTTTATACCTTTTCCAAAACCCTTAATCCTTGTTTATTCCGTCCTTGGTCTCCCTCATCCGTTCTTCCACGACGCACTTCCCTCTAGAGCTTAATTTTTAACAAGACCCTCGTGTCTAGAAACGTGGGCCTAAAATTGCTCTAAATATTTTTACTTTCCTCCATTACCCTGGTTTTCCGTCGATTAATCCTTATAATTGAACTCTTTCTCCAGGACCACGTTCACGCCATTATTTATTACGGTTTCCAAGTAAGTCAGTGAAATTAATACATCCTTATTTTTTTTTGTTTTAAAAAAAAACAAACGTGTTCTTTGCTCCCGTGTCTCCTTGCCCATTAAAATAAATGTATTTTAGTATGGTTAACCACTCATCAAAGCTTTTCTGTAGGATTTTGAGTCTTCTTCTGTGACTCTCCCCTCTAATACTACAACGGCAAAGCGCATGATTTTTATTTTTTTCTCCTTGCAGTATGATTCCCCTTTTTCCATATTCATTTTTAACTCTCCTCATCGCCTGTTCTGTATGTATATATGGACGACAGACTGCATCATCCTTGTCTTACTCTCTCCTTTCTTGATTTCTTTTCTTGATGTTCTATACTAATTACAGCTGCCTGTCTTCTGTATATGTTATGTATGATCCTCCTTCCGGATTTTTTATTTCTTCTCCTTGCAGTTTGGTTCCCCTTTTTCCATATTCATTTTTAACTCTCCTCATCGCCTGTTCTTTCATATATATATGGACGACAGACTGCATCATCCTTGTCTTACTCTCTCCTTTCTTGATTTCTTGGTTTCTTTTCTTTGATCTTCTATTCTAATTACAGCTGCCTGTCTGTCTTTTCTGTATAGGTTATGTATGATCCTCCTTCCGGATTTTTTATTTCTTCTCCTTGCAGTTTGATTCCCCTTTTTCCATATTCATTTTTAACTCTCCTCATCGCCTGTGCTATCTATATATATATGGACGACAGACTGCATCATCGATGTCTTACTCTCTCCTTTCTTGATTTCTGGTTTCTTTTCTTGATCTTCTATTCTAATTACAGCTGCCTGTCTGTCTTTTCTGTAGAGGTTGTGTATGATCCTCCTTCCGGTGCTCTTCAAAATCCTTTTTTTTCCTTCTAAATCTACAAATGCCATTAACGTCGACCGGTAGAGAAGGACTTATAATTGAGTATATACAGAGTTTATACTATTTGAATTAATTGCGGCGGTGGCGGTGGCGGCGCTGCTGCTGCTGCTGCGGAGGCGGAGGAGGAGGAAGAGGAGGAGAAGGAGGAGGATGATTGGATTAGCTGGACCAAGTCCGTTTAGCGCTCTAACTTTCACGCATTGGTTGGTGAGGGAGGGTGGAGGGTGGATAGAGAGGGAGGGAGGGACGGGGGAGTGGAAAGGTGGAAGGAGTTCAAGAGGCCCAAACGTGTGTGATTCGATTCAGATTCATTTACATCACAGAGTGTTTGCTTCCGCGGGGGGCGAGTTTACGGATTTTAAAAGAGAGAGAGAGAGAGAGAGAGAGAGAGAGAGAGAGAGAGAGAGAGAGAGAGAGAGAGAGAGAGAGAGAGAGAGAGAGAGGCGGCGCAGGTCCGAGGTTGAACTCTAAAAGTTCTCAAAAACCTGTTCATTGAGGGCCGGGGGGCGAGGGCGAGATGGAAACTTCTGACCAACAACCACAACCACCCACCACCTACCACCACTTTGCAAAATTGTACACGCAACTCCTAAGGAAATAATTCCGCCCCCTAAGCTTATTCAACGGTAAAAGGGGGTGGAAATCGTTATCTTTGTATCGATGACGAAATTTAGGGTGGGCGCGTGAGACGGAGAATTGGAGGGGGAGGGTGAGGGGTGTAAACGCGTAACGGAACTGCTCTTTGAAATGGAGGGATGTTATAACCAATTAGGAAAATTAAACAGAATGAAAAATTTGAAACGAAAAAAAAAGAAATAATAATGACAGGAGAATTGGCAATGAGAAAAAGGAAGAAAATAGAAGTACAGGAGCAGGCAGGGACATACAAAAAAAAAGATGGAATGAAACTAAAAGTAGAAAGAACGAAAGGAAAATTAGAAGAAGAAAAAAAACCGATATAAAAAAACAAAAGTAATGGTGGAGGAAAAAATGATGAAGGAAAAATAGAAACTAAGGAAAAAAAATGGAGAGATAATGACAGGGAAAATGAAAATAAAGGAATAATAGAAAGAAATATAGAATGGGAAGAAAGAAGAAATTTTTTTTTTAAGAAGGTCGTAAATGTATGGAAGGGGAATGAAAAAATTGAAAAGAAGCGAAAGTATGGAATAGTATAAAGTAGCGGGGTTGGTTGGTGGGCATCTGTTTAAAGATACCAAAAAAAAAGTATCAATTTAGTGTTTAATTGAATCAACTCGCACTCCCTTTTCAATTGTGCAGATGGCGATAAATGGAAATAACGAAGTATAATCAGAGCTCTGGCTCCTCACCCCGGGTCCAACCCTCTCCCCCTTCATCCCCTTCTCATCCCCCCCGCTGTTCTACAGTGGTGCCAATCCTCTTTATTGACGATTCAGCTTAGCTAACAGGCATTCACCACCCCCCCTACCCTCTGTAGTTCATTAGATACCTTCGCGCTGAGCCTGGAAGCATAGGGGCGGATGGATAGGGGTGGAAACTAAACGCACCCTCAGGCAGGAGAAATGACCCACACCTTGTAAACAAACTTTGACGAAACTAACACCTTTCTTTTTCTCTCTCTCTCTCTCTCCGTCTCTTTTGGGCTCTTATTTCATCACAACAATTCAAACCCTCTCCACTACCTGTTGGAAGGGGGGTGAAAAAAAAAGAGTTCTTCAACACACCACCAGACGACTGTAATTAAAACGCATCGGATGAGTCAAATATTCACAGCCTTCTTTCTATTACCAAGATTACGTCTTAATGAAATGCTTAATAAATGATAACAGAGAACCCGACGAAATTATGAGGTTATTTTTTGTTGTTGTGGTATTCAGTCCTAAGACTGGTCTGATTGACCCTTCATTTCCTCAAAGCTAGCTCAACCAACATCCTCACTAATCTCCTTAGCAGATTCCATCCTTTTGCCTCCCTCTTCTGTTCTTCATTTCCTCAAAGCTAGCACAACCAACATCCTCACTAATCTCCTTAGCAGATTCCATCCTTTTGCCTCCCTCTTCTGTTCTTACCCTCAACACACTTCCCTCTAATGTTAATTTTACAAGACCCTCGTGGCCTATTAATCTATCTTTTCTCTTGGTCAACGTCCTTCAATATCGTCAGACAAAGCGTCAGGTTGTTTTTTTGTTACTTCTTTTCCTTGCAGTATTCTTTCTTTTCTTTTCCATAATTCCGTGTTGTAACATTCCTCATCGCCTGTTCTATATGTAAAAGTTAAACAGCATGGGGCTGCAGACTTGTCTTACTCCCCTTTCTTGATTTCTGGTTTCTTTTCGTGATCTTCTATTCTTCTAATTACTGCTAAAAGGTTTGATTTGGTGAGTTTATTGTTTTTTTGCGAGGGCAGGTGAAAATCTTGTAAAGTCACTATATCTGAGGGTCCGCACTGGATAGTAGTGTGGGACTGATTCTACCCACTAAAAAAAACACCTCCCTTCCTTTCCAACGATGACTGTGTGTGTGTATTTTCCTGTGCGACCGGCCTTAGACATTACTTCACAGGAAGCTCTTTCTCTCTCTCTCTCTCTCTCTCTCTCTCTCTCTCTCTCTCTGTGTCTCCTTTAAACATTATTATTTCTCTCTTTTTCGTAATTTCTTAATCTTTGAATTACTGTAGAGGCTGCATATGCGCTTACTTTATTCCAGATATTAGGTTGTGAAAGCAGCAAGCAGCATATTGGGTACCAAATTATCTGGTGTTATTGAGGTTCCAATAAAGCTTGTCTCCCCCATATATGAAAATCTCGAGCAACTGAAAAACACACACACACGTGTTCTGGTGGATTTGGTGGGTTAACAGGCTACATGAGGGTCATCGAGTAGGATAGGAAGAGGGGATGTGGAAGGTAGAGCAACAAGATAGCCAAGGGTTGACTAGAAGACCCCGGGCTAAAAAAATTTTTTTAAGGATCCTATCATCCTCGCGGTGTTTCACCTTAATCATTTTTTTCCCCTTTCGAAACCAAAAAAAAAATTGTTAAAATCATCCCCCCCCCGCCCTGTCATAGAGCAGTTCCGTTACATTTACAGCCCCCGCCCGCCCAGATAATTATAAATCACATCAATATTTGGCAATGTAAATCACTGACAATTTTCTTTTAAATTATTATTTTTGGAGCTTTTTCCTTGAACGTCTCACACACACACACACATTAGTGGACTGAAACGTCAGCGTGACCCAGACTGACTTTACAACAGTTTCTTTTTTTCTCTTTTTGTCGTTGTTGTCGTCGTCGTCGTCGTCATCATCACTCCGAGAACAATATTGTGAGGGGGGAGGGGGATGTGAGGAGGGAGGGGGGGACGGGAGGAGGCGAAAAGTTTCAGTAACTCGTGTCTGTCTGTCTGTCCTTCTGTCCTTCCTTCCTTTCCCTCCCTCTCGCTTCCTTTTGAAACAACTTCGAAGGCAGTTTCCAACGGAGACAAGTTTATAATAAACTTGGATCCCCGAGCCGTCTGGGATCCGAGTCGTAAAATACGCCATTAAGCTTACACGGGCAACCGTCACCAACCAAGCAACCAGGTCATCACAATAACAAATGTGACACTTTACGACGATCACTCAACCGGGAAGGTAAAAAAGAGAAAAAGAAAGAACCAAAATGTCTCCCACTCGCTGGAAATGACGTCAGATATTTTTTTGAATGGGCAAAGACATTAACTAATTAGCAGCGATGATGTTGATGATGATAATAATAATAGAGAGCAGAAGGGAATGTGTTGCACTCAGCGCCGTGAAATACATACCGAGTGAAACAAGAAACCGCCGCCATTTTAGACTTCTCTCTCTCTCTCTCAAAATCTCCCCCGCAGCTCTGCCCATTAGAATAATTAAATGTAGCAGCCACCGGAAGCTTAAATAGTGCATCGGATAGTTTTCAGCTACTTCTCTAGGGGCGGTAGAAGGAATAAAGACAGACAGAGAGAGAGAGACAGACAGACATAGAGAGAGAGAGAGAGAGAGAGAGAGAGAGAGAAAATTAGAGCGAATTTTTAAGCAGAGATAGAAACGAACCACGAGAGGAAAAAGCGCAGAAATTACGGGACAGTTCTAGTAGATATTATTGTAATTGTTACTGTTCATGTGTTACTAAAGTTACTTGAGTAAAAGATAAAAGAACGGTGGTGGGGGGATGAAGGGGTGAAATTACAAAAAAAAATAGTGGTAAAAAAATTTTAAAATAAATTCTACAACCGAAAAACTCGATACGGTACTTCCCTCCAAAACTAAATGGTTCCATTTCGGCCATTGTTTTTTTTTAGTTCGTCTCAAAAATGTCATCCTCTCCATGTTTCTTCTTAGTACGTAATATGTGGTGACGTCACCCTGCACCGTTCCAGCCTCCAGGTAAGGATTTTTAATTAAATATTTAATTATAAAATGAAAGTCAGGTTTTCTTTTAGTTTATTTAAAACCTTTGTATTTTAACGCAATGTTCTGAATTAAAAAATTATGATAGTTTTGTTTTATTAATAATTTTTTCTACCTCTGACGACAAATACGGACGGAACGTTGCAATAAGTTGTCTCAGAATAATTTGAGTTTTCTTAAAATTAAGAATGAAATTAATTAAACATTAAAAATATTTTTTTTAAATAATTGTAGGGTCTAAAAACTAGAAAATATTTTAATAATTAAGAATGCTATTAATTTAAAAATGATTATGGTACGTTAATGGTTTTTGAAACTCTTATTTTAATAGCATTAGAAAAATTGTTTATTAATTAAGAGCCATTTATTTAGTATTTTAAAAATATTTTCAGTGGTTATTAAGTATGTTTCAATTTAAAATTCCTGTAAGGAAATTTTGTTGTGAACGAGATTTATTAATTAATAACGTTATTACAAATCAATGTTTAACAAATTTTAAAATTGTGTTTACGGTATGTTAATGATTTTATTTAAATAACTATAAGGACATAAATATTATAAAATGGTTTACTTATTAAGAATGTAATTAAAAATATATTTATGGTATGTTAATGGTCGTTACAAATATTTTTTTGTATGTAACTATAAGCACCTAGACATTACACAAAGGTTTTATTAATTAAGACTGTAATTAACTGATTACTTAACATTTAAGTTACTGTAATGAACTTACCATAAGGAAATGGGTTTATTAATTAAGAACGTAATTAATTGAGTTTCTTACAGTATTGTAATGTTAATTATATATGTATATATCGTATTCAAATTTGATCCAACTATAACACAAAAAATATATAAAATTAAAATTAATATTGATATTTTTTGGATTAATTACATACCAATTAAATTTTTTGGCTCACTTATTGCGCCGTATTTATTTTGATTTATTTTTATTGACTTTATATCATATTTGTATAGTTGGATGAAACGTTGCATTTACATTAATTAAATACTAATCAATTTTACAATAAATAAAAAGACAGCAATAAGTCAGCATATATAAGTGTGTTTATTAATTAATAAATTTATTTATTCCCTTGTTCAGAATTCCTCGGGTATACTACAAACATAATTACTAATTAAATTTTGTTTTTTGTGACTTATCTGGCCGTATTTTTACATTTATTTATGTTCCTGTAATAACCAATAATATTTTACATTGTTTGGTTTAATTGTTAAATAGTTCTATTTTTAACTTGTAACTGTTAGGTTTAACGATGAGCGTACATGACATTGTTGCTCCGTATTTTATATTTATTTATGTTCCTGTAATAACTAATATTTTACATTGTTTGGTTTAATTGTTAAATAGTTCTATTTTTAACTTGTAACTGTTAGGTTTAACGGTGAGCGTACATGACATTGTTGCTCCGTATTTTATATTTATTTATGTTCCTGTAATAACTAATATTTTACATTGTTTGGTTTAATTGTTAAATAGTTCTATTTTTAACTTCTAACTGTTAGGTTTAACGGTGAGCGTACATGACATTGTTGCTCCGTATTCTTTTGTAGCACGTTTTTCGGTTGAAGCTGTCGCCGCCCCGCCGCCCATATTACCCCTTGGATTTTATTAATGTTATGATATTTTAATCATTTTAATTTAAATACTTTGTATTATTTCTGAAGATGTCGGAAATGTGGTGACGAAACGTCAGTTTACTGTCGAATGAAACCAAAAAGAAACTGGGTCATTGATTTATTTTAATGTCACCGTTAATTGATTTACTAGTTTTATGGTTTCATTCTAGTCCTGTAGAGGACAGGTTATTTTTTTTAAATATATATATATGAAAAGGTAGTGGATTACGAGACAACGTTAACGTGGAAAGCCAATAACTGTCCGACAAGATTTACGAATCCTCTTCCAAAAACACGCAATCATCATCCCTCAGGAGCCAAAGCAGGTGCTTCCAGAGTTGCCACAGGTGTTGTTGTTCACTAAACGTTAAATTTTAGAGCCACTACGTCCAGAGTATTTTTTTAACCCTTCCCTCTCTCTCTCTCTATCCTGACTCATCTGCCCCGGCCGCGACTAACGAGTCCTTATTGACTGAACCAGACACTGTCTCCCTTATTACTTCCTCAACTTCTCCCTTTATGATCCCTAAACCACTCACTCATCCATCACAGCCGCCGTACACAACAACCCCCTCCTTTTTAGCGGCTGCTTTTGAAGGTTATATTTCATTACGATCACGCGCCGTGTAATTACTTGCAGCTGGGGGCGATATTGGGAACTTTCCTCCCTCCCTCCAACCAACCCCATCAAGCAGCAGCACCTCGAAACTTTCCCCCGTAGTAGCCCCTCGGGGTGAGCGGAGAGAGGGGAGGAGAACACCACCCTGCCATGCCATGTGGACGACATACTAATGGACACATCATCCCCCGTAAGGGCGGGGGTGGAGAAACAACACGGCCAAGTCGGTACGTGTTTCAATCAGGAGGGAGATGAATTTGATGCAGGGGCGTTTGAAGGATTCCTCTGTTTGCAGTTAAGAGGAGGAACCCTCGGTGGAAAAGGCATCCGCTATAAAGTGGCGAAAAGCTTCACCTGGACTAAAGAAAAATCTACGGAAAATGGAGCGGAAAAAAAATTTTTTATTCAATCAAATAATACTTCGAAAAAACAATTACAAGAATTGGAAAATATACAGATTTGGTGAAGATCTAATTTAATCCTGATAAATTCACCATTCAAAGGTAATGAATTTCCGTATAAATGATATTGGGAAATATGACGTAAAGCGAATCAATATAATATTATACTGTATTCAATATATACATATATTTAAATATTAATTTTCAAGCTCTTAGAAAGAAAATTTTTAAATATCGCATTAATTATTTAACTCTCGTTCTTAATCAACAAATTGATACTAAATTAGCGTTGTAACAGAGTTAATTACATTGTTAATTAATAAATATTTTACTAATTGTAACGTCCTTAATTATAATTAAATATATCAAATGACCTGTAACATACCGTAAACACATACTTCAATGTGTTAAAAACACTGAGTTAATTACATTGAGCTAATTACATTGTTAATGAATAAATATTTTACTAATTGTAACGCCCTTATTTATATTTACATATATTAAATGACCTGTAACATACCGTTAACACATACTTCAATGTGTTGAAAACTGAGTTAATTACATTGAGCTAATTACATTGTAAATGAATAAATATTTTACTAATTGTAACGCCCTTATTTATAATTAAATATATCAAATGACCTGTAACATACCGTAACACTGAGTTAATTACACTGTTAGTAATGTTGAAACCTTTCCCAATGCCTATTTAAATACACTTAAAGACCATTAACAGATTTATAAACATGTTAAATACTGTGTTAATTACATTGTTAATTCATAAAGCCATTCCTAACGGTTTGAATCCTTCTAGTAAATATATTTAACGACAATTAACCTACAAATGAATCATTTTTAAATATGTTAAATACTGAATTAATTAAACTGTCCATTAATAAACGCTTTTTCAAATTGTTAGGTCCTTATAGTTGCTTAAATCTAAATGTATTTAATAACCAATAAGATATTAAAATATTAACTGATTTAATTAATAAACCCTTTTCCAATTGTTGGCCCTAGTAGTTGTATATTTAATAATCATTAAGATTATTATATGTTAAATACTGAATTAATTACACTGTCCATTAATAAACGATTTTCAATTGGTTATGTCCTTATACTTATTAAAATAGAATATACTTAATATATGTGACGATGTCGTAAAAATATTGTTAATTATGTTAAACGGCACATTAATTACATTGTTAATTAATAATCCCTTTTATAATTCTAGGCTCTCGTAGCTATTGAAATAAATATATCTTTAATGACAATTAACATACATACAGCAACATATTAAATACCGAGTTAATTAGACTGTCAATTAATAAACGCTTTTCCAATTGTTAGACCATTATTGGTTTTTTTTAAAATAAAAAACTTATATAAAAACCATTAAGATATCACAAAAATATATTTAAATATGATAAATAATAAGAAATTAATAAAATTGTTAAATAATAATCCCTTTTTTAATTGGATATTCTTAAATTTTTTTAACATGTTAAAAATTAATTATTACAGTCTTTCTAATGTTCATGTCCTTATAAGTAATTTAAATAAAACTATATTAATAATTTTTAATCTATAAAAACATTATTATAATAAACAGTAAATTAATTAAATTGTTAATTAATAATCCCTTTTTCTAATCGGCGGGTTACAATAGCTATTGATTAATGAAAATTATAATACCCTCGAAATATGAAGTACTCGGTTAATTACTCTGCTAATTAATAATCCCTTTTCTAATTGACGGCTCTCGTAGTCATTGAAGAAAAAATATATATATTTAATGACCAATTAACAGACCGTGAACATATTCAACGTATGAATATTATCGCATTATTTAATAAGTATATTTTGGATGTAACTAACGAAGTATGGATAATCCCCCGGACACTTGGATATTCCGCACAATTGATAAGTACGAAGTGTTGCCAACGTTCGAGGGGGAAATAAGAAAAACCGGCGACGTGTTTGTTAAAACTGTCCAAAAAAATCACCTAAAATGTGTTTATATTGTTGTGTCAAATGGCATTGTGGCATATTATAATGTAATAATCTTTTTAAAATTTTAATTAAAAAGAAAAAAATAGAGGTAAGTATGGTTTCTTATTTTTTAGGCCGAGTTAATAGTTTTTAGTCTGTCACTTGACTCCTGAGAGTTGAATATTATGGACAATTAATTTCATTTGTGTAGTTAGTTCATTTAATATTTAATTGATTTCAGGGGCCCCCTGGCTCCTCGAGAGTAATTTTTAAAAGTGGAACATGTTGATTTACAGCTTTTTTTTTCAGCTTTTGTGGCTAAAGTGGGTTCGTGCAGCTGTTAATCGACGGTATGACCATTTTATTACATTTTCAAGGTAAGGTCATCAGCTCCTGTAGTGGATGAACATTAATTTTCCAACATACACCCAGACCCCTATAAAGAAAACTATATTTAATAACCTTTCACCAATCTGCTAAAGTAGATTAATAAATGGATTCCTCCATGTCTACATGTTAATTATATACACTATTTTAATTTATTAAATCCATTATTTTAATAATTTATGTCCAAGAATCCATTATTAATCCAACTGATAATCGTAAAGCTTAAAGTTTTTCTTATTTAAGAATTATTTAATAATTATTATAATAACATTCCGAACGTCAGTAAGAGGTTTAAATGAGGGAATTTGAAAACTGGGGATGCGGAAGGGAGAAGAGCAAGTAGCCTTTTTTTCTTGGGGGGAAATCAATACAAGCAACTCCTCTTTAATAGCTTAGGAAGGGAATTAAACATGGATGGATATGAAAGATAACGCAAAGGATAAGCTATATGTACTGTAAAAATTTCATAAAACTTGAAATATGGAGGAGGAGGTTCGGATACGTAAAACGAACGGAGGATTATTTACCATAGAAAGAAAAAAATTAATTGTTTATTCTCACAGTTGAAGATAACGTCTAGAACATAATTTAATAAAAAGGTTTGCCACAGTAAAACGAACCTAAATGTTAGAAATTTACAAATTTCCCCTTGACTGTTGTTCCGTATTTTACTTTAAAACAGTCGTCCACGTAAAAGAAAGAGGCAAATGGCCGTACTTTATTAAACGATAACTTGCTGGAACTAATTTATTCCATGAATTTTTATTTAACAGACTGTGTTTACTTTTTGATAATGATGATAATAATAATAATAATAATAATAGTAATGATAAAAATTCACAATCGTCGGTAAGAGGTCAAATGAAGGAACTATAAAAGGGGGGATGCCGCAGGAAGAGCAAGTCTTTAATGGACGAATGGAATTGAGACAATTAACACAAAATGTGTTGCGTATGAGTGCAGCCAATTAACCCTGAATTATCCCCTGATTTACCCATTTGTTATGAATTTATATATATATATATATATATATATATATAGAGAGAGAGAGAGAGAGAGAGAGAGAGAGAGATTTATTACGTTACAATGGGGCTGAGCATTCCAATAAAGGAATCTAAGTTAAAGAAATTAAAAAAAATTATACTAACATAAACATTTAATATACAAATACTTGAACACTAATTCTAAGCCTGACTTAAGTTAAACCTTTTGTCCTAAATAAATTTAATGGAAATGAATTTAAAAAAGTGAGTGACGTGGAAGGTAGAGAATTATATGCTATATAACGCTATAGATTTTTTTAATATGGAGGCTGGGATGCGTAAAACGAATTTTTTTAAAAAAAGTTTTAAAAAAATATAATAATAACAAATGTGCACATATCGTATCGATTTTATTGTTCTGTTTGTCGAGTTCGAGATATTTTACGTACGTCGTTTGACGGGAGCGATCAGTCTGTTGTTTCGCTACGTCACAACATGGCGGCGGTGGAACAATTTTTGCAGCCACGTGTTCAGCAGATGATGATGATGATGATATGAAGGTATGAGGCGTTTCTACCGTTACGGCTAAATACATTCACATATTTTTTTTTCTCTATTAATTAAATAATGTTATCATTTTTAAATTAGACCTGAAGTAGCGACAAGTAAGCGATCATTTAATTTTCTAGCTAAACAGTCGTCTGCTGTGGCGTAGTTACAGTTTAAAGATCCCTTCGTCGACGGGGATTTCAGTGTGATAGAACACCCAATTTCTTCCACATTTTGCGAGTCGAGTATTTACGTAATTAAATGTGATCGTGCATCGGGAGATGAGAGAAAATATTGTGTGTGTGTGTGAATGGAGGCTGATTGACTCGAGTCGGCCATTAAATACACGATATTTCCTCTCGGTCGCCATGTTGAAAGTCCCAAGGACCAGGCTGAAAAATAATTCTGAAGGAAATTTGACAATTGCTACCCCCCCACATCCTCCCTAATCTGCTTAGCGTATTCCATGCTTATCCTCCCTCTTTGTTACTTCGATTCCCCTTCTGCAGACGCTATGGATAACTTTTCTTTCTCGATTATTTAATTCCCCGTCAATTTAAAAAATCCTGATGAGTGTGTAAAAAATATAAAATATGCCCATGAACCCCTAATATAACAGTAATAATCCACGCGAAATCAGTAGAGCCGTTTAAGGACGAGACGAATTATCATCATCATCATTAACAACACAAGCACACACAGGAATTTTAAAACATAAATATACGTTAACATGGGGAGAAAATGGTGCTTTTTACAGGGAAACGACAAAAGGAAGAAACTACTAAAGTAGATAAAATAAGACCTTATGAAATATGCCTGAGGAGAAGCAAGAAAAGTAAAAAAAAAAGACTATACATAAAGCATTCAAAGAGAGAGAAAAATACGTTTTGTAAAATTAAACAGCAATTTTTTTTAATGTGTTCCGTTTTTTTTTCTTCTTCCATCAGGTGCAGTTCAAGAGTTGGTAATCCTTCAACCTGGATCGTCCAGCCCCAGGATCCCTCGTCAACGAACGACAGATCCTGATTGGCCGGGTGTGGAGGAAATCCTCATCTGTCTGTCGCCGCTTATTTATAGATATTTTTATTTTCCTTGATGGTCAAGTTCCTATTTACAGACCACTTTTACTGTATTTTTCCAACATTTTTAATTCCTACCTCGTTATTCGACACATTTCACACTTTTACATCCTTGCTTTTTGTGCCATGAAGTAAATGAATCCCTTTTCTGTAGTCCATTCGTCTCATAATTTTACTGTATGTCTTAATATCCCTTGAAATTTTTTATTTTACAAAACAGTTTTATGAGTTGCACAGTGTATTGTCTATTTCCAAGATTGGGAACCACATCATACTTTTATTGTTCAAACATATTTTTCATCTTTTTTTCGTTCAACTTTTTAATGCATTAAAATGTTACAAGAAATTAGACCGTGACCATCTAAAATTCCTAATCATGTCATTGTTAAAGTATCAGTATTGCTCTTCCCTATTCTTCTCTCTCTCTTTGATTTATATATTTCCACGTTTAATCTATCATTTTTAATTTTTTCTTATATTATTATGATTATTGCCTTGGTTTTTGGTCTGAGGTATTTCTATTTTTTCCCCCAACGACTGTCTAGTCATTTGTCACACCTTTAATTTTTTTTAATGTGTTGCGTTTTTTTCTTTCATCAGGTGCAGTTCAAGAGTTGGTAATCCTTCAACCTGGATCGTCCAGCCCCAGGATCCCTCGTCGACGACAGATCCTGATTGGCCGGGTGTGGAGGAAATCCTCATCTGTCTGTCGCCGCTTATTTATAGTTATTTTTTTTAAAAAAAATAAAAAGCAGCTATTTGAAAATTACTTTGTAAATGAATGTAAACATTTTGAAAAGGTGTATAATAAATTGTCAAAGTATATAAATTTTTCTATCGTATTGTGTTATAATATTCCTGTATTATCTCGACACTGCAGCATAACTGTTT
Source organism: Eucriotettix oculatus (assembly GCA_034510155.1). Classification (NCBI taxonomy): domain Eukaryota; kingdom Metazoa; phylum Arthropoda; class Insecta; order Orthoptera; family Tetrigidae; genus Eucriotettix; species Eucriotettix oculatus. The sequence goes on along the minus strand of CM067382.1, from coordinate 64,885,214 downwards.
GGTCAAACCCTCAAAAATTAACCAGAGTTTAAAAGGTAAAAAGGTGAGGCAGGTAATTATATAAGGGTTTATTATATATATATATGTAGTTGGTAAATAATAGTGAGCAAAGGAAAATGGTGTCGTGATAAGAGACGTGACTGGTAACGAGCGAAATGTATATATATAACACCGTAATCCTATTTAAGTCTTAAGGATGATTTGCCTACTGAAATGCTAAAGACTATAAATTCCAAAAGTGTGACAAGGAAGAGGCTCACGAATGAATAATTGGTGCAATTTAAGGTGATTTTCGTAGACATATTCATGATAAATACAATGAATTGACGGTAGAAAGATTAGAGCTACTGATTTAATCTTAAGTAGGTACTAAACGAATAAGACTTTGTGCTGTTAGAGGACGTGAATAATAATGAAATATGCAAAGCCAAAGTACGAAGCGTAGAAAGTGTTTAACGAACTGGAAAGTTGTAGGAAGTAATTAAGAGGTGTTCAGAAAAGGTGACCAGAAAAGAATCGAGCCGAGGAATACATATATATAAAATCACGTTAAAATCTGGGAGAAGAAACAACAAAAATGGTATGTTTTTTTAACTTTACAAGTTTTTTTAATGGTGTAAAATGTAAACCATGAGTAAATTTCTTAATAAATATTTGTAAAATAATTTAGTCTTCCTGTTTATTTCCATTTTCCTTCGTCTGTTATTGTAAGAGGAAAACCAAATTTCGACTCCAAGAGGTAAGGAAACGTTTTTAAGTCGAAAGCAAAAAAGACAAATGTGTTAAACACAAAAGCAGAAATTTAATTATATCTTTTATGAAAAAAGTGTCGGCAGAAGATCTGTCATTTAAAGGAGCGAGGTACAAGAATAATAACGGTAAGGGTAGTAAAAGAAGTATAAATACAGAGGTAAATTACGCAAATGACAAAGATTCGACAAGTGGAAATGTGAGTTACAGGGAAAACACGATGTAGAGTATGTAACAATATCAAAATGCAAGATGAGTAATACTAAAATACACAAAGCGACAGTAAAATACGAAATAGTATGGCAAGAAAATTGATTTACATAACTTTTAAATACATGAGGATGGGAATTAAGAGAAAGACGAGCAATAGATGTAGTTATACAACAAATTTCTGGTCCGTTACAAAAGAAGCAATAAAGCGTGTGACGAGGAAATCAACCGTAACGAAATATTACAGAAGTTTAAAATACTTTAAAACCCATGAAAAAGAGAGAGATTTAGAGGAGGGAGTTACTGTGGACGGACCAGAGTAACTTGAAGGATGTACTTTCCAGGGAAGAAAGAGAGTAGATTGTGTAGAGAGAAAGGGAATGGAAGCAGAGACCCTGAGAACACAGAACCAAGAGGCAGACCACTTGGACTTGCTTTATCTGAAGGCTCAAGGGGTAAAGTCAAGGCCTTCTGCAAACCTCATCTGTAAGGTTCCCGCCAGATCATTGGTTCAATTCTTTTAAATTGAAACATGACGAGTTCCATCTTTAATGGGCAATGACCTGCCATCTAGGAGCCAGCTCAGGTACCACAGAGCCTCGGGGTCGAGGATTTTTATGTTTAAAGTCTTCATATAAATTTAGTGTTGAGTGGACAACGTGAGGTCCTTGAGGCAGGGGATTTTCGACTCCATTTTGAAACATGGAGCTTGTCGATATCATAACATGTTCCATTAACACCTGCTGGAGCAGAGTCCTGGTGACTTTGGCCACAGCTGACGTCAGCGGCCTCCATATTGAGTAATGTTGACTACCACATGCAGGTGTCATGCAGGTTCAGGGCACAGCTTGGGGCCAAGTCTGGTGGCTGAGGTCGTTAAGGCGTGATCCTCGGACACGGGGGCGACAGGGGGACACGCCTTCAGATCCCACCGACCCTTTCCGTTTTTTAGTTGAGTAAAGGATCCGTAGAGGGTCTGACAGCTCCAGCGACGCCATTCACCTGCCTAACTCAGAAAATAAGGTGAAGAATTCATATTTTAATTCATCAAAAGTCCACATTCGCATCCCTCTAGAGCGATTCTAATAGCACCAATGAGCAAGTAGCACGGTGGCTGAGTGGTCAAGGTGACGGACTGGAGAACTCAACCTCCCGGGTTCAAGTCCTGCTCACAGCCGCTACATTTTTAATCAGTTGGTAAATCCTACTGTGTAGATCATGGGGGAAACTAGAAGTCGCAACTTGATATCCACAAGAACAAGACGAGAGAAGGCAAGTGTAATATTTAAAAATTTACAAAGTTCCCCGGCTATTCACATATGACCGACATTGAAGGCTGTGTTCCATGTGACATCCTCGTGGCTGAAGCAGTTAAGGCACCACGACGTGGTAGCTGCGGTCACTGGTTCGATACCCAGCCAGGATATCATTTTTAACACTGGTAAAACTACCCTGAGGAACAGGCAGGTGCAAGTCCAACGCCATCTGTTCGACAGTGGTGGAAGTTAACTTTAATTCACAACGCGTGTCAAAATGATCGTTCATCAGAGGTATTAAATGTTTCTCCAACACCACGAGCTGGTGGCTGAGGTCGTTAAGGCGAGAGCCTGCGGTGGTGCGAGTCTCAGTCACTTGGTTCGTATCCCGGCGAGGATAACGTTTTTAACAACACTGAGCTTAATTTAATTCATAAAGTGTGCTTGAAAACTATTCTTAAGTTAGATTAAATGGTGTTTCTATCGCCACGAGCTGGTGGCTGAGGTCGTTAAGGCGTGAGCCTGTGGTGTAACGACTCTCAGCTACGGGTTCGGGTCCTGCCAGGAGCTAAGTTTTGAAAAATATCACCAGGTGGAGACCAGCCAATCACAACGTCGAGGATTGAAGGTAAGTGGAAGAGACAGAGACGAGGAGGAGGACAGAGAGAGAGAGAGAGACGAGGAGGAGTGGAGGAGGAGGAGAGAGAGAGAGAGAGAGGAGGAGCGTGGCGGAGGGCCGCGCAGCTACCGTTTTGCTTTTTAAGACACCTGGGAAGGGGGGTCGGCGGTTGGTTTTAAGACACCTGGGAAGGGGGGTCGGCGGTTGGTTTTAAGACACCTGGGAAGGGGGGTCGGTGGTAGGATGTTTTATATATTATATACGCACGCACGCATTGTCACGTGACCTCTGCGTCATCGTGACGTCATCATGACGTCATCGCGTTGTAAAATTTCTTCGATTTTTTCCTCTGGTTTCTCGATAGACCAGGTAGGATTTGAATTTGGCGGTTGGATGACGTACGTGTCACGTGTTTGCCTGTTGTGCATCTGGTGTCTTCGGTGGTCCGGGTGGAATTTGAATTTGGCGGCTTGGATGACGTAGCCATCACGTGTTTGTCGGTCTTGTTCTCCTATTTCGCTATGGTCTCTTGCTGGTCCGGGTGGAATTTGAATTTGGCGGCTGTTGTGACGTAGGCATCACGTGTTTGTCGGTCTTGGTTCTCCTATTTCGCTATGGTCTCTTGCTGGTCCGGGTGGAATTTGAATTTAGCGGCTGTTGTGACGTAACATCACGTGTTTGTCGGTCTTGGTTCTCCTATTTCGCTATGGTCTCTTGCTGATCCGGGTGGAATTTGAATTTGGCGGCTGTTGTGACGTATGCATCACGTGTTTGTAGGTCTTGGTTCTCCTACTTCGCTATGGTCTCTTGGTGGTTCCGGCTGGACTTTGAATTTGGACGTCTGTTCTTGATGCTCCTGGTGGATTTTCGAAGTTGGCGGCTTGGGTGACGTAGGCATCACGTGACCAGAGCGTCCGACCTAAAATAGTCTATTATTCCGACCCAGCCCAAGCCACCCCTCTCCCTTTCACCCCCCCCAACCCCCCCCGAACGGGGAGAGGGGAGGCGAAGAGAGGGGTGGAAAGGAGTATAGGGATGGCATAAGGGCTGGGTAGGAACCGCCCGGACTCGTTGCCAGAGACTTGCAGACATGCTCTCCCCGACATGCCTGCGCTCTAGCCATTGAGCCACGGACGGACTCCCAGAATCGCCTCTTAATATCCCTTATAAGCTACACAATGCAATTTTCCTTAAACATAAAAACGGAAGATAAAGGTGGGAATCGAACCGGGATCATAGCGACGACTATTCCGTCACCTTGACCACTCAGCCAGCGTGATTCTTACATTTTAGAGCTCTTAATGTCCCTTACAAGTTGCATAGAGCACGTTTCTTCAAAGATAAAAACGCAAGACAAATGTTGGGCACGAACCGGGGCCCAGGTGATCACCAGGCCGTGACTGTAGCCACTCGGCCACCGCGATCCTTGGTTAGAAATACCATTAAACTGTCCGAAGATTGGTAGCAATTCGGACTTGGAAGTTAAACGAAGAAATCTGTACCTTAGTTACTGAGGTACCAGGGAGTGACCGTCCAAAGGCGCTTCACTATACTAAAAATTGAAGATGAAGCCGGGATCCGAACTCGTGATGCCGTAACCGAAGCTGATGCTTTAACGACCTCAGCCACCATCCCGTGTTAGGAAACCGACTCTTAATCTCTCAGAAGATCTAAGTCTCTCTCACACTGTGAAATAAATTCAACAAATGGAACAAGAGCTAGGAGACAGATGGCGTTGTACTTCCATAGCGAGTTTCTCAGGGTACTTTACAAGTGTTCAAAATATTAGCCTCGTTGGGTTTCGAACCGGAAGTAGGAATTCTTACTTCTGCAGGCTCACGCCTTAACGACCTCAGCCAACAGGTCGTGGAGTTGAAGGAACATTTTATACCTCTGAAGAATGATCATTTTGACACGCGTTGTGAATTAAAGTTAACTTCCACCACTGTGGAACAGATGGCGTTGGACTTGCACCTGCCTGTTCCTCAGGGTAGTTTTACCCGTGTTAAAAATGAAATCCTCGCTGGGTATCGAACCCGTGACCGCAGCTACCACGTCATGGTGCCTTAACAGCTTCAGCCACGAGGATGTCACATGGAACACAGCCTTCAATGTCGGTCATATGTGAATAGCCGGGGAACTTTGTAAATTTTTAAATATTACACTTGCCTTCTCTCGTCTTGTTCTTGCGGATATCAAGTTGCGACTTCTAGTTTCCCCCAATAATCTACACAGCAGGATTTACCAACTGATTAAAAATGTAGTGTCTGTGTCCAGGACTTGAACCCGGGAGGTTGAGTTCTCCAGTACTTCACCTTGACCACTCAGCCACCGTGCTACTTGCTCATTGGTGCTATTAGAATCGCTCAAGAGGGATGCGAATGTGGACTTTTGGCGAAATAAAATATGAATTCTTCACCTTATTTTCTGAGTTAGGCAGGTGAATGGCGTCGCTGGAGCTGTCAGGCCCTCTACGGATCCTTTACTCAACTAAAAAACGGAAGGGGACGGTGGGATCTGAAGGCGTGTCCCCCTGTCGCCCCTCTGTGTCCGAGGATCACGCCTTAACGACCTCAGCCACCAGACTTGGCCCCAAGCTGTGCCCTGAACCTGCATGTGACGTCAGCTGTGGCCAAAGTCACCAGGACTCTGCTCCAGCAGGTGTTAATGGAACATGTTATGATATCGACAAGCTCCATGTTTCAAAATGGAGTCGAAAATCCCCTCACGTTTTCCACTTAACACTAAATTTATAAGAAGAATCACTGTAATGGAGACTTTAAACGTAAAAACCTTTGACCCCGAGGCTCTGTGGTACCTGAGCTGGCTCCTAGATGGCAGGTCATTGCCCATTAAAGATGGAACTCGTCATGTTTCAATTTAAAAGAATTGAACCAATGATCTGGCGGGAACCTTACAGATGAAGTTTGCAGAAGGCCTTGACTTTACCACTTGAGCCTTCAGATAAAGCAAGTCCAAGTGGTCTGCCTCTTGGTTCTGTGTTCTCAGGGTCTCTGCTTCCATTCCCTTTCTACACAATCTACTCTCTTTCTGCCCTGGAAAGTACATCCTTCAAGCTACTCTGGTCCGTCCACAGTAACTCCCTCCTCTAAATCTCTCTCTTATTCATGGCTTGAATAAAGTATTTTAAACTACTGTAATATTTCGTTACGGTTGATTTCCTCGTCACCCGCTTTATTTCTTCCTTTGTAACGGACCAGAAGTTTGTTGTATAAATGCATTTCTTACTCGTCTTTCTCTCAATTCCCATCCTCATGTATTTAAAATTTATGTAAATCAAGATTCTTACCATTCTATTACATATTTTATTTACGCTTTGTGTATTTTCGTATTATCTTGAATTTTGATATCCTTACATACTCTACATTGTGTTTTCTCCGTAACTCACATTTCCACTTGTCAAATCTTTCTCATTAGCGTAATTTACCTCTGTATCCATACTTCTTTTTCACTGCCCTTACCCTTTGCTATTCTTGTCCCTCGCTTTTTAAATGACAGAGCTTCTGCCAACACTTTTTTCATAAAAGATATAAATAATTTTATGCTTTTGTGTTTAACACATTTGTCTTTTTTGCATTCGACTTTAAAACGTTTCCTTACCTCTTGGAGTCGAAATTTGGTTTTCCTCTTACAATTACAGACGAAGGAAATGGAAATAAACAGGAAGACTAAATTATTTTACAAATATTTATTTAGAAATTTACTCATGGTTTACATTTTACACCATTAAAAAAAACTTGTAAAGTTAAAAATACATACAATTTTTTGATTTTTCTTCTCCCATATTTGAACGTGATTATATATGTATTCCTTGGCTCGATTCTTTTCTGAACACCTCTTAATTTTTTCCTACAACTTTCCAGTTCGTTAAACACTTTCTACGATTCGTACTTTGGCTTGGCGTATTTCATTATTCACGCCCTCTTATTCTTATTCGTTTATTACCTACTTAAGATTAAATAAGTAGCTCTAATCTTTGTACCTTCTATTCATTGTATTTATCATGAATATGTCTTCGAAAATCACCTTAAATTGCACCACTTAATTTGCTTCTTCCTCGTCACACTTTTGGGATTTACAGTGTTTAGCATTTCAGTAGGCAAATCATCCTTAAGACTTAAATAGGATTACGGTGTTATATATACATTTCACTCGTTACCAGTCACGTCTCTTATCACGACTCCATTTTCCTTGCTCACTATTATTTACTAACTGCATATATATAATAAACCCTTGTATAATTACCTGCCTCACCTTTTTACCTTTTAAACTCTGGTTAATTTTTGAGGGTTTGACCAAACAGTTATGCTGCAGTGTCGAGATAATACAGGAATATTATAACACAATACGTCAGAAAAATTTATATACTTTGACAATTTTATTATACATCTTTTCAAAATGTTTATATTCATTCACAAATTAATTTACAAATAGTTGTTTGTTTTTTTTAAAAAAAAATATCTATAAATAAGCGTCGACAGACATGAGGATTTCCTCCGCACCCGGCCAATCAGGATCTGTCGTTGACGAGGGATCCTGGGGCTGGACGATCCAAGTTGAAGGATTAAAACTCTTGAACTGCACCTGATGAAAGAAAAAAAACGCAACAAATTAAAAAATAATTAAAGGCGTGACAAATGACTAGACAGTCGTTGGGGGAAAAAATAGAAATACCTCAGACCAAAACCAAGGCAATAATCATAATAATATAAGAAAAAATAAAAATGATAGATTAAACGTGGAAATATATAAATCAAAGAGAGGGAAGAATAGGGAAGAGCAATACTGATACTTTAATAATGACCAGATTAGGAATTTAAAATGGTCACTGTCTAATTTCTAGTAACATTTTAATACGTAAAAATTTGAACAAAAAAAAGAATGAAAAATATGTTTGAACAATAAAAGTATGATGTGGTTTCCAATCTTCTAAATAGACAATACACTGTGCAACTCATAAAACTGTTTTGAAAATAAAAAAATTACAACTTTTATAAGGGATGTTAAGACACACAGTAAAATTATGAGACGAATGGACTACAAAAAAGGGATTCATTTACTTCAGGTAGAAAAGGCAAGGATGTAAAAGTGAGAAATGTGTCGAATAACAAGGTAGGGATAAAAATGTTGGAAAATAGAGTGAAAGCGGTGTGTAAATAGGAACTGAGCAGCAAGGAAAATAAAGTCCTGGAAAATCAGAGAATTAGGATATTTACTTATTGAACAGTAATAAAAATAGGCTTTTGTCATTATTGTGAAAATAGTTGGAAATAATGTAAATAGCATACGAATAATATATTAAGTGGTAAAAGCAGAGGGGGGAAAATTATGACAAGGTAAATATATCCGTTTTAAAACCTGGAAAACAGTAAAAATCTAATATTAGTGAATCTTTTACTTAAACATACATTATTTTCAGGTAGAAGAGTGAGGGTAGAAAAGTGTAAAATGAGGCTTGTGCCGAACATCCCTGGAGGTAAAGAATGGAAACAGAGTGACTGACCTGGAAAATCAGACGACCTTTACATATTTAACAGTAGGAAAAGTAGTGTGTTATCATTGCTGAGAAAAATTAAAAATAGTTGGAATAGAATTATAATAGCGGAAGATATGAATATATATATTAAATGGTAAAAGCAGAGGGAAAGCTGTAGGACCTGAGAGAGAGAGAAAGAAAGGAAGAGAGAGAGAAAGAGAGAAAAAAGATAGAAAGAGAGAGAAAGAGAGAGAGAAAGAGAGAAAGAGAGAAAGAGATAGAAAGAATGAAAGAGAAAGGGAGAGAGAAAGAAAGAGAGAGAAAGAGAAAGTTAAAGAAGTAGACCGTGACTCATTTGAAAAATTTGCAATTAATTTTAAAAAAATCTAATGCGAAAACTTGTCAATAAATGTCTTTGGAAAAGAACTTATGTAATTGGTAAAACTATCTTTAATTTTTTAAATTAATTGTGAGGCAGACTCATCCAAAATGGAGGTTCCGTCTTGATTTGCTGAATCTGTAGACGAGTCCTGGAAGAAGAAGGAAACATTTAACACGTTTTAAACTGAAAATAGATTATTTAGAATAATTTTCCAAGGTAATTAATCAAACGTAATTTTAAGCTTGCTTTTTGGGGATATTTAAAGCTAGTTTTTTTTTGATTTAATGGAGCTATATTAATGTGAAAATATATAGCAGAAGTAAGATCATTTGCAAACTGGTCCATTGGAGGAATTTCTCTGCGACATATGTAATGAAGCCTCCTGCAGATCGTGCCTCAGGGCAGAGTTCTAGGGCCCCTGTTTTGTACTTTGGTGACTTCCAGAAATTTCCTCGCCAGGGAAAAAACCTGCAACAGGTTGAGGAATGGCGCTTCAAATGGAACTATAATAAATCATAGAAATTCTCAACAACTTGTCCTGTTTTAAGTAGTGGAGGAACTTACCTGGAAAATTTGTGAATTGAGCTTATTTTCGTCGTTCTGCGGAAAACATGCTTCCTGTGATTAAAACTCGTCTCAAAGCTGACCTCGAACTACCACTTAACCTCTTTTCGGCTCGTTTCCAGTCCCTCGAAACCTCTAAGAAGTTCTCATTAAGGTTTATTCTTCTTCAGCCATCCAACTCTCAAACCTATAGAATCCATTCAGAAGGGAAGATCCGTGGTACAACAGAGATTACATCTTCCACCTGGACCTGACGACGTCTTTCGAGCTTCACAAGGTAATCACTCCAATAATCTCCCACTTGAAGTACGACTGCAAAACAGGGAAAATACATAATTACACTCATACCAACATAAATACTCTTAATCTAAAGAAAAATAATCACAGTCATTTCTATATCTCTGAAAGAAAGAAAAATAAAAAAAACACTACTACAAGAATTATATTATCTTCACTTTAATATTTAAACTCTAAAGATAAGAATGCAGATTAGGGAGGTGTAGAAGATATGCGGAAATAGAAAAGTTGGCAATAAAAAATATATGTTGACATTTTTTACTAAAACTGTCAATTTTATTTCCGTCAAGTTGGCACGGTTCATTTCCTTTCTATGATGAAGGTAATAAAGTAGTTACCGGGATTATTACAGAAAAGGTTAAAGGTTAATATTAAATAATCAGTCCGAAAAGAAGCAAAATATATTAAGGAATCAGTGAAGGAAAAATTAAATGAAAATTATGTTCAACCCTGGTCCTTGGGACGGAAAGAGTAAATTTCGACTTTTCAACATGGCGACCGATTTTAACACTTTATGAGGAGAGGAAGGAAGGAGGAAAATACCATGGAGGTGTAATGGCTCATCCTCTCGGTCCAGGTCCATTCAAAAATTTCCTCTCATCGCCCGACGCACAATCACATTCAATTACGTAAATGTTCATCTCTCAAAATTGGTGGTTGTAGAAAAAATTGGGGGATTACACTAAATATTCCTCCATAATTTCATTTAACCGTTTAAACCCTTTTCCCCGTTGACTAAGGGGACTTTTAAACCCTAACTACACCACATTCAGGTTCCTACAACGCTAAATGATAACTTACTGTCGCTCTTCAGGTCTAATTTTTTTTTAAAAAAAAACATGTCTTGTTATATAATACAATTAATGGAAAAGGTCACATCTCATCATCACCTGCTGCACACGTGGCTGCTCTGCACATCCCACCGGCCGCCATGATCGTGACGTTGCCAAACAACTGACTGACTGACCGCTCCCGTCCGTCCCTAGTGACGTCAAATGACCTACGTACGTACGTAAATATCTCGAAATCGACACGAGAGAGATCACGTTTCGACGTGATCGAAACCGTACATCGATGCGGCGTAATTATTTTCTACTCAATTCTTCCAAACGAATCAAATACAGTTAATCGAAGAGGGTGAGAATAATAAATTTAAATAAAGTGGAGTATTTTACGTAAAACACAAACACAGACCCGAGGAAAGGGGGGAAAATAAAATGATCAAAAACAAGAGAAAGAAAGGGTAAAAGAGTGAGGAAAATAAAAAGTAACGTTCAGGCATTGTCTTCTCCTGTGTCCATAGTCAACATGGCGTCCTTTATTCCTAAAACCAAAGTGATATTCGCCTAACTCGCATTCCCATCGTCTATATACAATGTTTATCATGTAGCCCTTTACCTCCCCCCATCCCACCCGCACCCCCTTCCCCGAAAAAGAAATTACGTGCCTGATATACTAAACTGATTATCTTGTGCTAAGAGTAGTAAATTAAAATACTCAGTGACTATAAAGCCGTGTCCACCACACTTGCGAGCAACGAGCTGAACACATCAGGTTGCGCATGCGCACAAAGGAATGCTCGGTTCGCGTGTCTCGTAGTGTGGACGACAGACGAGCCGAGCCGAGCCGAGCTCTTTGCCTTGTATCAGAGAGCATCATAGCTCCTTGGCTCGTGTTCTGTGATTGTCTTCATCATTTGCGATATAACATCAAGATGGTGATGACGTCATCGGTTGGGGGATTTGGTCCCCGACAAGAGCGGACTCTGAAATTTACCGATGCTGTTAGGAGCCACACAGCTGTATGGGACTAAAACTGAAACAAACTCCTGCGCCTCTCATAAAATCCACAGTCAAATTTATTTTGATAAAACCTCACATAATGAGGCAATTAATTCTCATGGCATGAAGTATTATATAGATAATATAAATAATCTCAATTAATAGTTATCTACATTTACCATTGGATATTAATCCTAAATTTCTTTTCATATACAAGTAAAAACAATTTTTAAAATATGTATTGCACGTGTTTAAGTTTTTACAATTATCTATAAAAAAAAACAAAGATGAAAGCTTGAAAAATGTGGATTACTCAATTGTATTTCAACCGCCGCTACTGCTCGATCACATTAATTTGTAAATGTAACAACAGTTAAAATAAGTACATAAGAATTTTTGTATCATTAAGGCAGGTGTAATTATTCCCTAAATAAATTAACAATGAAAGATGTGAAATTATCCTTATAAAAACATAGTAGCACGTGACAAATAATTGTAAGAACATCAGTATTGTTAAATGAAATCAATTACGAAATTGTAAAGAAAAAAATTATTATAATTAAGTTTTCAATTTAAAAAAAAATATAAGTTTTTTCTATTGCATTACATCGCAATATAAATAAAATAATAAACTACCCGCTTCCTATATTTTGCGTTTAATAAATCTTTCCTCGGCTCAGTTCCTTACAATGAAATCTCTTGCTGGTAGCTGCTTGGAGTATAATGTTTTCAAAGATGATGATCGACTCCTTTCTAGTGGCTCGTGTTCGTAGGCCGCTCGGTTCGCGCACGCGTGTTCGCTGCTGCTGCTACCACTAGAACGACGAGACGAGACGAACCGAGCAAGTTTCAACTTGTTGCTCGCAAGTGTGGACGAAGCTTAATGGCTAACGCCAAAGAGTAGGTTAGAAAAGATATTACACTTTTTTTTTAAAAAAAGTAATAGTTTTAGAAAAGGAGGACGCAGACTCTATTTAATGGACGCCCGGATGTAAGACTCCTTTCCCCCTCTGGCGCCATTATTCCGTACGTACCTACGTACGTGTATGTCTCGTTAATCACAGCTTCTCATATGCAAATTGAATATCGATTTCTCTTAATCCCGTTGCAACGTTGTGTCGTAGCTAATTGCTTAAGCAGGAACTCTGTTCGTATTAAAGCCCCGTGTGTGTGTGTGTGTATGTGTGCATTATCAAAATATTATTAATTAGTTTCCGCCTCTGCCGCTGCCGCGCGTTCCCGTAAATGCAATTTTGTGATCGGGATTTCGTTTACGGCTCGATAATGGATTCTTAGTGACGCGTCGTTTGCACGTTAAATCCCCACACACACGATTAATGTTATATAAGTACAGCTAATTGACTGCTCAACCCCTCTATACACTAGGTATTAATTATTATTATTAATACAGTTAAATTTCGGCCTCCCAAACATTCAACCCCCACGACCGTGGAATTTCCAGAAGCTTTTCAATATTTTTTTTCTCTCTCTCTCTCTTTCTTTTCGTATATATTACGGGAAAGAGATTCCTCACCTGTTGATGCACGTCACGTCACCTAGTCCAACTTATATAAATTATCTATTTTATATTTCCTGCAGGAGGTCCAGCATCGAGTACGTATTTAATTTAAATAATTATTATTTTACGTAATGTCGAACGCCTTGACGGAAAGAAAGGAAACGGCGCGCAAAAATTATCAAAATTACCTGACGATATATGAATTTAGTTGCAATAAATAGTTCTGTTATTCTAGGCCGTTTTATTTATTTATTTATATAATTTTTTAAAGAAACGTTAGACATATTTTCATTAGTTCTGAAGAGAAAGAGAGAAAGAGAGAATGGCAGAAATAGTGAGAAGAATAAATAGAGAAAGGGGGAAATAAAGAGATCAAAAACGAAAGAAAGAAAGAAAGGGAGAAACGGAAGAGAGAAAGAAGCAGAGAGAACGAACGGGAAGAAGAAAATGAGCGAAAGAGAGCAAGGGAAAAATAAATAGAAAAAGAACGATAGAAATAAAGAGAGAAAAGGGAAACGAAATAGAGAATGCAAGAGAGAATGAAAGGTGAAAAGTAAGAAAGAAGTAAGGGGAAAAGTTACAGAGGTAATAGAGAAAGGGGAAACTAAATAGAGAAAGAAAGGGAAAAAGAAAGAGAAAAGGGAGGAAGAATGAGAGAAAGAGAAAAGTGAAAATAAAATAAATAGGGGAAGTAAGAGAGAAGTAAATGGAAATTGCAAGAGAAAAAGGCAGGAAGATCGAGAGAAAGAAAAATAAATTAAATAGAAGAAGAAAGAGGAAAGAACGAGAGAAATAAAGAGCGAAAGGGAAACGAATGAGAGACAGAAAGGCAGAAAGAGAAAGAAATAAAAAGGTACAGAAACGAAGAAAGAGTAAGAAAGGAAGGACGATGAAACATGAAAGAAGAAAGGGAGTCAGTAAGGAAAAAAAGAGTTATACAGACAGAGGAATCAAGAAACATAGTGAAAGACAGGGAGAAATAAAATAAACACAGAAGAAGAAACTAAAAAGAAAGACAGAAAGAGAAAGATAGGGAGAAACACAAAAAGAGGAAGAAATGAAAAGAAAAGAAAATAAGGGAAATAAAGTCACAAAGAAAGAGAGAGCGAGACAGAGAAACGGAGAAAGAGATAAATCAAGAGATAGAAACAATTAAAGAAAGAGAAAAAGAGATTACACAGTGGGAGAAAGAGAGAGAGAAATGAAAAAGAAAGGAAGAAAGAAATGCAAATAAGAGAAAGAAATAAGAAAGAGAGAGAGATAGACGGGAATAAAGAGATATAAACAGTGGGAAGAAAGAGACAGGGGAATATAATAATTCCCCAGCAGTATAAGCAGCCAAAGTGACAGGTTGCTGTGGCGCATTGCCGTCCGCTCGCTACACAGGCGCAACGTAATTTTAATATTTGTTTAATTAATCGATTAACGTCCGATAGTCAAATAATCAAAATAATGAAACGAATTAACGACAACTTTTACGAAAAAAAAATATTCCGTTTTAACTGCGTTTCGTCTCCACATTCCCCTTCAATTTTTTCTACTGCCCCTTATAAAACATTAAACCTATTTATAAACTGATTAAAAAGTATCATTACTTATCATTCATTATGGGTAAATTAATATTTTTTATCAAAGCAATGACAGTTATAATTTTTCGTTATTTTTTTTACGCGAGTGACAACCCTGGCAAGAAGCGACTTTTAGTTACAGGAAATTCCGTCTCGCGGCGCCACTTCATAGTAATTCAGAATCTTTTTACTTTGCGACTTGCGAAACTTTTTTGTATTATTATTATTAACCAATTGAAAAAAAATCGTTACAAAAATAAACTATTAAGTTAAAGATTGGCCATTATTAGGAACCATTTTTGGTTACTTATTAAAATCCTGTAGTATAATTAAAGTCCTTCACAATCAGTTTTGATCGTAAGTATTATGTTTTAACATTTCAATTTATTTCTTGCTGCAAGAAGAAGAAGAAGAAGGGCAAGTCAAAAACATAAGCATAGTTAAGCAGCATATTAATAAAATACATAATTGTGAAATAATATGTATATATATGGATTTAACACACGTAAAATAAAATAAAAGACATCACACACACACGCGCGAGAAGGAGAAAAACCTACATAACGCACAAACAGTAATAAAGTAACAATTATACTAACATATAGGGCGGTTATTATTTATATATAGAGAGAAAAAACCACAAACAGAGATAAAAAAACTTAACAGGATAATAGTTTTAGTAAAAACTACAGAATAATCCTACTGTCCGTTTGTTTTATATTGAATTGTTAGACGAATGTGGATAGTATTAAGTGAAGTGGAAAGGAACCGAGGATTTAGAATCATATAATTTTCCGTGAAATCTTCGATAAATAAAGAAACGGTCGCGGGTGATTCACTCTGAAGCTTATAAAAGTTTATTATTCATTTTCTTGAGGGTTACTGTTGTTAATTTCAAAGAAACGTGGTTATTAAATACATGTAACCCGAGCTTGCCCGACCTCCAACAACCCGAAATTTACCAAAAACCGTGCTTACATAGAAGATTTGTTCATCTTCCCCTCCCCCCACATACACACACTTTAAAATCTAATTTAGTTTTTGCGGAAAGGCGTGCTGTAATTAGGGCCCCAGGCATAGACATAAATCTCGGTGAATTAAGTTAAGCAAATTACTGACCCCCGTTGTTGTGACGGCGACGAGAAAGAAGCATTCCAGGAAAAGGCAATCAGTAGCTTAATTTTTCTTAAGGGATGGACGCAAAAGCTGCTATTATGGGAACAGGGTATTAGATCCGTCCCGTCCCGCCCCCTCCCAACCCTCAAGAACCGTGATGGGGGGCGGCTACACGAAATGGCAATATCTGGATGACTACATATTTTCCGTAATGGAAAAGGCGGGGCAGAATCCCGTGTCCAGGTATAAATGCAAATACCAGTACCGTCCCCTTTTTTTGGAGGGGTCCTTTGTCCGGTCGGGTTGCGGGAAGGAGGAGGAGGCGGAGGCGGCGCCACCCCTCGTAATTACAGACCACCGAAAAGCACGCACCCTTATATCAGCTAGACGGGGATGGAGGGTGGAGACATTCCCCAGAGCGATGGACAGCGAAAAATTATAACGTTTTACAGCGAGGGCGGCGGGGGCGGCATCTGTCACGTGCCATGACAGCTCTTCCAGGTCGGGTCGGAAGGCCCCAAAGGCAGCTGCTGGACTCTCTCTCTCTCTCTCTCTCTCTCTTCTCTCTCTTCTCTCTCTCTTCTCTCTCTTCTATCTCTCTCCTCTATCTCTCTCTTCTCTCTCTCTTCTCTCTCTCTTCTATCTCTCTCTTCTATCTCTCTCTTCTATCTCTCTCTTCTATCTCTTCTATCTCTCTCTTCTCTCTCTCTTCTATCTCTCTTCTATCTCTCTCTTCTATCTCTCTCTTCTATCTCTCTCTTTCTATCTCTCTTCTATCTCTCTTCTATCTCTCTTCTATCTCTCTTCTATCTCTCTTCTATCTCTCTTCTATCTCTCTTCTATCTCTCTTCTAACTCTCTATTCTCTCTTCTCTCTCTCCTCTCTCTCTCTCCCTCTCAAACATTTATTTCCTCTCCAACAGCCAGAAACGAACTGGGGCAAATAACAGGGCTGTAGAGAAAATACAGATTCACCCCCGCCCCCTTCAACAGAGACAGTAATTAATTGATTCACCTTCTCCACCCACATTTTGAGCAAGAAAGACACACAAGGCTCCGTCATTAAACAACAGCGGAGCAGCGAATTAAATGGGTTTCAAAAAATTAGATTCAATAAAAGATTACAATGGAACTACTTTTTACTCTTAACGAAGAACAAAATAAGCTGCCGGAATAAATCGATTAGTACTAAGGAAAAATATTTTTTTTGAAGAGGATAGAAATGAAATATCGAGGGGAGAAAAGTTGCCCAAAATCTCGACAGAAGGAAGTCAGCGGTAATTACAATTGAAGCGAAAGAAAATAATAAAATAACAGAAATCGAGAAAGAAGTAAGATGCAGTGCTCTTTAACTTGTGCATAGAATAGGTGATGAAGAAACTGATACGCAAAAGGGAATCAAAATGTAACGAGAAGAAATAATATTGTGGTATTGGGGAAGTTAGGAGAGGACTCGAAAAATAATAAATGGCATGAGCTTGGTCCTGGAGGAAGAGGACAACTTTAGGATTAATAGAGGGAACAAAACAAGATTATGGAATGCAGTATGGGAAACAGTAGAATAAACAAAGACTGTTAAGATTGGGAAAGGATATTTTCGTGAAAATTAAGGAGTTCTGTTACTTCTGAAGCATAATAATAAGAGTAGGATAGCAGAGGCAGGAAAATGGAATTCACTTACAACTAATATAAGTATGGATATTAGAAAATATGGTTGTGGAGTCTGGCTGAAAGGTGGGCAGTAGGAGTTACAGAAAAGAAAATAATAGAAGATTTTAAATTATATTGATATAGAAGAATGAGATGAGTGGATAGAATAACTAACCACGAAGTTCTAAGCATAATAGGGGAACAGAGAACAATATGGAGGACTATGATAGATTATTAGGCTACGTTTTTTGTAAAATTATCATTAGAGGGAAGTGAACAGAAGAGGGAGGCCAAGGATGGACATTTTAAAAAGTACCCTTAACATTTACTTAATCCTCAAAAAAAACCTATGCAACGTTTACAAGAAAATAAAAGATAAATATGAAACTCCACTATGATATTAATTATAAGGCGCAAAAATTGTGAATCCTTCAAAATATTGACCCAATCGTTCCCAGGACTATTTTTTTTGTCGAATTTTAAATTTATCGTCTTCAATAATATAATCCTTCCTTTCCCTCCCCTTTCTTCCCTCCTACCGATATTTCCCGGTCATCTGCATCTCCTTCAGAAGTTCCAGTCTTCTTCTCCGCTTGATTTCTTCTCCTTTCTTGGTTCTCCACGGGGGTCGTTGTCTTCTTCGCTCCCCTCTTATTGGTACATGCCCAGCAGATCGTATTCTTCTGCTACTTTATTTTCCATTACGATATCTGCAGACTCTTGTAGATCTCCCCCATTACGTTTTATTCTTCATTCCCCATCGTAGAATCCGTACGTTTTTTTGTTTGTTTGTTAAGGTTTTATTCCTCAGAAACCTTTCAGGAACTTTTCTTCTAGTCTTTTTTTTATTATTATTTTGCCTTCAAGTTTCTCCTACGTGGCTTGGCTCATTATTCTTTTGAGTATAAACATTTCCTTTACAACATTGATATCAGTAAATAATTTACATTAAGGATCTAATAGCTCTGAAGTTGATAACTAGCTAATTACATTCTTCACCGCTTAATTATAATAAATCGGTCAAGAATGGATGTTAAGGAACTGATAACTTTAAAGTTGATAACTGACTATTTACATTCTTCACAATGTAATTCAAGGAAATGGGTCAAAAATGGGCACTAAAGCCAATTATTGACTAATTACATATATTTAACAACAATATTATAGTATATCGGTCAACAATGGACGTTAAGAAACTGATTACGCTAAAGCTGATGATTGACTAAATTTATTATTCATAAATATTCAAGGATATCAAGAATGGATTTTTTAAGGATCTGATGTCACTAACGCCGATTATTGACTAACTATATATTTAACAACATTATTCTAGTATATCGGTTAACAATGGACGTTAAGAAACTGATTACACTAAAGCTGATAACTGACTAATTATATTATTCAGAAAATATTCAAGGATATCAAGAATGGATTTTTAAAGGATCTGATGACACAAAAGCCGATTATTGACTAATTATATATTTAACAATTTTATTCTAGTATATCGGTCAACAATGGATGTTAAGAAACTGATTACACTAAAGCTGATAACTGACTAATTATATTATTCAGAAAATATTCAAGGATATCAAGAATGGATTTTTAAAGGATCTGACGTCACTAAAGCCGATTATTGACTAATTACATATATTTAACAATTTTATTCTAGTATATCGGTCAACAATGGATGTTAAGAAACTGATTACACTAAAGCTGGTAATTAACTAATTACATTATTCAGAAATTAATTCAAGGAAATCGGTCAAGAATGGATTTTTAAAGGATCTGGTATCACTAAAGCCGATTATTGACTAATTACATATATTTAACAATTTTATTCTAGTATATCGGTCAACAATGGATGTTAAGAAACTGATGACACTTAAGCTGATAACTGACTGATTATATTATTCATAAATTAATTCAAGGAAATCAAGAATGGATTTTTAAAGGATCTGATGACAATAAAGCCGATTATTGACTAATTACATATATTTAACAACTGTATTCTAGTATATCGGTCAACAATGGACGTTAAGAGACTGATGACACTAAAGCTGATAATTGACTAATTATACGCTTCACAACTTAATTCAAGAAAATTCGGTCAAGAATGGATTTAAAGGGATTCTTTTTTATTATTTGTAGAAACGCTTACACGTCATTCCGTATTGATTCTTAACGTGTCAATTCTTTTTTTTTTCATTTGTAGAAACGCTTGCACGACACGCGGATCTCTAAAAGTATTCCAGGATCCCACCAGAGGGAAATTTAAAGATTCCTATAAACCCTCCGCCCCTCCCCTCCCCCTCCCTTGTGAATATTCACCGCGGAGGAACCATCACCATCACACACGCTAATGGTTTGCTCTGAGCGTCTCCTCTGGAAATCGGAAATAAATAAGTCAACACACGTCAGGTCCGAGGGTGAGCAAGGCCTTTGACGAGAGAGGGAGGAGTGGGGGAGGGTGGAATGAGGGAGGGTGGATGGGGTTGACCAGTCGTATTAGGCCAAATCACGCCCGCCCCGCGACCATTCGACATCGCTACCACAGATCTATATTTAACGGCGACGTTAGTCAGTCCACGTGACGCGTCGTCACCCGCCGTGTACGGAATGTTACTACGCACTAACAACCCCGCCCTTACACACGTCCCTGTTACGAAATTAATCATTTCCATTCTATATTTACCATAACTGCGACTGAGAAAAAAACTGCAATACTTAAAAGAAAAAAAAGAATAAGTATAAGTATAAAATCATATTCCATAGATGCTATAGAGAAGCAAGCACAAGCTTCAAGGATGATGATGTGGAACACGAGTCAGAGATTTTATACACATAGTTAGGTTGCTTTATTAATATTAGAATATACTGTAACTATTCATTAATTTTTAACTTATAATAAGATTTTCTTAAGTTCTATACAGAAGACATACAATTTGTACCTTATATATATAAAATTGATAAATATTTTTACATCCTATACTAAAAAAATTAGTGTTCTAATAATGTTCTTACATAATTATAAATATCTACCCCTATGATGATACATTCAGCTTCATAAATTCTTCAACAGAGTAGAAGGAGTGGCCTTAGTAAGAACTTAGTTAGTTAGTTCATATTTGAACTTGTTTGGATTTATTTTTAATTGTTTAATGGAGGTGGGAAGTTTATTAAATATGCTAATAGATGGCATTGTAATGTACACCCTTTTGTATTACGGTTAGAGACTTCCCTTCCTTCCTTCCTTCCTTCCTTGTGTAAATTGTTTTTACTTCTGGTATCAAAGTCATGTAACATATCTGAAGAGGTTACTGTTATTAATAACAAATAACATGAGTGATTGAATATGAGTGTCACAGTATTCCAGTTTTCTTGAAAAGTCCCCTACAAGATGTTTTTGGTGAGACCTGACATCATAATATTATTCTAACAGCCTTTTTTTTGAAGTGTAAATATTTTATCTTTCCCCTGATGCATTGCCCCAGAATATTATAACACCACCATATGACGTCATGATAGACTGGAAATATTCATAATAAACTAATTTTCTTATTAGGTTAGGATCACTACAACTTGACATAATTCTCTAAGAGCAAAGGTTGTTGCCGCCGAGCCTAGTTTTCGTAGGAGAATATTAATATGATCCTTCCAGTTTAATTTATTGTCCATGGATGATATACCTAAAAATTTTGTACATTCAACTTCAGTTATTTCACAATTATTTGTTGCTACTTTTATTGAGTTAGAATTGGCCATTCTTTGTCTGAAACTGCCTTGAAGTGAGTTTTGGCTTAATGCAACACTGGCAGCAGACTATTTTGTTTATTTGTTACCAAAATACTAGTATCATCATCAGCAAAAAGTATAGTTTTAGAAGAAGAATTTATGGATATGTATATATTATATATGGATATATATATATATTATAACCCTTAAAACACTACTTAAGATGGACCTGAAAGAGAAGAAGGAAATAAAAACCACCACCACCTTAAAACACTACTTCAGATGGGTCATAAAACAAAGAGCCTTTAAAAAATTTTTGTGATGCTTTCAGACAAACTTGAGAATTCACACAGGTGTACTTAATATGAAATTACCAACAGAACGTTGTATGGATAATTTAACATAGAATGTATAAATTAAAATCCTTAACAAAAAATTTTAATAGTAAATTATTTATATAATAATAAAATAAAGAACTACCTATAATTAGAAATTTTCCTACCAATTTCAGACTTCATTTTTATTTTTAACAATTCCCAAAGAGGAAAAATAAAGGAATGCAAATAAGTAACAAAACATGGTTGTTTTTTTTTCATCTTAGGAAATTTTTTTTAAAAAAAGTAAAGAGTAACAAAATTAATTCAAATAAGTACCTAAACGTTGTTTTTCTTTTTCTCTCTTTGGAAATTGTTAGAAATAAAAAGGAGAAAAATATTAATTCAAATACGTACCTGTTTGGAATTTTAATTACCGTTTGATAACCCTTCTGTAGAGATATAGGATGGTATATGGGTGGGTGCGAAACGTTGGACGATAGGAGTCGGGGAAAGTAAACGAATAGAATCCTTTGAAATGTTTTACCGTAGGAGAATGAGATGGGGAGTTGATAGAATGACGAGGAATTTCTAAACGGAATAGGGGGGAAAAGCGGCCGAAAAAATATGGTGTATGTTGACTAAGAGAAGGGGATGGATTAATAGGCCACGTTTTAAGACACGAGGTAAAATTAGCATTAGAGGGAAGTGTGTGTATGTGTGAGGGTAACAACAGAAGAGAAAGGCAAAGGATGGAATACGCTAAGCAGATTAGGCAGGATGTGAGGGTGTTCCAGTTATAAGTAAACGGAAAGGCTTGCGCAATATAGTTTAGGGTTTACATCAGACCAGTCTCAGGACTGAATACCACAACAACAACAGCAACAACAACAACATATTCTAAATCCTTAAAAAAGTGTGTGTTCCGGTTTTTATTTATTTATTATTATTGTGATTTCCAAGTCTTATTTTGCTCCCCCTAATACTGAAATTTTTTTTATTTATTGATAATAATAATTTACTTGACCTGTTTTCTAGATTCAATAACAGGTCTGTTTAACAATATTTTTCTTTTGTTGGTACAATTTTTTTTACATAGATATAATAAATATGTATAAATACAATATTATCAGAAAACGTTAGAGTGTTTTTTTTTCTATTTACTTTCCATCCTTTTAGCTTCCTTTTATATACATATATTTAACTTCCTTTACCGCCGATGTATATATATGTATATAAAAATTGAAGAGCATGGAAATCACGGTTTTATTCCCTTCTTGATTTCAGCTTTCTTTTCCTGATCTTGACTTCTACTCATTGCTGACGGCCATCTGTAAAGGTTACCGATTAATCTTAATTAATATGTAAGCTCTGAATTACCTATTTCGGTTAAATGTTTTGTATTCCTGAAATGTGTACAATGAGGGTTGGGTGGAAGTTTCTTTTTAATAAAAAATTAATTTTTTAACGTAATAAACAGGTAGGTATTGATGTAATTAAACTAAAATTTTCAGAATTATAATTAAAGGTTCACTCTTTTCCTTCCCACATTGGTTGGGGTTTTTTCTTCTTCTTCTTCTTTTGCGGCACGAGTGTGTGTATGTGTGAGTGTGAGTGAGTGTGAGGCAGAGCCGATTCCTGTCTGTGTGTTGGTTGGTTCTTTGTGCGTCGCCCACTTGGGCTGGCAACAGGTCGCTCCTTTGTTCTGGAGGTAATGTAATTTGCTTTATACGGCCGGAATGGACTTGTACGGTATTTGGGAAGAGGAGGGAGGGAGGGAGGAAGCGAGTCTGCTTTGTCACCCCCGTGAAGTGAGAAGTGTCGCGGGGGCTTTGTGGAATGGAAGAGAGTAGTCCTCATCCTCATCCTCACGGTGCACTGAATAGCGACTCTTTTAAAAAACCACCCCACAAAGTAAAAAAGAAAAGAGAGAGAGAGAGAGAGAGAGAGCGAGAGAGCGAGAAAAACCAAAAAAAAAAGTAAGTCCACTCTCCTTTTGCCAACGAACCCTCGACCAAGACGAGAAAGAAATTTAATTTCGAGGTTTCACCACCCATTATTTTCCCTCCTCCGTGGCCTCAGAAAATGACGAAATTTATTTATAAGATTCTAAAAAAATATATATCTCTATGTAATATACCTTATCACATTTCACGCAGCAACACTGCATCTCCCTTTCTCCACTCTTCTAGAAAAAAAAATTTTTTCCCCAGTTTTCAGTTAAAAATTACACGAATAGAATAGAAAGGACCCCCTCAGTTGACCCTTATGTCAGTCACCCTTTCGAAAAAAAAATAATCAGATTTACTAAAACGTTTTAATAATTCCCCAGGAATCAGAATTTATTTTTAAGTTTTTTTTGTAGCTGTTTAACATCCAGAAAACCCACTTTCCGTCCACTATTTATAACTCATTGTCGATATTTCTGTGTGAATAATCGAAGAAAAATAGACTTGTTACCAAAAAATAATAATAATAATTGCAAACTTAAAAGGTCTATGAGAATTTTTATTCCAAAAAGGTATTCACCAATTCGTGTGCAATAAATTACGTTGTAAAATACCGTCCTATTGATTTATTTCGAACGAAATGAGACACAAAAAAAATTTCAATAACTTTAATTATATCGATAAAGGATTAGTAGAATTGATTTTTGAATTAAGGAGAAACAATTATTTCCATTTTTAAAGCCACAAGAACAATTATCATTATTTGTTTTCTTTTTTAAAAAGTTTTATTGATTGACTTTGGAACAAAAATGAGACGTACCAATCCAAAGTTTCTATAAATTTAATTAATTTGATATGGGATTAGTAGAATTGATTTTTAATTCAATCAAAGGGAAACAATTATTTGCATTTTTTAAATTAAGGACTGCAACTATCTCCATTTTGTAATTAATGAAAATAATTTTTTGATTGTTTATTGATTGTCTTTAAGACGAAATGAGATACACACACACACAGCCAAAATGGCTATAATTTTGATTAAATTGGTATGAGATTAGTAGAATTGATTTTTCAATCCAAGGTAAACAATTATTTGTTTGCTTTTTAAAATTGAGAACAACAATTATCTTTATTTGTATTCCTCTTTTTGATTATCTTTAGAACGAAATGAGGCGCACAAAACCATATTATCATTATTTTTTAATTAACGAGAACAATTATCTTTATTTGGATTCATTTTTTAAATTTTTTATTCATTCTCTTTGGAAAAAGAATGAGACGTACTAAACCAAAGTTTCTATAAATTTAATTAAATTGATATCGGATTAGTAGAATTGATTTTTGAATCAAACGGAAACAATTATTTGTATTTTTTTAATTAAGGACTACAACTATCTTCATTTTGTAATTAACGAGACGAATTATCGTTATTTTAATTCCTTTCTTTATTGTTTATTGATTGTCTTTAGGACTAAATGGGACACACACACACGCTACCAAAATGACTATAATTTTAATTAAATTGGTATGAGATTAGTAGAATTGATTTTTCAATCCAATTAATAGGTGTTTTTTAATTGAGTACAACAATTATTTGTATTTTTAATTAACGAGAACAATTATCTTTATTTGTATTTCTTTTCTTGAATGTCTTTAGAATGAAATGAGACGCAAAAAACCAAAATCACTATGATTTTAATTAAATTGATATGGAATTAGTAGAATTGATTTTTCAATTAAGAGAGTACAATTACCTTTATCCCGATTCGTTTGTTTTATTTTTTAATTGCCTGAAGATGGACTGAGATGAGAACCGAAACTTGTCGCAATTTATAATGCATCAGTAATTAAATATATTTCATCGTTTGTCATCGGCTGTTATTCAATTAAATCTTTTTCTATTCTCCCCCTCCAAAAAAAACTATTACGGGACATAGTTTTTCTGAGAGACTTTTCTTTGTTTGACTTTCTCACCCACGTTATCGTTCGTTTTCATTAAGAAGAAGAAGTAGCGTAGGTGCCCTAATATTGTCTAGAGATTCACACAGGTTCTGGGAAAGAGGAAAGAAAAGCAGCGAGGATCTGAGAGAGCTCAAAGTCAGCGTCCGCCCCCCTGCCGAAGGAAGATTTAATGTAGCTGACAGACGAAACAGCTAGCTATTCCCTCCCCCAGAGTACATCGGACATAACTCAGCGGGGGTGGAAACACGCGGCGGTCGGAGGGAAAAGGAGAAAAAAAAACAGGAAAGAGAGAGAGAGAGAAAGAGAAAAAAAAACGAAACGGTACCTCTGCGTGATCAATATAATAAATTCCCCGGAGGATCCTTTCGCGTGTTTCTCTTCTTTGCTTTCTTTGGTGGACTTTCGGAGCACCCTACGGCTTTACTTGATTTTATATTTTCTTCCTATATATATATATATATATATATATACATACATATTAGTAATTTTGAGAAGAATGCTCACACACGAGTTTCTACCGTCGTTGCGTGTTGCCACACGAGGACGAGATTAATATTATCCCAGTATGAATCTCGGTAACCAACAGCAGAATATATGTGTTTATTTTGTAGGGACTCCTATAAAAAGTTGGGGAAAAACTAGTAATAACTTTTTTAATCTACAGAATACCCATTTATTTGTTCCGACTCGTATAAAAAAATGGGGAAATGCTAGTAATATTATTTTACCAAAACTAATACATACCTATTTATTTGGGGAAATGCTAGTAATATTATTTTACCAAAACTAATACATACCTATTTATTTGGGGAAATGCTAGTAATATTATTTTACCAAAACTAATACATACCTATTTATTTGGGGAAATGCTAGTAATATTATTTTACCAAAACTAATACATACCTATTTATTTAAAGGGAAATGCTAGTAATATTATTTTACCAAAACTACTACATACCTATTTATTTGGGGAAATGCTAGTAATATTATTTTACCAAAACTAATACATACCTATTTATTTGGGGAAATGCTAGTAATATTATTTTACCAAAACTACTACATACCTATTTATTTGGGGAAATGCTAGTAATATTATTTTACCAAAACTAATAAATACCTGCTAGTAATATTATTTTACCAAAACTACTGCATACCTATTTATTTGGGGAAATGCTAGTAATATTATTTTACCAAAACTAATACATACCTATTTATTTGGGGAAATGCTAGTGATATTATTTTACCAAAACTACTACATACCTATTTTATTTCTTGTGACTCCGTATAAATATATTGGACATACTAGTAATAATTATTTGTGAAACTACTGAATACCCCTTTATTTGTTCCGACACGTGTAAAAAAAATTGGGGAAATGCTAGTAATAATATTTTTCAAAACTATTACATACCTATTTTATTTTTTGTGAAACTACTGCATACCCCTTTATTTGTTCCGACACGTATAAAAAAAATTTGGGGAAATATTAGTAATCGAATTCTTCCGAAACTTCACTTCAGTTTAATTTTTAAATTGGAATGTACATTTATATTATTCAAAATACCCACTTAACTTCGCAGGTATAACAAATTAGTTCTTTTTTATTGTGAAATGGAACGCATGTGACGTAATATTAACGACCAGGTTTTTTTTTACAGATGTCGACAAAAATTCGGACGAAACGTTGTCTTTATACTAATTAATTAATTTAGTTGCAGATTTTCTTTTGGCCGCATTTTTTTATTGATTTCTATGTCAGTAGCAGTGGAGTAAAGTTTTCCCTATAAATAAATAAATAAATCTAAAATCTCGCCTCGTATTTTCATTCCTACGTGCAACCTTATCTGTCTATCTGTATACGTTGAGGGTTTCTGGTGACCCTCTTGCTGTTGTTGTTGTTGTAGTTTTCCTCTTTTTTTTTGTTTCGGTCGGTCGTCGTAGCCGGTCAAGCTAATTGGTTCCTGTCTGTCCCCCCCTTATTCCAGGTACGACACAAGTCTCCTAGTGGGGGGACGCGCGAGAGACAGACACATCTGTCGTGTCACACCTAACGTGTGCACGTTGCTGTTGTGTAGATGTTATCACGCGTGGTCCACAACCTCACCTCATCCATTCCCCTAAATCACTCTCACTAACAATCTAGATTCCGCGTGCGTATCACGTGCTGCTGGCGGCGGGAGGCGGCGGGGGCGGGAAAACGTTCGCCCCTCGAGTCGTTTCTCATTTACGTCACTCCAGGAACGAAAATACGTGAAAGTACGGCGGCCGTTTCCCAATCGTCCGGTTCAACGCTTCCGCTGACGTCATCGAGTACCGACGAATCCGCGACGAAAAATAAATCTAAAACAAACCAAAAAAATATATATATATATATTAACGAATCTCATTCAATTGAATTTTAATTAATTTTTTGGGTCAACAGGCTACATGAGGGTGATCCTGAAAAAAAAAGGGCAACAGCATAGGAAGGGAATTGAAAAACGGGGGGCAGGTGGGCGATATTTTTTTTTTGGTTGAACAGGCTACATGAGGGTGATCCTGAAACAGGCAACTCCCCTTTAATAGCATAGGAAGGGAATTGAAAAGGGGGGGATGCGGAAGGTAGAGCAAGGTAGCCAAGCAAGGGTTAACTAGGGCCCCCGGGCTATGGTTTAAGGATCCTACCCTCATGGTGTTTCACCTAAAGAGATGCAGCAGGGAAAACCCTAGAAAACCTGCATCAGGTAGGTCGGGGGGCATTGGCTACTATTCTCACGCCCTTCCCTATGAATGACGGGAGACGAGTTTGCTGTGGGGGACGCAGCATTCCCTTCTCCTCCGTGTCTCCACCAAATTCAGGAGGCAGTTGGCCCCTGACTGATCCAATGGGATCAGCGTGGACAACAGCTCTTGCCATATGCCCAAGGTCTTTGACCCCGGTACATATACCTCCTAAAATAGGTGAAGGTGTCTCGGCATATGAGAACTTTGATAAAAAAAAATACCCAGAGAGAGAGAGAGAGTGCAGGAGGCATCCCCGACATGATCAGGTGGTAAGCCCCGCAGTCACTCTGGGCTGAAGCAAAGCCTGCGAGAAAAAAACTCCCGCAGCGCCTTCATCGAGGTTGGGCGATAAAAATTCCAAAACGTTTTATTTGAACGATATTCAGAAAGAACTGAGGCTTTTCAACCTAAAAAAAATTCGGCACAGGACGATTAGTTTAGTGTCCATTGCAAAATATTAACCGAAACAGTATTAAGGAAGATGGAACGTGCGAGGATTGGTTTTTGGAAGAATGTTGGGATAAGACCCTTGCGTCTATTTTTTAGAAGACCAATTTATTTTATTTTTTTAAAAAAAACAAATCGGCCTACATTCACGGCACCTGTAGAATTTTTTTTTAAAAAAAAGCGCTTGATAATGTAAACTGGAACACAACTATTAAGGATTTTGAAGAGCACTGGAATAAAATATCGAGATAGGAAGCAGAAGACAGCAAGCAGTAATTAGAATAGAAGATCAAGAAAATAAAGCCGTAATCAAGAAAGGAGTAAGACAAGGATGATGATGCAGCAGTCTGATCACCCATCGGATAGAACAGCCGACGAAGAAAGTTAAAACGGAACACGGAAAATGAATAAAACTGCAAGGAGTTGTATAAAAACCTTTACGATTTTCCGATGATATTGCAGTATTAGGGGGGGAGTCAGGAGAAGACTTGGAAACCGTAATAAACGGCATGGACGTGGTCCTGGAGAAAGAGTTTAATATGAGGATTACTGGAGGGAAAACCAAGGTAATGTAGGACTGTAGTATGGCAAAAAAGTGGAATAACAAAGGCTGTTAAATTGGGAAAGGGATATTTTGACGTAAATTAAAGGAATTCTGTTACTTGGAAAGAGTAATAACTAGGGATGGTAGAAGTATAGTGGACATAAAGTGGAAAAAAGTGGAATAACAAAGGCTGTTAGATTGGGAAAGGGATATTTTGACGTAAATTAAAGGAATTCTGCTACTTGGGAAGAGTAATAACTAGGGATGGTAGAAGTATAGTGGACATAAAGTGGAAAAAAGTGGAATAACAAAGGCTGTTAGATTGGGAAAGGGATATTTTGACGTAAGTTAAGGAGTTCTGCTAATAACTAGGGATGGTAGACATAAAGAGTAGGATAGCACAGGAAAGGAAGGCTTTCGCGACAAAAGAGGAATTAAATTACGGGTAATATAATTTGCTGAAAAAATCACCAATGCGGTGGTTGCCATGGCGACTGTTTCCACTTGCTAATCAACAACAGTTTTTTTATCGTACGGCGGCATGATTTTGGAAAATGCTTACAACGACGTTGCCTGTTGGGAGTCTTATCGTGTAAATAGTCCACAAGTTTAGGGAAAGAACGGGGGGCCTTAAATGCGGGGGAACTCTTTATAGGCTCTAGTAAAAAGTAACGAGACTGTGCAAGGGAGGGGAGGGATGGGGAGGGGAGGGGAGGGGAGGGGGGAGGAGATCCTTTCTCTCTCTCTTTCTACTAGGAATTTGAAGTGCTTGAGGAAAAAACCCAACTCGGAGAGAAATATATTGGGGCGAAAAAGAAAAACACTACATAAATACATACATTATCTGATATGAAAAATTCACAAATAAACAGCCAATAAGTCAGATTTCCCCTAATCTTATTTATTAAAGTTCTCTTCGACGTTTCGTTCCATATCTTTTTCAGAATTCTTCAGATGCATAAATAATCAATTTCCAGCACATGTGAAATAAAGATAAATTATATTTTTAAAAAACACAACTATAAAGTTGAATACAATATTATTTTTTTTTGGTAAAAAAAAAATAATAATATAAACGGGACCAATATTTGAGGTAAAATAATTTTTATCCCTTCAACGTAATTTAACCCAAATCATATTAAAATTTGGTTAACTTTCTATTCTTGTGTACCTGAAGAGGTACGAAAAAATGTGGACGGAACAACGTCACAGACAACGTAAAAAAGGTTTTTTTTTTAATTATAGGTCCGCCTCTTAACATGACATGTTTCTTGGAAAATTTACGAAACAAAACGCCGGACAATTCATCATTTTTTCACGTCGTCAAATTCATTCTAGAGAAACCAAATCGGTTATTTTCCCCAAGTTATACCCATAGTGAAAGTCAACCATTTTATTTTTTTTGATAATTGTAATATCGTCATCCCCACGAAAATGGATTTATTGTTCTTCACATCCACACACACACACACACACACACACTTATTCCCCATTTCAATGGCTGCGCAAGACTCAATCAAAAATTACTCTCTTTCTTAAAGTTAGGTTCTGCCAACAATCTCACAACACCATAAACATATATATACTCGGATAAGATCAGTTGTTAGAGCACGCGGCCGGATATCGCGAGGTCCTGGGTTCGATTTCCTGGTCCGGTTGGCAATTTCCCCATTCCCGTCTTTCTTCTAAAATTAACTATATTCTTTGCTGGGCTTCAATTGAGCAATATCACTAACTTAGATTATATATATATATATATATATATGTACACACATAAATATTCTTTTTCTTCCAATGGCTCAACAGTCCTATTGAGGGCCTAGGCCTACCGAGGCGGCTGCGGACTGTCATCTGGCGTGACACATTACGAATTTGGGGTGATACGTGGGGCATATATATATTATATATATGATAATTTTCTTTTCTTCCAATGGCTCAACAGTCCTATTGACGGCCTAGGCCTACCGAGGCGGCTGCGGACTGTCATCTGGCGTGACACATTACGAATTTGGGGTGATACGTGGGGCATATATATATATATATTATATATATATTATAAATTTCTTTTCTTCCAATGGCTCAACAGTCCTATTGACGGCCTAGGCCTACCGAGGCGGCTGCGGACTGTCATCTGGCGTGACACATTACGAATTTGGGGTGATACGTGGGGCATATATATATATATATATATATATGATAATTTTCTTTTCTTCCAATGGTTCAACAGTCCTATTACGGCCTAGGCCTACCGAGGCGGCTGCGGACTGTCATCTGGCGTGACACATTACGAATTTGGGGTGATACGTGGGGCATATATATATATATATATTATATATATTATAATTTTCTTTATTTTTTCACGCGGAACGGTATTGAATTTCACGTCGTGGAATAATCAGGTAGGTATCCCTCCGCTGATCATCAGGAGCAGCGCCATGATCATCTTCCTCCTCCCTCCTCCTTCTCCGCCACTACGGTATGGTGTTTATACCTGAAACCGTGGAGCTTCAGTGAAGAGGATTTGATACCCGCCTCGTCGTCGTTGTTGTTGTTGTTGTTGTATGCGTAGGATGATATTTCCCCCGCGCAACATAGTTCGGGAAGACTTCTCGCATTTCTGCGGAGTCGACGTGGCGGCAATTAGATTTAATAGCAGTTACCTGTAACACCGGGTGAGGGGGGGAAGCATAATTAGCGCCTCCTTGTGAGAAGTTGCGTAATTAGTTGGATGCCCCCTCGCCTCAGCCGCCTCCGCCGCCGCCCCCGCCTTACCTACGGCTTTAACGCCGATCGCCTCAACTTTACAACCCTTCGTGCCCTGTGGCCAGACATCCCCCCTCATAATAATAATAAAAAAAAAATTTGGAGGGGTGTGGGGTGAGAGACAGAGAGAGAGAGATGGGATGTAGTTCTCGCGCGTTCCTCCCTTATCGCGACTTGAATCTCTCTGGAAAAGAAACATCGTTCTCAATTAGAGGTCGGCTTCGGTGAGGTCCTCCTCCTCCTCCTCATCTTCCTCCTTCTAGGTCGAGATAGAACCCACCCACACACGAAAGGGGTGAGTTTTTCTCTGACCGCAGCAGCTGAAGGAAGGTTTCAAGTGTCTCGAGATGTCGGACCCTCCTTTCCACTAACGACTCGACGTCTCTCTGGAGAAAAACCTGCAGAGAAATACAAAATCTCGACCCGGCAGGAGGAGGAGGAGGAAGAAAAAAATAAGGGTGGGAAAGGGGGGGACCAGGGGGATTGATTTCTGATAACAAGAAGAAGAAGAAGAAAAAAAAGCGGAAGCTGTCCATACAAATCTCTCTCTCATGAGGCTCCCCTTTTCTTTTGGTGTCCAATCAGCGCGTCACCATCATCTGGACATAATTACTTAATTGAAGCAGGTGGATTGGGGGGGCGGCGCATAGGGCTAGACAGATTCCATCATATAAAAACTCTCCCCCCTCCCCTGTATTTTTAACATATCAAATGGCAAGAAAACACCCTGTTAAAAAATTGCACTATTATCTTCACTTATTAATTAAATACGATGAATAAACGGAAAAAACCTGGAAAGAAATACGGAATCTGGACCCGGCAGGAGGAGAACGAGGAGGAAGAGAAAAAAAATAAGGGTGGGAAGGGGGATTGATTTCTGATAACAAGAAGAAGAAGAAGAAGAAAAAAGCGGAAGCTGTCCATACAAATCTCTCATGAGGCTCCACTTTTCTTTTGGTGTCCAATCAGCGCGTCATCATCATCTGGACATAATTACTTAATTGACCGACCGACGGTGGGGAAGCGGGTGGAAAGTGGTGGGGGTGGGGGGCGCCTGTGAATATTATTCTTAAAATATTTATTTGGATGGACGTCATCGGGCCTTTTTTTTTTCTTTTTCACGTAAACGGGGAAGCTTTGAAAATTTTATAGACGTCGTCGACATTAGGGACAGACAGACAGACAGACAGGCGCGGCTGGGGTTAACCAGACACATCCGTTTCTATGGATGTGGAAATTAAAATTCGTTCGGGGGGTGGGGTTGGGATATCATTTTAATCACGAGCGCCTCCGCGGCTGTCGTTTACGTCACTTGCCACCTCCCCCCTCCCCCTCCAAAAAATAGATGTTGATGATGAGGAGGAGGATGAGGAGGGAGAGGATGCAATCAATTAATAATGAGGACCAACAGTGCCTCATCCTCCGCCGCCGCCGACGCGTCGGACGCATACTCTGAAAATTACCCGCAAATAAGGGATGGATGGGGACGAAATGGGAACGGACGGACGAGAGGGAGGACAGGGCGTTGGGGTTTGGACATGGCGTGTGTCGCCTCCATCATCATCAATCACAGTGGTAATTGAGAGATGCGAGCGTTGGGACAGAGAGAGTGTCAGGGGTTGGAGGGGAAGGGGGAGAGGAGAGATGAGATGAGATGAGGTGAGGTGAAGGGAGGACAACAACCACCTTGTTAGGAGACTTCGGATCTGACTCACAAACTGAAACAACAGCGGGTACGAACAACAACGGCGTGGGAGAGAAGAGAGGAACCAACCAGTCTTCAGCTACGGGAATCCACTGTACTCAAAATTTCTTAAAATTAAAATCGTTTACGTATTTTATTACAAGAGCTTCGGAGTTTGTCATGCAAGATGACAGTCCGCAGTCGACTCGGTAGGCCCAGGCCCTCAATAGGAGGCAGTAGAAGCCAAGGAGGAAGAAGAAGATTATAAGGGTTAGCTCTACTTTATTCGGCTTCCCATACCAACATAATAATTTTTAAAATGTAACGAAAATATACAGGTTTATTTTTATTGGCTTACTTGAATCTGATTTTTTTTGTCTCCTAATATCCGTAAATCTAATAACTTTTTTTTTGGGACGGGACATCGACAGTCTAAATTAGATAATGACTTCGGTAGAATTCAATCTTTTAACTATCGATATTTTATTTATTATTATCATTATTATTAACTAAAGTAGATAATGGCTTTGGTTGAATTCAATCTTTTAACTTTTATTTATATTATTATTAAATAAATAAGGTAATGACTTTGGTAGAATTCAATCTTTTAACTATCGATATTTTATTTATTATTATTATTATTAACTAAAGTAGATAATAATTTCGGTAGAATTCAATCTTTTAACTTTTATTTATATTATTATTAAATAAATAAGGTAATGACTTTGGTAGAATTCAATCTTTTAACTATCGATATTTTATTTATTATTATTATTATTATTAACTAAAGTAGATAATAATTTCGGTAGAATTCAATCTTTTAACTATCGATATTTTATTTATTTTTATTATTAACTAAAGTAGATAATGGCTTTGGTAGAATTCAATCTTTTAACTATCGATATTTTATTTATTATTATTATTAACTAAAGTAGATAATAATTTCGGTAGAATTCAATCTTTTAACTTTTATTTATATTATTATTATTAAATAAATAAGATAATGACTTTGGTAGAATTCAATCTTTTAACTATCGATATTTTATTTATTATTATTATTAACTAAAGTAGATAATGGCTTTGGTTGAATTCAATCTTTTAACTTTTATTTATATTATTATTATAATAAATAAGATAATGACTTTGGTAGAATTCAATCTTTTAACTATCGATATTTTATTTATTATTATTATTATTAACTAAAAAAGATAATAATTTCGGTAGAATTAAATAATTTAACTATCGATATTTTATTTATTATTATTATCAATCTAAAATAGATAATGACTTTGGTAGAACGCGATCTGTTTAACTGCATATATTTTTTGTTGGCCTCCACCGATGCAGGAGCACGTAGGATATTTTACGACGGTGACTCATAAAGTTCACAGTAAAGTCTCTGATAAAAAAAAAAGTTTTCCAAACATTAAAGAAAGTGGGAACGAGGACAAGGTACTTTTAACCACGCCCGCGGATATTGAGTTTCGCAGAAACTTTGACAGCTGCTGTTAAAAAAAAATAATAATAAAATATATACTCAAAGGAGAATGAAGGAGAGAGAGAGAGAGAGAGAGAGAAAATAAAATATATACATGTGTATATATTAATACATGCTGCTGCGATATTAACATTCCCCAGACTGTCGCAATATTGCTTCGTGAACGTGGCGAAAGTTCATCCACCCTCACAGTTCCACCCCCTGCGCTATTTTGTTCATTATTTCGCCCAGAAAAAAAGAGGAGAGGAACAATGGTCTTTGATGATGACGACGACGACGATGATGAAACGTCCAAGTTGTAATGGATGCATTTCCCGTTTCCAGGGGAAACCAAATTCCAGTAGGTAATTTTCCTGCACTGGTAATAATTTTTTTTTTCTCCCCTCGCTCTGTTATCGAGTGACGTCATGTTTCCCCACTCCACGGAAAAAATTGTAACTTTTCTCATTTATTAATTCAAATCTTTTTAATTTATCATTAGTCCCTCTCCAAAGTTCTCACATGCCGAGACACCTTCACCTGTTTTAGGAGGTGTATGTCCTGGGGTCGAAGACCTTGGGCATATGGCAAGAGTTGTCCACGCTGATCGCCTCCATAAAACTTGTGGAGACATGGAGAAGGGAATGCTGCGACCCCACAGCAGACTCGTCTCCCGTCATTCGGAAGGACGTGAGAATAGTTCCCAATACCCGACCTACCTGTTGCAGGTTTTCTAGGGTTTTCCCTGCATCTCTTTAGGTAAAACACCGGGTAGGTTCCTTAAACCATAGCCCAGGGGTCCCTAGTCAACCCTTCCTTGGCTACCTTGCTCTACCTTCCGCATCCCCTCTTTTCAATTTCCTTCCTATGCTATTAAAGGGGAGTTGCCTGTTTTAGGATCATGTAGCCTGTTAACTCAAAAAAAAAGGGGAAAGGGGATGGTTTTGCTACCTTGCTCTTCATTCCACATCCCCCCTTTTCAATTCCTTTCCAATGCCATTAAAAGGTACGCTGTCTGTTTTGAGAAAAACCTCATGTAACCTTTTAACCCCCAAAAAAAATCCCTGATGATTTCAGCGGCGCATATAAAAAAAAATATATAATATAAGAAAGAAGGAAAAATATTTAGTTTCGTGACGTCAGCGGTGGTGATATCAAACCCGACATGACGTCGTTTACATCGTCACGAAATACTAAATGACGTCATTCCAGAGAGAGAGAAACACCCAGTTTAAATTCAAACTTACCCTAATAATAACGACGTAGAGAAAATAATTAATAATTGACTGACAATTTATAATATAAACGAATAATTATGGCTAAAAAAAAAGGTCGAGAAAATACGTAAAATACATAAATTAATTAACACTTTCATCATTATTAATTTACGACTTGATAAATTATTAATAGATGTGTACAGTGGCTCAACTAATTACATAAATATGTAATTTAATAACGGTTTCGTTAATAATTTACGACTTGGAGTATTATTAATAAATTGTGTAAATTCCAAAGGTACAAAATTTACAACAACAACAAAAAAAGGCATTCAACCCAAAAAAATAATTAGTAAAATAAACTAAATACTTTGAATTTCTTTAGAACTAATTTTTGTCTATACTTTGGCTCCTTCTTTAATTGGTATACTTTATAAGACTAAGATTTAAAACTTTTTATTTTTGATTTTAATCTCTAGTTATTCCTGTAATATTGAAATTATATTAATAAATTTTTTAAGTAATTTATTGATTCGTATAGAAATTTTGGTGAATTTTAAATAAGGTAATAAAATTAATGTGATTTAATAAAACCGGACGTTGCAGCAGCAAGATAAAAATTTTTTTTGTTGTAATCGTTTCAATTAAAGAACTCAGGAAATGTTTGAAGTTGAGGGGGACGAAACGTTTTGAAGTTAAAATTATTGGGGGGAATGTCACACTCATGTTATAGTGTTCCTGAATTCGTTTTCAGTAATTTTACTTTCCTCACTTTGAAAAATTCCCCGTCCTGAAAGCTTTTCCTTTCCCCATCCAAGAAAAAAATTTTCTTCCCCGTTACGTTTGGCAGTGATTTAACTGAGTTTTATTTTCAGAGGATGGCAACAAGAGTCTTCCTTTAAAAAATTTTTGTAATCGTTTCAATAAAAGAACTCAGGAAATGTTTGAAGTTGAGGGGGACGAAACGTTTTGAAATTAAAATTATTGGGGGAATGTCACACTCATGTTATAGTGTTCCTGAATTCGGTTTCAGTAATTTTACTTTCCTCCCTTTGAAAAATTCCCCATCCAGAAAAAAATTTCCCCGTTACGTTTGGCAGTGATTTAACTGAGTTTTATTTTCAGAGGATGGCAACAAGAGTCTTCCTTTAAAAAATAAAAAATAAACATCAGCACGGTGACACGAGGAACGGAGCTGTCAGCTCTAGGTGACACTGTTTAGTCCCGGTTGTTATGACAGTCTCGCAGGCCTGCCAATCAAACAACAGTTTTATTTAAAAAAAAAATCCCTCCCCCTCTATTCTCTTCTCTCGTCCTCGTCCTCCTCCTCCTCCTCTGTCCCTCCAGCCTTTTCCTCTCCTCTCCGTGTGCTGCTCGCATGAAAAACTTCACTAAATTTTCAGCACGATTCAAATGAAATGTGACAACAACGAAAGTTACGTCTGACGACACTTTTTCCATCTGTGAACGAAACGTTTTGTGTGAACGACCGCCACGACGGATATATATATATATATATATATAATATTTATTTTTGTTGTACGAGGCCTCCTAATTGAATACAGGAAAAAAAAATTATATATATGTCAAACTCTCAAAATACTCGTCTGTAAAATCTGATGATGTCCTAAATTAGGGAAGTCCCAAATGTAGTCTCAAATGAGTGGCAGAACGTTTTAATATTTAAATTTTTTTAAAAATGAAAAATGGTCAAAGAGGTGACTTAACTGATTTATTGTGTAATTAATTTTCAGATAAATTGATTAAAAGTAATTATGGTTGGAGAAATCTTTCTCGGGTTTCCCCAACCCAGAGTCAAACAATTACTGATAACAATCGATATTTGTTTGACTCGGGTAGTGGAAACCTTGGATTAATTATATTTTAATTTTCTACAGTGTTTAGTTTAACTAGTTTTTAATTGAATCTATTTTACACATTTACACTGTATTGTTAAGGTTAAACTCTCTATCTCTCTCTTTCTCTCTGTTTTTTCACTTTCTCTCTCTTTCTCATTTACACTATATTTACATCATATTGTTATGGTTAAACTTTCTCTCTCTCTTTTTCTATTATTCTTTCTCTGTCCCTTTCTTTCTCTGTCTCTTTCACCCTTTGTTTTTCTCACTTCCTCTCTCTTCCATATTTACACTGTATTGTTAAGGTTAAACTCTCTCTATCTCTCTCTCTCTTTCACTCTGTCTGTTTTTCTCTCTTTCTCTCTCTGTTTTTTTCACTTTCTCTCTCTTTCACATTTACACTATATTTACATCATATTGTTATGGTTAAACTTTCTCTCTCTCTTTTTCTATTATTCTTTCTCTGTCTCTTGCTCTCTCTTTCACCCTTTGTTTTTCTCACTTCCTCTCCATATTTCCACTGTATTGTTAAGGTTAAACTCTCTCTCTCGCCCTCTCTCTTTCTATTTTTCTCTATCACTGTCTTCCTCTCTTTTTCTGTTTCTCTCTTTTTGTCTTTGTCACTTTTTTGGTCTCTTTCTCTTTCTCTCTCTCTATTTCTGTTTCTGTCTCTTTGTCTCTCTTTCACTTTAACTCTTCCTCTCTCTCTCTCTATCTTTATTTCTTTCTCCGTTTCTCTCTTTCTCCCTACATTACATTGTTGCTCTGTATTCTTGCCTCACATTTTCAGTTGAAGCTGCTGCCGCCCGTCTTTTGTACACATTTGACAAACACTTTTCTTTCAAAACTGTAAGTTTTATTATTTATTATAACTAATTATTGGTTTATCTTACAATTAAATAAATTCTAACAGCCTTCCTTTGTCAATTTTATTTTTTAAATTTGTAACTTACTGCGTCTCTTCTCTCTTTTGAGACTTTTTAGGCTGTTATAATTCCATATAATTAATACTAGTGTCAGTTATATCCGGTTATTTTAATAATTTTTAACGTAAAACATGATTTTTTTTCATAGTTTTGTTCCCATAGTGACGCCCAGGAGAAAAAAAAACCACACAGTTTCAAAATGCAGGTGACGAAACGTCGTCGTTTAATCTAGATGCGTCTGTTTTAAAACAAAATTGAATACGTAATATATGACAACTTTGAAATAAAATCCAGTGACAAGAGAAGGCTGTTATGATTCATTTTAAAAATCAATACTAGTGTTAATTAACAGTTGTTTATTTTAATAAAATAATTGGGGTTTAGTAGCGACGCAGAGAAAAAGTCTCAAAAATTTGGAGTCGAAACGTTGTAGATTAAAAAGAAAACCTGTGTAAAAAAACTGGTATAAATAAATAAATAGATATTTCTAATCATTTACCGTGCCAGAAGAGTGGTAGAAATAAATAAAGGGTAGGTGGAAGGGGCGAGGGTTTTTTTTTGGGGGGGGGCGAAATTTATAGTTTTCGTTTTTAATATTCACTGCGACGCTGTTTCCATTAATTGGGTCTTCGTCTATTGTTTAGTAACCCTGCCCCCCACCCACTATCCTCCCCTTTTCCCCCCACACCTTTCGATCAACTTGTCTCCTTCCGTAAATTTAAAATCCGTATTAAAATTCATCCCCCGTTGCTTGCGGCGACTGGGATTGCGCTTTTGTTTATTACGCGGGGGGTGGGGGGGGAGGAAAAAAAACAACAACGTGACCCGAATATTTTAATTAATATTATTATTATTATTTAGAAAAAAAAATGAAGAAGAAGGAAAAACGAACCCCCTGGCGACCGTCCGTCTGCCACTGCTGCTCCTTTTCTTCTTTTTTTTTGGCACGTGGCGTAATTTCAGCAAGGATGGGGGGAGGGGTGAGGGGGTGGAGCGGGGGAGGAAGGAGAGAAGCCGGCATGAAAAGACGAAGAAATAAAATTACATGGACGCCATCGTCGTTGTTGAGGTGGTGTTGTTGCTGGTGCTGCTGCCGCGTTTTGTCAGCCGAACCACGTGCTTCTGGCGTCCACCCTGAATTGTAAAGAGAAGGTGAGGTGGCGTGGGTAGCTGGAGGGAGGGAGGGAGGGGGGAGAGGGTTGTCACGGTCCACACACACAACAAAAAAATTATTGGCAACGTCTGTCTCCACGTCAGACACGCAATTATTCGCATCGATCTCGTCTGAGGCGCTTTATGCATAATTTTTATTTCGGAGGAATAAAATATAGAGGGTGTAAGGTGATGAAAGGTAGATGAGAGAGAGGGGAGGGGGGATGATGATGACGGCGACGACGACGACGACAAGTTTTAATTTCCGGAGCCACGATCTCCTCAGTCAAGACGACAAAGCGGACGTCATTTCTGGGACATAACAGCAAAAGTCCACGTACCTACCTCTCAAACTTTTTTTCCTCCGTAAAATAAAGCACGTAACACACGGTTGAAGATAAAAACAAAAATATGGAACAGAATGTGACGCACACATGCAGATTTATGGCGTTCGTTACTGAAACCGGTAACATGCAGCTCAGCGATTTTTCCCCATCTTCCAGTGCGACTGAAATTAATGCGTCTGTTGATGAATTCTTCAACGATTTTACGTCTGGTTGTATGTAACATCTCTGATTTCTGGGTTCAGCACGAACACAGACACATACATACAACTGGAGAAACAAAAAGGGGTGGGGGGGAGGGGAGGGGAGGAGAAAGAGAACAGCGACTACACAAAGAGATTTTAACATTTAGTAGTTCCATTTTACCTAAGATTATCTTGATTAATAAATTTTTGTGTTTGTATTTGGATAATTTTCCACTTCTCTCATACATCGCCGGAGTAGCCTAAACGTTTTTTTCCCTCAGGCGATAAATAAATTAAGATAAACTCTATATTATCTAATAATAACAAATTGTCATTTATTCGAGTATTCCGTGGTTTGGTTAAACAAACCAGAAAGAAAAATAAAGAATTTAAGAAAAGAAAACATATATTTGAAAGCTTTAGTACTAAAGTAGAGAGAGGGACAGAGAGAGAGAGAGAGAGAGAGAGGGACAGAGAGAGAGAGGGACAGAAAGAGAGAGAGGGGCAGAGAGAGAGAGGGACAGAGAGAGAGAGGGACAGAAAGAGAGAGAGGGACAGAAAGAGAGAGAGGGACAGAGAGAGAGAGAGGGACAGAGAGAGAGAGGGACAGAGAGAGAGAGAGGGACAGAGAGAGAGGGGCAGAAAGAGAAAGAGAGAGAGGGACAGAGAAAGAGAGGACAGAAGAGAGAGAGAGGACAGAAGAGAGAGAGGACAAAGAGAGAAGGACAAAGATAGAGAGAAGGACAAAGATAGAGAGAAGGACAAAGATAGAGCGAGGGACAAAGAGAGCGAGGGATAAAGAGAGCGAGGGATAAAGAGAGAGGGACAGAGAGAGAGGCAGAGAGAGAGGGACAGAGAGAGAGGGACAGAGAGAGAGGGACAGAGAGAGAGGGACAGAGAGAGAGGGGGGCAGAGAGAGAGAGGGACAGAGAGAGAGGGGGGACAGAGAGAGAGGGGGGACAGAGAGAGAGGGGTGACAGAGAGAGAGGGGGGGCAGAGAGAGAGGGACGGATAGAGAGGGACGATAGAGAGGGACGAGAGAGAGACGAGAGAGAGGGACGGATAGAGAGGGACGGATAGAGAGGGACGGAGAGAGAGGGACGGAGAGAGAGGGACGGAGAGAGAGGGACGGAGAGAGAAAGGGACAAAGAAAGAGAGGGACAAAGAAATAGACAGAGAGAGGGACAAAGAAATAGACAGAGAGAGGGACAGATAGAGAGAGAGAGGGACAGATGGAGAGAGGGACAGAGAGAGAGGGACAGAGAGAGAGGGACAGAGAGAGGGACAGAGAGAGGCACAGAGAGGACAGAGAGAGGGGGAGAGAGAGGCAGACATAGAGAGAGAATAAATAAATTCATATTTTCAAGAAATAACATGGTGAAGTTCCCTCGTGTAACAGAAGAAAGACCGAGGAGTGACAGTGAAAATAGAAAAGTCAACAATAACTAAAAGTATTCTTAGAAAATATATATATATATATATACAATAAAAGCAATTACCAATATATAGTGCAAAGAGATATTAAATACATGGAAGGAAAAAAATAACAAAATAAATCAGCAATAACACTGTGAGGATAGAAGTCAACACTGACCCAACAATACAAATAAACGGAAAGGAAAGATAGAAAAGTAGCAGGACTGAATGGAAGTGACCAATGATAGAGAAAAAAAAGCAAGATAAAAAATGGAAATACCAATATAAAACAGAAAATGCTAGATAGTAAATGGAATCGCGACATCGCATTGAAAAAAAAATCACGTGTGACGAAGATATTTAGAAAGAAAACCAAAGAAAGGGGGAGAAGACAGTGTGGTGACAATAGACACATAAACATAAAAAGTTGCTAGATAAAACGAGGAAAGATAGAGAAGAAAAATTATTAACATGATAAAAACCTCATACGACGAAGGGCAGGAAAATTCCTAGAAATATGCGGAAAAAAAACACTGAACTAAATAGAGATAACTAAATTGTTTCATCAACGAGAAAAAATTCAAAAAGAAAACAGAAAAACGCATGAAAGAAGCCAAAATAATAAGGCTAATACATTATTTACAGTCTACTTTAGAGAAAGCTGAGAGAAAATTTAACAAAAAACAAAAACAACGAAGAAACACACCACAAAGAAGAAGTGACGAAAATTAACTAGAGTAGAAACAGAGGAGCAAAGAAACAATATAAAACAGAGGGAAAATAAAACGAAATATATTTGTAATATAGGTGAATTGTCTGGCGGTGGAGCGTGGAGACGTTTCGGCAGCCCCAGTGTGTGTGTGTGAGGAGAGACCCGCATAGTTGAAGGATGGAGGAGGAGGAGGAGGAGGAGGAGGAGGATTGTCTTTGTGAGAGTGTAGAGGAGATATCATCTACAGCTGTCCTGTCCCGTCCTCCCCGGGTGCTGACTCCACTAATTGGACATGGGGTTAGTTCAGGTCAATGCCATTCAGCCAAGCACCACCCCCACCCACCCCCCTCACCTTCCCCCGGGTTATCTCGCGTCCTTTCATAATATATTCTTCTCCTTTGCAAGGATATTTTTTCCTTTTACAACAACAACAACAAAAAAGAATTATAATTGGAAGGGAGCAACTTTGCCTCCTCCATGAAGAATCTCAATTACTGCTTTCTTTCTTACTTACATATAGTTTTATTTTTTCTCCCAAAAAAAAATATATATACGTAATTCTCGTAGCATGATGCCAATTAATATAAATATCTGGGTTTCCCTGAAAATTCATTTACATTAACCCGCTGAACTCTTTAACCACGTAAAATATTCATTGGGCCGCTTGTGCTTTTCTAAAAATTTACCCCCTCCCTCCCTTCCTCGCTGCCTCCTTCATCCCCGCTTTTTTCGGGTTACGGGTCACCTTATATCCACAGTACTGTTGAAGGAACATGCGTTCTAAATTTGATCAAAATACCTCGAAACCTCTCAGTAATGTACAAGGAACATTGTTTTCCTCCTTACGTCACATGTTGGAAACGCATAACTAAACTCAGCGACTCCAATAACCCCCAGTTATAGAAACCAATCTCGATTCTTTTCTTCCCCCCACCACCACCCCTAACAATACTCCCCTCCGATTCACGGATAGGGTTGAAATTTAACGCAAACAGTGTCGGAGCGGTGTAAAATATCAAATTAGTTGAAAAAAATACCTGTATATTTGAGTCATGGAAACATTGACCGGTTTTGTTTATTTAAAAATTTTTCGACCCCCGCCCCCCCCCCCTAGGGGCTATAGTCGAATCGAACCCCAAAAGTGCTGATATCCGGTTCACAAATAAGTTGCGAAGGAAATTTGGTCGAAAATTGGTCAACTTGTTTAGATTTGTGTGCGGAACATACACAGAGGTAATTTTATTTATTGATTAATTTTCTCGATTTAAAAAAACATATATATATATATATATCCGTTGTAACAGTAATGGCTTGTTGCAGAAGTAAAGTAATACCCTAATTCTTCCATGGTGTACTTGTTAATTAACTATGTTGTTTAGATTCACTTTCTCTCTCTCCCTCCCAGTGGGGGGGGGGCTGAAGGACGAGACAGGCCTAGAGAGGGAGAGAGAGGGAGAGAGAGGGAGAGAGAGGGAGAGAGAGGGAGAGAGAGGGAGAGAGAGAGGGACAGAGAGAGAGAGGGACAGAGAGAGAGAGGGACAGAAATGAAAAGGCTTGCGCAAGATAGGTTAGCATGATAATGTGTGAAGGGCGGTTCAACACACACACACACACACACACACATATATATATAT
The DNA here is from genome assembly GCA_034510155.1 of Eucriotettix oculatus. Taxonomy (NCBI): domain Eukaryota; kingdom Metazoa; phylum Arthropoda; class Insecta; order Orthoptera; family Tetrigidae; genus Eucriotettix; species Eucriotettix oculatus. The sequence goes on along the minus strand of CM067382.1, from coordinate 64,840,926 downwards.
ATATACATAAATTTTAAAAAAATTGCTCTCAGAGAATAATTAAAACTTTCAGTTTCATTTAATTGGACCAGGTCGTGAGGATTATTTGAGACTGTATATGTCCTTGAGAAAGTTGAAATCCAATCCTTAACGGTAACAAGATTTCCAGAGGACGTATTCTTCTTCTTCTCCTTCTCCTCCTCTTCCTCGCTGTGCTGGGTTTTTAATCACTTTCGAGAAATATTCCCTCTTCCCTAATCTACCTTGGCTAATCCTCCGTAAGAAAAAGAAAAAACACCCCCTGGGAGCGATCGAAAATCACGAACCGCATTTCTTTGGAAACTTTATTTTTAATTTTTTTTTTAAATGGGTCGTTCCCTCCGTTTCTCTCTCAGGTTACGTCTCGGGCCTGTGAGAAACGTAATTTTAACAACCCACATTTTTACTTCTAAAAAAAATTTCTTTTTTCGCTTCACTAACTCATAAAAATTTTGTGCTTTGGAGTGTTTTAAGGGTTCGTAAATTCTTATATTTTGTGTTTATGTCAGTGACAATAATAGGGACCGAAGGGGTGTGGAGGAAGAGGAAAAAATCTTTTACTTTTTCCTCAGGTGCTACCTGCTGAACCGTGGTTAACTGACTGCTTGTCTACGTTTTATTTTTTTTCCCCGTCCCTCTCTCTGCCTTTCTCTCTCCCTTTCTCTCTTTCTCTCTCTGTCACACACACATTTCGTCAAGAGCAAATATTTTTCCCCTTCCCTTTCCCCTCCCCCCTCCGTCGAAGGGCGAACGACCGACGCAGCAGGAGAAGTTTGTTTTCGGCCTGTCGCCTTTTTATGATGTCTGGGTCAGCGGGTCATCCATCCCCTTCGGGAGCCTGCTTGAAAGGGCAACTCGTAAAACGACTGGTAGGCAGAGACAGGGCTGCCAACAGTTGTCGCAGGTCAGTGCCTCTTTTACGGCCGCCGCTTTCAGTTTAATTGTTCGTTCGCTGTCTGTAACTCTTTTCCAACCCCCGTTTCTCTTTTTATAGAGTCACTCACGGCGGGGGCGGGGGAGTAAATTCAATCAGTTAAAAATACTACGGTTTTATAGACTCTCTTATATTTCGTGCCTCGGTCCTTGATTTGACCTGTAATATACTTCCATAAAAATTTGTCCAGTTTTTCCCATTAAATGTAAATGTATACACGTGAGGATTTTTTTTCTTATTACCGTAGTTGAAATAATTTTTAAAATAAATTATTTCATTAAAACAAATTCTATAATTGTTCTGTCTGCATGATAAATAATTAAATCACAGCGTAATCCGTAAAGAAAAGTATAAAATAATGTTTTGCATTTAAAATAAATTTTAAAAAATATATTAAATACGCAGTAACCTATTTTGAAAATATAATAATAATAATAATGATAATGTAAGCACAAAAAATTATATGACATGAAAAAATATATATTTTAGGAAAGTTAGTAACGTTAATTATTAACTAAAATGTATTCAAAAATGAAATATAGAAACAATTTTTTTAATACTTTAAATGTAAGCAGAAGATGAGAGACAGAGAGAGAGAGAGAGAGAGAGAGAGAGAGAGAGAGAGAGAGAGAGAGAGAGAGAGAGAGAGAGAGAGAGAGACAGAGGGAGACAGAGGGAGACAGAGGGAGACAGAGGGAGACAGAGGGAGACAGAGGGAGACAGAGGGAGACAGAGGGAGACAGAGGGAGACAGAGGGAGACAGAGGGAGACAGAGGGAGACAGAGGGAGACAGAGGGAGACAGAGGGAGACAGAGGGAGACAGAGGGAGACAGAGGGAGACAGAGGGAGACAGAGAGAGACAGGGAGAGACAGAGACAGAGAGACAGAGAGAGAGGAGACAGAGACAGAGAGAGAGTCATAAAATTAGACAGAGAGAGTCATAGAATTAGACAGAGAGAGTGAGTCATACAATTGAGACAGAGAGAGACAGAGACAGGGAGAGAGACAGAGAGAGATAGAGAGAGACAGAGACAGGGAGAGGGAGAGAGACAGAGAGAGACAGAGAGAGAGACAGAGAGAGAGTCATAGAATTAGACAGAGAGAGTGAGTCATACAATTAGTGAGAGACAGAGAGAGACAGAGAGAGAGAGACAGAGAGAGAGAGAGAGTAGAAGAAGAATTCCACGAAAGAGCAACAAGTCAGCTCGACCAGAAAAGATTCCAGAAATCGCGGAATAACTGGAGGTATGCAGAAAAAAAAAGAAAGAGAAAATGTCAAGGCCGAAGGACGATGACGACGACTACACGACTGAGATTACTGCGCGAGTGGTTTTTTGTTCCTCCAGAGCCTCGTCCTCGTCCTTGGAAGATTACCGTCAGTCAGATTTCCTTTCGCACCTCCCTCTACTAGATATTTAATTTTAATTAGGCATTTTCTGTTGGTTCCATGGAATTGGAATAATTCAGATTGATTCCAAAAGACAGATTTATTTTAAAGCCTCAGTTGCTTTGTCCCTCCCTTCCTTCATCAGATTAGATTTTTTTTCCACCAACCCCCTTCTCTCCCTCTCCCCCTGGAAAATAATTGAATTACTGTTAAAATTTATTTCCCAGTGGACTTTCCTCGGCTTTTACTGTCACAAAGAAGAAAACGGGGGAAAGAGGGGGAGGAAAAGGACAGATGAACGCAACAGCGAGAGAGAGAGAGAAAAAAAATATATATATATGTATACCTCCCACCCATCCTCCTCCTCCTCCTCCTCCACCCTCAATGCTTTATGTCCGGAAATTGAAACGTTATTTCTGAATTGATTTCGTGGCGATGATAATTAATTCATGTGACGTAACTAATTAAACCTGTTTTTTTTATTTATTAAAAAAATTACTTCTGCTTGGAAGGGGGTTGAAAGGGTTAATTTCAAGGGGCTTCAAGTTAAAAGGTCGAGTCGCAAAATAATGACAGCCAAATTTTTTTTTTTCATGTAGCAATTTAATGTGTTAAGCGCCGTTTCATGGGTGCCCGGCGATGTCCGGCGAATGTTGCTGTTGTTGTGTGCAGGGTTCAGCTTTCCTTTTGTCCACGTCACAAAAAATATAACTGTAGAGCGTCTTGATAAGCGTCTTGATTTATTCCCCCCGTGTGTGTGTGTGTGTGCGACTCGTGAGCGTCGTCAAGGGTTGTTGACTGATGTCGTTGCGGTCAACAGTCCACCGAGGAGGAGGATGAGGAGGACGAGGAGGGAGGGTAAAAGCAAAAGGTCTCTTCCGGGGTTGATGGAGCAACCAGATAAGTGCGGCGGTGTCGGGTTCCTTCTTGTTCTTCCTCTTCCTCCTCCACTACCTTGCGACAATGTCGACTGGCGTCTCGTGTCACGGTCGCTAAAGAACGACGCCATTCCGCGAGCCAGGGCCGTGGTGGTGATGGTAGGAGTAGTAGTAGTAGAAGAGGAGGTCGACGTCCTCTGGCGGCGGCTTTCAGGAACAGCGGGGACAACGGGACAAACCTGGCTTGCATTCCGGGAAGCCACGAGAGAGAGAGAGAGAGAGAGAGAGAGAGAGAGAGAGAGAGAGAGAGAGAGAGATAAAGGAAAGGAGAGGGAAGTGACATTTACACACCTCGCTATAACTTAAAAGAACAACAACAAAGGAAACAGGAAACACTACAATATCCCAGAGGAAAACATATCAGCTTACAATAAAAATAATAACCGACAGAACAAGAATCTTACCACGAAATGAAAACATCTCTTTCACGACCAATGGCGTCCATCAACCATATATATTTATTTTTTTAAAATTTAACCATTAAGCGATTACGTTCTAAGTGGACGATTTCTTTCCAGATTAAAATTTTCAATTCTTATATTGGGTTAACAGGCTACATGAGGGTGATCCTGAAACAGGCAACTCCCCTTTAATACCATAGGAAGGACGATTTCTTTCCACATTAAAATTTTCAAGTATTTTTTTGGGGGGTTAACAGGCTACATGAGGGTGATCCTGAAACAGGCAACTCCCCTTTAATAGCATAGGAAGGGAATTGAAAAGAAGGATGCGGAAGGTAGAGCAAAGAAGGGTTGACTAGGAGGCCCTCGGGCTATGGTTTAAGGATCCTACCCTCATGGTGTTTCACCTAAAGAGATGCAGGGAAAACCCCTAGAAAACCTGCATCAGGTAGGTCGGGCAATCCCCGTGCTTTAGTTTAAGAGAAATGCGGGGAAAATTAGGAAATTCGTTAGGTCGGACTTTGCGTACTATTCTCTCCGAATGACGGGAGACGATTTTGCTGTGGGGGTCGCAGCATTCCCTTCCCCATGTCTCCACAAGTTTTTATGGAGGCAGTTGGCCGACTGATCGAAATGGAATCAGCGGGAAAACTCTTGCCATATGCCCAAGGTCTTCGACCCCAGCACATATATACCTTTAATAGCATAGGAAGGGAATTGATGCGGAAGGTAGAGCCAAGGGTGGGTTGACTAGGGGGGCCCCCGAGCTATGGTTTTAGGATCATACCCGGTGTTTCACTTAATGATATGCAGGGGAAACCCCCTAGAAAACCTGCATCAGGCAGGTCGAGGGCATTGGATACTATTTTCACGGCCTTCCGGATGACCGGAGACGACTTTGCTGTGGTGCCGCAGCATTCCCTTCGTAGGGAGAGTGAGGCTTCAAACTCAGGGCTCTGGTATTTTGACAGTGACAGTCGTCAAACCGCCTAGACACGGCAAGACTAACTAGTCCCTGTTCTCCTCGGGCTTTTTCTCCTCTTCTAATCTGCATTTCTCCGGTGATCTTTAACTCTCCGTGTCACTGCTTCCTCCGCGTGAGAATTACGAGCCACACTTTTCCACGACGACGAGATAAGGTTGCTTGCTTGCTCGCTTAGTTGGGAGGACGTGGGGGCATCCACTTGCTTGCCTGCCTGCCCTTTGTTGCCAACTGTTGCGAGCTCATCTCTTCTTGTGCCCCTCCTGTTACCACGAAACCCCCTTTATCGCTCTTTATTTCTCAGAATTAGTTCGCGGGGGAGAAACTTGGTTCGTCAGATTCCACATCTTGTAATATAATTATAGACGGCAGGGGTGGTGAATTCTCTCCTCAGAATGGCTTCGTAGAGGGATGATTAAATAGGTACTGGAGCATCGTCTCTCCCTCTCTCACACATCCCCAACCCCCTCTCATAGAAATTCACGGCGGCATAATTCGGGAGATTAGAGCTATTGTGACATTCCAACCAACAGGAACGTGTCCTTACTACGCAAAATTGGTTAACGTACTCGATGGACACGCCTCCGAGTAACCTTTACACGAGTCTTCCCTCTTCTACAACAACACGGGCGGGGGCAGGAACTTTTTCCGAAGCGAACAAGCTGTCACATGTCATGAAAAAAAAATAACAACAAGATCATTCAGAAAATATTTTATTAGTTAAACAGGGATTACGTTTCGACATAATTGGCGCCCATCGTTTTGGCTACATAATGCCACCAAAAGAAAAAAAAACAACCTTACCATCAAGAAATAGTTACTACAGAGTATATATAAATAAATAATTTAGTGAGATTTATCTGATTTGTGTAAAATGCAATAAACTGGTTAAAGGGCAAAAAATAGAACTTTTAAATCACAACAATCAAACACACAAAACGCTTCTTAACCAACTCTAGACACAAAAAAATATTTTTTTATAAACCATCCGTCAATTCTTCGTTTTTAATGTGATTGACTAGAATAAAATAAACTGGTTAAAGGGCAAAAAAATAATGGAAATTCAAATAAAAAACAGCTTCATAAACAACTCTAGGCATAAAATTTTTTAAAAAATCCGTCAATTATCCTAATTTTAATCTGATTGAGTAAAATAAAATAAACTGGCGAAAGGGAAAAACATAGAAATTTAATTGAAAGTTTTCTACAATTTTCGATAGGTGTACGGAGAGTTGGGTTTCTAGGGAATCGAACAGCCCGAAGCCATTTCTAGAAACTCTCCGATGTCGTTGTCGTCGTTGTTGTTGTCCAGGTCAGTTCGCGGCATTACATTTTTACGACTCCGACCTTTCTTTTATATTTTCCCCGCAGAAATTACGGAAATTTTTTAATTTTACAACCATCCTGAGAGTTGTATAACTCGGGTTCCACTCCTTCGGGACTTGTGTTGAGCTCCGCCAGGGCATGGAGGAGGAGGAGAGAGACTTGTTTCTTCTGACGCTCCTACACGTAGCCACGACGAAATTATATTTCAGTCCGACCCACCCGTTGGCTACGCTTCTGTCTCTCAAGGTATTGTGAGAGAGGCTGCGGAGAGGGATTCGTAACAGACTCCCTCCCCACTTTCAGAAAGGAGGAGGGAAAAAAAAAGAGGTGGAAGCTAAAAACCACTTGCGCAGAAGGGAAAATCATAGCGTACGTGGCCGCAATGACACGGTCATTATCCGTCATTTTGTGGGATAAACGTTTATTTCCCCCTCCCCCCTATTTTATGCCACCCAATTTAAGCTGCTTCTGGGAAAGAATGAGAGAGAGAGAGCAAGAGCAAAAAAAACCAACCACAGTGGCGTCGGGACGTGGATAAAATAGCCACCGTCAACATAATCAAAGAACAGACGCCATTTCTAGGAATTCCGCAGAGCTTTACTGACGACTCCCTAATCACGCTTTTGTAAATTTTTTTAATTAAATCAGACTTGCCGAGGCCTTTGTACCAAAGATGGCGGCTTAAAAATCAAGCATTCTTCATCCAGCGTTGAACACCCAAAAATTCTATTTCCAATTATTACAATCATCTCGTGTCCCTTTATTCTGATTTTTAGAACGAAAACAAAATAAAAGACACTTCAAACCCACCACTGATAAAAGAACCAGACGTCATCGTAGTTACAAAGAATTCCTACCATAAAAATAACAAAAAACATAAGTCAGGCGTTCCTCAGGGCACTATAATGGTGCCTTTAAAATTTTTTAGGGGTTGCAGATAGAAACTGCAGACTCGCCACCAATAAAAAAGAACCAGAGATCATCACCTAAGTTAAAAAGAATTCGTACCCCCAAAAAAATAACAAATAAAAGATACTTCAGGCGTCCCTCAGTGCACTATAACGGTGCCTTTAAATTTTTTAGGAGTTGCAGATAGAAACTGCAGACTCGCCACCAACCAATAAAAGAGAACCAGAGATCATCACCTAAGTTAAAAAGAATTCGTACCCCCAAAAAATAACAAATAAAAGATACTTCAGGCGTCCCTCAGTGCACTATAACGGTGCCTTTAAATTTTTTAGGGGTTGCAGATAGAAACTGCAGACTCGCCACCAACCAATAAAAGTGAACAAGAGATCATCACCTAAGATAAAAAGAATTCGTACCCCCCAAAAAAACAACAAATAAAAGATACTTCAGGCGTCCCTCAGTGCACTATAACGGTGCCTTTAAATTTTTTAGGGGTTGCAGATAGAAACTGCAGACTCGCCACCAACCAATAAAAAAGAACCAGAGATCATCACCTAAGTTAAAAAGAATTCGTACCCCCAAAAAATAACAAATAAAAGATACTTCAGGCGTCCCTCAGTGCACTATAACGGTGCCTTTAAATTTTTTAGGAGTTGCAGATAGAAACTGCAGACTCGCCACCAACCAATAAAAGAGAACCAGAGATCATCACCGAAGTTAAAAAGAATTCGTACCCCCCAAAAATAACAAATAAAAGATACTTCAGGCGTCCCTCAGTGCACTATAATGGCGCCGTTGCTGCCCTTAATGCACTAAATTTAGGAAACGTGAAAGGACTTTAGCCCTATGGAGGGAGGACAATGCCTTTTCATGACATCGGTATAAGAAAAAAAAATGTGACATCCTCCTCCTCCTGTTCAGATATATACTCTGCAACCCTTTATTGTTGAAGGAATGTAAACCCTTTTAAGAGGAACAGACGCGACGGGAAATAACATCGAACAATTCTTAAGTGCAGGGAATGAGAATAAACCCATTTTTAAAAGGTTCCGAATAAAATAATTCGTGACTGCTCCAGCTCTGTCGTTGTGACGTCATCGTGACGTCATCGTAGTTCCGTCACTGCGCCCCCTTCAGTTCCACAAAAGGACGTCTACGTAATTTTTCTCCTGTCGTTTCCTTTCTTTTTAACTGTAGCCTATCCGGAGTCAGAACACGATGACCTATAAAAAGGACAAGGATAAATAAGAAAGTCCTGAAACCCCCTCGTGACGATTTCCCTCGGCTCCAACAGAAAGCCATCATTGTGGTATAAGGCGGAAGAGAGAGAGAGAGGGAGGGATAAGTGGGTGGGTGGACGGGCTTTTCACAGGCGAAATTTCACACACACACACTGTTTGCAGGCACTTCAAACAAGACTTCAGGACGGGCGTTATCTCCGAGGAAACAAATGAGTGTACAGTAAGAGGACAAACATCCTGCCCCGAGTGAGGCGAAACAGATAAGAAAGTTTGTCGCAACCCTGATGAGGAGGAGGAGGAAGAAGAGGAGGAGGTAGAAGAGGAGGAGGAGGAGAAAGGCCCTTTGCAATCGATCCAACCGACGAAAGTCTTACACCAACACAAACGTATATATATATGCAATATTATATATATATATAAAATTTTAATGACGACAAATAAAATTCCACCCCCACCCCCCAAGAAAAAAAATTAATACACAGAATTTACAGATTTTCTTTCCTTAAAAAATAAGGGGGGATGCAACAAGGCACTTGAGGTGTTGTACTTGTTGCTCAACGTTTGGCTGGCGATGACCGAAATACTAAAACGATTGTTGGTAACATTGGTTTCCCTCGCGCGGTTTATATCACCACGGCTTTTTTTGGCAGACTCGTCAATATGAGAATATATATATAATTTCCACCCTCTCCCCACTCCCTGTCTCTCAGTCAGCTGGTTTCTGATTCATTATAAAAAAAACTGATTTATGTACCGGGGTCAAAGACCTTGGGCATATGGCAAGAGTTGTTGTCCACGCTGATCCCATTGGATCAGTCGGGGGCCAACTGCCTCCTGAAACTGGTGGAGACACGGAGAAGGAAGGGAATGCTGCGTCCCCACAGCAGACTCGTCTCCCGTCATTCATAGGGAAGGGCGTGAGAATAGTACCCAATGCCCCCCGACCTACCTGATGCAGGTTTTCTAGGGTTCTCTTTAGGTGAAACACCATGAAGGTAGGATCCTTAAACCATAGCCCGGGGGCCCTAGTTAACCCTTCCTTGGCTACCTTGCTCTACCTTCCGCATCCCCCCCTTTTCAATTCCCTTCCTATGCTATTAAAGGGGAGTTGCCTGTTTCAGGATCACCCTCATGTAGCCTGTTAACCAAAAAAAATAAAAATAAACGAAATTGGTTTCATTAGCATTTTACTTAATCTGAAATCAGTTACAATTTGTAAAATGAAAACAATTTCATAATTTTTAGTAATTATTATTTTTCTTTTACTTTTCCGGAACATTCGGATACATATTATTTCATTTATCTGCTCATAAAATGTGTATTGAACATAAATTCAGTTTTTCACACAATTATTATAAATAAAATATGAAAACACAATGGTAACGTAAGACGATAATTTTTGTAAAAAATTTTAATTTTTCAAAGATTCCTCCTGCCGCGTAAAAGTGTCAGAAGGAACAATCCTTACCTGAAGAAAACCCACCAAGGTGGATGAAACCATGTATTTATAGCGACTAAAGAAAATTGTTTTGTATTTTAATATTAATCCAATGCTGTTTCTTTCCCCCAAAAAAATCTCATCCTCATACTCCAAGGCGATTACCGGAACATTTGGCCAGCGTTTCTGAAGACTTAAAGCAGAAGAGGAGGAGGAGGAGGAAGAGGAAAAATAAACGGGCCGAGTCATTTCTTCTTGAAAGCGGCGCGGGAAGGAAATCTCAGATAAATTTTTCCCTTCTCGCATCACCATCTCTCTCTCTCTCTCTCTCTCTCTCTCTCTCTCTCTCAGACTCTTTCCACCAATAACTTCGGAAGACCATTTCCGCCCGCGCTCGCGCTCAACAACTGAACCGAGCAACATGACCGTCCCCAAAACAATCGAGGCTCCCGCCTGCCTTTCCCTCCCCTCCGGAGGAAACTGACTGCTGGTGGTGGTGGTGGGGGGTAATTTTCTGTATGCTTAACCACTCTGCACAACTTGGAAGGTGGTGAATATATCCACGCCGGGTTCCTCTTTCTCCCTCTCTCCCCCTCCTCTTCCCCCCAAACTCCACTGTAAAGTGCCGCCGTGTCGCGCGAGACGTGGTGCTAAATTGTTATCCAGAAATGGAAGAGGGAAAAACTTGCAACCGACGACGACGAGGAGGAGGAGTGAAACAATGGGAAATTTGTTTCTCTCTCTCACTCTCTCTCTTTTTAAGACGTCGCACCAGTAACGCTCTCAGCAACACGGGATACCCAGAGAGGGGGGGAAAAAAAGGTGGAGGAAGGAGGAAGATTACCACGGCAAAGAGCGTCGTGGAGCAAGATAATGCACGCGGGGGCCTTCTCTCTCTCTCTCTCCACTTAAGCGTATAATTCAGGTAGAGTCTGGATAATGTGACGTTAAGTGCCGCGTCAGCTTCATCGCCGCGCCGTCGTCGCGTAGCGTCGCATAGGGCGAGAGAGAGACAGAGAGAGAGGCAAAAAAAAGAAAAGAAGAAGAAGAGAAATATATATGCGAGCGCGAAAAAAGTGGAAAGGGGGGACCTAAGAAGGAGAGAGCCGAAAACGGTTACTAGTCCTTTTATATATATATATATAATGGAGAGACCCCCGGCACTTCCACTCGGCAACGGCGCAATTAGTCTCAGTCGAGACAAAACAATGGCGCGACACAGGTTGGTTGGTGTAGCAGATTTGTGGTTATGGGTGCCAAGGCATGCGGCGGCGGTGTTGGAGAAAAATAAAATATATATAAGAAACCGCATCGTCGAGTGGCCCGGTCGGTCGTTCGTTCGGTCGGTTGGTCGGCCGCCGCCATATTTCGCGGAACTGAAAGAACAAAAAAAAAGAAAAAAGGGAGGAAAAAGGAATGGTAAGCGTTTCCGCCGCAGAATATCACGCCGCCATCAGGTCGACGAAACGAGGTGTGAAAACTGGGTGACTCAGAGGGTTTAACTTGAGGCGGATGCGGCCAAAAACCAATTTGTTAATGTAACGGATCTGAGAGAGAATGAGAGAGAAAGAGAGAGAGAAAGAGAGAAAGGTGCGTTTCAGAGGCGTTGCGTCACACTTCCGCAGACTTAAGACGAAAGGAATTCTCAACTACGTCACAATTGCTTTAATCCATTTTTCCTCACCTTATTGATTCATTGTCTCTAGATTGAATTATTTCGACAGGAACTCACCAATAAGCTTCAAGACTAACCAGAAACCATCACAATAAAATTATTTCGTTTTAGCAGACATTCTAATATCCCCATCATCAAAAGAAAGCGAATACTGCTCATAAAAATTAAAAAAAAAAATTAATGGAGGACTTTAATGATTGACAACGAGTAAATGCTCTTAAAAACGAATAAAATTGTAATCATTTAACCGACATTAATTAACTGAGTAATTTACAGGGATTATAGAATAATCCCGAATGACTGATACCCGGAAAACCGTAAAATGACAATTAACTGAGATGAACGGTTTAATAAAACGGTGCACTTAGAAAAAAAGGAACTTTATTTGGATAGTTTGCGTAAAAAAAATGAATCAATGTAGCCAAGTACTATTAGATTCGCCCCTTTTAATGAAGACTGATTAATAGGAAGCAAACGTTATTCGGCTAATTTATAAAAAATCAATTAAGTCAAAATTAATTTTTTGATTAGTCCTTTTATGATAGATAATCAATCAATTAGACCAATTTATGTTGAGGACTTGTAACTTGCTTAACTCGTACATAACGACAGCTTTTGTGTGTGGAGGAAGGACTGCATGACGTCATCTGATGACGTCACCGCTGCACGCTTCCAGTAGTTTTACAAATAACAAAAACCGTGCCGCAGTTCAGAAAAAAAGGGGCAAAAAAGAAAAGGTAGACTTAAGGCATCTGTTGTTGTTTATTTTTTTTCCCCCAAGCTCATTTCTTTAGAGAAAAAATAAAAAATAGTATAGTGGAGATTTCATATTTATCCGAAAAGAGCGGAAAGCGCTGGAAACTGGTTCCGGCCGAAACGTGAGACTTGCATCCTCGATACTTAAAATCCGCAAAAGAAACCGGACTCCACATTTTAAACACCTGCACACTCTCCCGAGACAGAGGAATGGCGGGAGAGGGGGGAAAAGCCCAGCAAGTGGCCATTTTTGTAAGCTATAATACGGCCATGAAAGACAGAGAGAAAATTGTTTTCCTTTCTCCTTTTTAAATTTGTCTCTGCGGATTAATTTAACGAAAAACGGTCAAATAAAAGGTATAAAGGCATAGGAATGGCCTTTGAAAAGTATTTATGGGTTTACTAGGCTATAGTAGGTTGATACAGTAACAGGAAAATCCCCTTTAAAAGGCGAAAAGGGGATGCGGAAGGTAGGACTTAGTCCTACTCGGCAATTAAATCAGAAAGGCAATGCACGAATTTTTTTTTAATAAGCAAATGAGTCCTGTTGTACGAGAGACATGCGAGGACATGTGTGAGGGGGAGGGGGGAAATGGATGTGTAGATACATTTGTTTTGGAAATGTCGCTTGCTGTGAACACAGACAGGTACAACCCCCACCCCCCACCCCTTAACCCCCCAACCTCCTCACTTGTACTTTGAATAATTAGAGAATGTTGGATACATGTTCGCACAAAACAACGCGCTGACACACATACACACACAGAGAGAGAGAGAGAGAGAGAGAGAGAGAGAGAGAGGGGGAGGGAGAGTAAACACAACCCGGTGGTTAATACAACAGGAGACAAGAGGGTTGTGTCAGGTCGAGGGTTGTTACCATTTGTAACAAATATTTATATGGACGAATACAATATATTTATATGGACGAATACAATATATTTACATGGACGAATACAATATATATTTATATGGGCGAATACAATATATTTATATGGGCGAATACAATATATTTATATGGACGAATACAATATATATTTATATGGACGAATACAATATATATTTATATGGACGAATACAATATATTTATATGGACGAATAAAAAATATATTTATATGGACGAATACAATATATTTATATGGACGAATACAATATATTTATATGGACGAATACAATATATTTATATGGGCGAATACAATATATATTTATATGGACGAATAAAATATATATTTATATGGACGAATACAATATATTTCTATGGACGAATACAATATATATTTATATGGACGAATACAATATATATTTATATGGACGAATACAATATATATTTATATGGACGAATACAATATATATTTATATGGACGAATACAATATATATTTATATGGACGAATACAATATATATTTATATGGACGAATACAATATATATTTATATGGACGAATAAAATATATATTTATATGGACGAATACAATATATATTTATATGGACGAATACAATATATATTTATATGGACGAATACAATATATTTATATGGACGAATACAATATATTTATATGGACGAATACAATATATTTATATGGACGAATACAATATATATTTATATGGACGAATACAATATATTTCTATGGACGAATACAATATATATTTATATGGACGAATACAATATATATTTATATGGACGAATACAATATATATTTATATGGACGAATAAAATATATATTTATATGGACGAATACAATATATTTATATGGACGAATACAATATATTTATATGGACGAATAAAATATATATTTATATGGACGAATAAAATATATATTTATATGGACGAATACAATATATATTTATATGGACGAATACAATATATATTTATATGGACGAATACAATATATATTTATATGGACGAATAAAATATATATATGACGATAAATATATTGGACGAATACAATATATATTTATATGGACGAATAAAATATATATTTATATGGACGAATACAATATATATTTATATGGACGAATACAATATATATTTATATGGACGAATAAAATATATATTTATATGGACGAATACAATATATTTATATGGACGAATACAATATATATTTATATGGACGAATAAAATATATATTTATATGGACGAATACAATATATTTATATGGACGAATACAATATATTTATATGGACGAATACAATATGTCTATTTACCTTCAGATCCTCCGAGGAAGAACTATAATTAGTGACATGATAGACAAAAATGTTTAAGGAACACAAATTAATATCCGATAGAATAATAACAATAAAATTAATAATAATAATATCTTCCAACATTATGAAAAAAAATTACACACCGCTTTCCTTTTCATTTTGCGAAAAAAAGGGAAGAATACCAGAAGACCTTAGGAACAACAACACAAAAATAACCGGTGTAATGACTACCGCCAAAAAGCACAGGACAAATTAGTTTGTGTGCAAAATATAAACTAAAATTCAATAAACGAGGATGGGACAAATTAGTTTAGTATCCCATGTGCGCAAAATATTAACTAAAATACAAATATACGAGGATGGAACGTCAAATAGAATGCGAGAAGAATGTATGTAGGGACAAAAAAAAGAGAGAGAGAGAGGAAAATATTGACTCTATACGTGTCTAAATTTACAAGAAAGGATAAGGAGAAAAAAAGCAGCCCCATTTGTAGGATTTAATAAAAAGCCTTAAATGGAAAACACTGTTAAGGATTTTTAAAGAGGACAGGAACAAAATATCGAGGGGAGAAGAGTTATCCATAAGCACAACAGAAGAAGGCAGTCAGCAGCAAGTAATTAGGAATTGAACAGGCAAGAAGAAAAGAAATCAGAAATCAAGGAAGACAAGGATGCAGTTTCTCGTCCATGATATTTCAATTAGATATAAAACAGGCGACGAAGAAAGTTAAAATAAAAAAAAGTAAAGTTGTGCTTCGACTCTTGTTACGAATAAAGTCTTACCATTTCACCTAATTAAATAATTTACGGGGTGTAACATAAATACAGAAAATATCCCCTTGTCATGCGTGCCTTAGGGAAGTATACCTGATTGTACCCTTTTTTTCACGGTTTGCAAAGTGTCCCTTTTTTTCCATTTCTCTCTCCCTCTCTCTGAACTCTCGTGTGTGTGTCTCGGCTGGTGAAATAGGTGCGCAGTTACGTCACAGGGGTGGGGGGAGAGGGAGGAAAAGTGCAGTATTAATAAATTGTGACGTGGGCGCCTTCGTCGGTGAAAGACATAACCTTAACGATCCCCCTAAAGCGCGTTCGCCACCGACGACGATCTTTTGGCGCTGTAGCGCGAAAAAAAAAATTTTTTTCCCCCCCACTCCCTTTCTCCCTCCTCCCTTTCTCCCTCCCAATTACCCCCCTCCCTCCCTCCCCCCCCCGACGCCACCAACGAATACACTTCTTTTTCCTTCTCGAATTCCCGTTGCTCGTCGTCGTCGTCGTCTGCAACGAGCGAGTGTTTCCCCTCCGCCTCGTCGTCGGCGTCGTCGTCGTCGTCGTCGTCGCTTTAATGGTGCTCGTAAGAAGCGTCACGCTCCGCGGGGGCGCTACTAACGACGCCTTCAAAGAGCATTGAAATGCCGACGCTTCAGAACAGTGTGAAGGGGTGGGGGAGGGGGTTGGCCGGGCCACCAACCACCACCAGAAAAGAGAATTGCACCTGCAGACTCTTACGTCACGCCACGTCACAAGAAGAAGAAGTTGAAAGGAGGGGGAGAAAAAAAATATAAAAAAATTTCCTCCTCGATCATCGAGTGGGCCGTCGCCTTAGTTAGGGAAATAAACTATCGTGACGGTAGAGGCAGGCACAAGTGATTCCCAATACGGAGAGACGCAAGAGAAAAAAAAGAAAAGGGCCGTGACGGTTAAATCACTTATTCCGGTGCCAAATTGTCTAGAGAAGCACCCTTTAAAAATCTCGGGGGCAAGAGGGGGCGGGGGCGGATGTGGAGGCGGAGGATGTTGTTTCACCTCTGCCACGTCACACAAAAGAGAAAAAAAATTATCAGTAAATCCCAAAAAAAAATAATCTATTTTTCTGACATTAATTACGTTAATAAATCATAAACACGGCCAAAACAAATTTTTATAAACACTTAAGTTTAAATAAAGCCAAAAAAAGAGAGAGAAAAAATTAGTGAAGCATAAGAAATTATAAATTTAAAAAAAATATTAGTGTGACAGAACGAACTGTAAATTTAAAAACAATTAGTGAATAATGGCGTACTATAAATTTAAAAAAACAATTAGTGAAACATAAAAAACGATAAATTTAAAAACAATTAGTGAAACATAAAAACGATAAATTTAAAAACAATTAGTGAAACATAAAAACGATAAATTTAAAAACAATTAGTGAAACATAAAAACGATAAATTTAAAAACAATTAGTGAAACATAAAAACGATAAATTTAAAAACAATTAGTGAAACATAAAAACGATAAATTTAAAAACAATTAGTGAAACATGAGAAACGATAAATTTAAAAACAATTAGTGAAACATAAAATCGATAAATTTAGAAACAATTAGTGAAACATAAAAACGATAAATTTAAAAACAATTAGTGAAACATAAAAAGACGATAAATTTAAAAACAATTAGTGAAACATTAAGAAACTAAAAATTTTGAAACACTCAGTGAAACACAACAAAATACAAATTTAAATATAAATATTTAAGTATAAAGAACACATCGTGTTACGATATTTATATACTCGTAGATAAATAATTTATAATATGCATTTAAAAAAAACGATTTTCGGTCCTGTTATAATAGATATTTTCCCCGTTTACACACTTTTCCTAATTCCTCTGTCCGTCTCATTTTCTTCTCCATATTATTAGAGGGTTGGGTGGGGAGGAAATGAGGAAATGAAATTTCATGGCCAGTCCTACCAAAGTTCACACCTTAAATCTACTATTTTGTGGTCCCCGGGAAGAAAGGTTAATACTGGGATGCTTTTAAGACTACCGAAACTTTTATCCTCCGTTTTAACATTAATGTTATCAAAAATAAAGTCTGAGATAAAAATGGGGTCGCATTAATTTTAATATTTACTATTCGAACCGCTTGACATATTTTTTTTTGGATTTACCCATTTTTAAAATTAACTATTTTATTAATGTTAGAGTTTTATCATAAATGATATCTGTCATATAAACTTAATAAATAGCATAAAAAATTGAATTATTTAAGCGAAAATTGTTATACATATATTTATTAATATTCTTTCTCGTTTTTTTCCTATATTTTCATCTTTCTTTCCCTATTTTTATGTTTCTACCGATCTATATTTGCCTTTTTTATTTCCTACTTATACACTTCTTTCAATTTTCCGATAAATGTTTCCGTCTTTGTTTTTGGAGAGAAGATTTTGGTACTGTATACACCATTTATTCTTCGTTTCGTTTTCTTACTTTGTTTCCTGTTATTTTCCTTCCATCATTACGCTCTTCCTCAGTTTCTCCTCTTTCCACCGTTCTTTCCTTCTTCATCTCCATCCTTCTCTCCCTATTTTCATGTTTCTTACTTTCTATATTTCCTTATATCTTGCGGTTATTATTTTCTCTCTATCTCTTCTTTTCTTTACAAGTCTTGCATAAGTAATTTTTGTATAAGATGAACCTTCCTTCTTTATTTACTTCAACCTTTGCTCTATTCTCCTTGTTTGATTGTTATCTATTCCTTTTCATTCAATGTTATATTCCTTCTTTCTTTCCGTTTATCATTCCCCTTTGTTTCTTTCCTTCTTGTTTCGACCTTTCTTCTCCCCTTCTTTTCGTCGTCTTCCTTTCCTTTTATTTATCTTTTTCATTATTCCAATTCACTCTCTCTCTCTCTGTTACTTTGAAACGTTTTAAGAAACGACACAAAATTCGCTCTCTCTTCATGCAGAAGGGCGAGATCAAATTTACGTGGAATCACGAATGGGTGAGAGCAACTAAAAAAAATATATATAAACATTAAAATAAGAAGAGCCACGAATCAGAGTAGTTTCGTCAAGCCTACGAAAGCAACCCGGGGAAATTATTAGAAGAAAAATAGTCCCAACTAAATTACCCGCCATGGAATCAACCAAAAAGGAAAAAAATTCGTCAATAATTTCCTTCATCCATTGTGAACGGAAAAAACAGTTTACAAAGTGACGGTTTCGGGAAGGTAAGTACGGGAAGACGAAGAAGTTGAAGACTGTTGTCGACGGCTGATAGATAAATTGTTGAGGACTGTGAATGGAGAAGTAGCTGGAGCGGGGCAACTCTTGGGGTTTATGGAAAAGGGAAGATTTCGTCATTACAATTTTTTTTGAGGGGAGGGGGAGTTGAGAGTGACGGTTAAAGATAAAATAAATAGTGGTGAATGGAAAGTTAGTTATTTTTTTGCCTGTCAGAGTGAAAAACTTGTAAATAATGGGGGGATATTAATTAATAAATTTAATAATTGGGTTCAAATATATACATTTATTAATTGTATACACAATAATTTTTAATATGGGTAGTGCGTAGATATATATAGTTCAAAATAATTATTTAAAAATGGGATTGTATTAAAGATCTCAGGGTATTAATGGTTTGGGTGTTGACCCACACGTGTAGCAGCAGATCTACTGTTCGTTGACGAACCTGAGTTGTTTTCATAGGAATCTGGCTGTAATTTCCGTGTTGAGAATAGTACGAAGTCGTGCTGCCAAATTGAGGAAACTTCGCTTTTTCCTCTTCGTTCCCTTGTTGTTAAGACCTTTTTCTTCCCTGCTTCCAGGACTGTTCAAAGCATGGTCCACCTCTCCGCTGCCACCTCACCACCAATCTCCTCTCTCAAACCACTCTGCTGCCATCTCCTTTCACCACCACCACCTTGTATCACCAGCAATCTCCTCTCTCCACCACTCTCCTTCAAAATCCTCTCGCCACCTGCTGCAAAAATCTGTCTCCACCACTCTCCTTCAATCTCCTCTCTCCATCCAATTGAAAAAACTGTCTCCACCACTCATCATCAATCTCCTCTCTCCACCCATTGCAAAAATCTGTCTCCACCACTCTCCTTCAATCTCCTCTCGCCATCCTCTGAAAAAATCTGTCTCCACCACTCTCCTTCAATTTCCTCTCGCCATCCAATGCAAAAATTTTCTCAAAATTGTCTCCGCCAGCCAGCGTCTTTAAAACCTTGTCCCCCCCCCACTTATCCGACACCTATCACTAAGGTGGCAGGGATGATTGATATCCTCCAATCATATCCCTTGTTTCATTTGGGGAACACACGCCACCCGGTCACCAAATTCCCAGGCAGATTAATTAGGACATTCCGAAACGGCGACGACGAGGAGGAGGTGTCCGAGCTTTATGGTCCAGGTGCATGTCAGCCGCAGTCCCTTTGTTATTATTCCCAGCCGTCTAGACGGCGCGCGGAAAAACTAACCCATTCTTCCTGGACAAGCGACTTGCTCATGCCGGAATATTTGGTATTTAAGTTTCCGTAAATAATAATAAAAAAAATTGGACGCGGGTTCTACTGCGCTACAAACTCGTGGACCAGTTTCAGTGTGATGTTTGTGTTCCTCTCACCTCCCCCCCAATTACTCTTTAAAATAAACAAGGACCCCCGAAGATTCCGTCCGACGACGGTGGCAACAAAGTCCGAATACCGTCGTCGTCCTCCTCCCATCCATGTTTGGGTTCGCAGTAACATTACCGACACGTTATGTGGTCCATATATAGGA
This sequence comes from Eucriotettix oculatus, assembly GCA_034510155.1. Classification (NCBI taxonomy): domain Eukaryota; kingdom Metazoa; phylum Arthropoda; class Insecta; order Orthoptera; family Tetrigidae; genus Eucriotettix; species Eucriotettix oculatus. The sequence continues at coordinate 64,821,173 of CM067382.1, read as the reverse complement.
GATGCTGCTTCTTCTTCTTCTCCTCCTCCTCCTCCTTCAAGGTTTTATGGTTTCCGACAAGTACGCCGCGGCGCCGCCGCCACGTTGTTGTTGTTGTTACGACACCGCTCATCATTCCTTGACAGCGGCGGCCAACATCTTTTATAGCGAGCCACCGTCTTTTCCCACGGAAATTTATATTCCTTTCTTCTCCTCTTTACCTCAACTTTGTTTACTTCCCTCCCTGTTCAGAGGCGAATTTCAACGAACGTTTCATCCTCACCTTGTTGTTCCTCCCCCCATACATTAATGATCAGAATCGTTTAAACCTTCCAGCTTCAGGTAATCTTCTATTAATAACTCGAATGGCAAATGGACAAGAAATAACAACTCAGTAGGACCTTAGACATTAGACATTAATCAAAATAAATAACATTTAATGAACAACTGAAACACATGTATTTACAACGAACATCAATGAAACCCTATTAGGCCAATTTATGGACGAGCTTAATGAAACAACAATTTGCAACTGAAACTTAAAAAATTTTATGGACAGTATGGACAGTATTTGCTCAAAAAAGCTGAAAAGTAAAATGTGAATAATTATTTTTGGAGACATCAAACGTCTACAACTAACTCATACAATCAATAAAATGAACAGTTAACTAAAAATAAATTTTTTAAAAAAATTTTGTAGCCAAATTTTGGTCCAAAATAATTTTAGTTTTATTTTAAATATTCTTATAACGTCATTATTGGGGTTGTTTTCAATTGCTAATATGTAGTCAAAAAATAGGTGAAACCTTCCTTTCCCTCCCCTCCCCCCTCACACTCACACCCAAACCCCATTTTTTCCCCATCTAATTAGCCAATCACCCAATTGGGGATAAGTAAACAGAAATAAAAAATATTACAATTTAGTAAAATTGATGAATACTGCATTTAGAAACGACATAATTTATTCAGATTTTATATATTTATATGTTATTAATTTAATAAAGCAATAATGTACAAAATATAGTGTTAAAAAGATAATAAGAAACGCACACAGCAAAATTTGACAACAAAAATGTTTTTTTTAAAATAAATATAATGTAACGACGTTTCGTCCACATTTGTGGACCTCTTCAGGCAACTTGACAAAGAATTATTAAAATAATATTAATTTTCATTATTTTGTTAAAAGTTTTGTGGGCTTCATCCACATAAAAAGCAGCTAATTTTTCAGGAAAAAAATTCTTTTTATTAAATTGTTTATAATTGATAAAAATAATTGGCATATTTTTACGAAAATGCGTTTAGATCCCTCTCTCATTTTCTCTCTCTCTCTCTGTCTGTCTACCTCTATCCCTTTAAATCCCTTTCTATCTCTTTCTCTCTCTAAATATCTCTATCCATTTTTCTCTCTGTCCACCTCTATCTATTTCTCACTCTGCCTATCTCTATTTCTCTCAAATCTTCTTTCATTATCTATCTCTACTGCTTTAAATCCCTGTCTATTTCTCTCAATCCCTGTCTCTATCTCTATCCGTTTCCCTCTGTCTACTTCTATCACTACATCTCTTTACCTATCTATGTATTTCCCTCTCCTGACCTGCCTATATTTTAATAATTATTTCTCTCAGTTACCGTATGGTGTCCAGAAATATGGACGAAACTTCGTTATTATTTTAACTAAATATTAATTAATTTCATTTGGCTGCGTTTCTAATTATAACCGCCCTCCTTCAAATGTTCACCAGTTAAGGTCCTACATTATTAATGACGAAATGTTTTCAATACCAATTTTCATCAATTTCTTGATGGAATTTTCTCTGAATTATTCCCCACCCCCTCAATTAGTTTATAGGTTGTTAAAAGGTTTCTATAGTGATATTTAGAAGGTGGTGGAGGCTGAAATTAAGGGAGGTTGGGGTTAATTTTCATCTACGTTCGGCTGTATATGAAGTTTACGACGTCAAAATGGGTAATTAATTAATTTAGAAAGAAAAATTAGGATGTCCGTTTCAGCAAAAAGTGGATACATGTAGTGTTTTAGGTCTACAGAGGAAGGTGAAGGTAATGAAGAAAGAGGTATTGGAGAATAAAAATGAAAGAACAATAAAATACTGATAAAAGTTTTTGAGATGAAACAAACGTTTCGTTCGATTGGAGAACTGTAACATTAAACAACTCAGTCTGCAGTCCCAGTGGGTGAAACCATCCCCTATTTTCATTTGAGTCAGTTTAAACCTTTTGGGTACGCTTGGAAGGGTTTTAGGAGAGGAGAAGGAAGGGTTTGCCCAGGGGGATTGAGGATATATACATGCATGTAGGCATTGTGTTTTGCCTTGGTGATTCTAATGGTTTACGTCCCTGCTGTGGTGTAAGCGGCTCAATTGGCATTGTTCTCGGAGACACTGGATTAAATTAATCGTAAAGACGACGCTATTCTACGTTGCGCAGCTTCTCATCTCTCTAACTCTGTCCATTCCTCTGTGTGTGAGAGAAAATCTCTCTCTATCTTTATCCCTTTTCATCTCTCTCTATCTTTATCCCTTTTCATCTCTCTCTTTCTTTGTGTGTGTGTAAAATTCTCTATCCTCTCCTCTCTAACTATCTATCTATTTACCTGGGTGTGTGTTTGTGAATATTTCTATCTCTATCCTTTCTTTCACACTGTCTGTGTGTTAATATCCCTCTCACATCCCTTTCGAACTCTCCCCCCTCTCTCTCTCTCTGTGTGAATATCTCTATCCCTTAAGATCTCTTTTCTTTCTTTCTTTCTTTCTTTCTTTCTTTCTTTCTTTCTTTCTTTCTTTCTTTCTTTCTTTCTTTCTTTCTTTCTTTCTTTCTTTCTTTCTTTCTTTCTTTTTTCTTTCTTTCTTTCTTTCTTTCTTTCTTTCTTTCTTTCTTTCTTTCTTTCTTTCTTTCTTTCTTTTCTTTCTTTCTTTCTTTCTTTCTTTCCTTCTTTCTTTCTTTCTTTCTTTCTTTATTTCTTTCTTTCTTTCTTTCTTTCTTTCTTTCTTTCTTTCTTTCTTTCTTTCTTTCTTTCTTTTTCTTTCTTTCTTTTTCTTTCTTTCTTTCTTTCTTTCTTTCTTTCTTTTCTTCTCTTCTTCTTTCTCTTTCTCTTCTTTCTTCTTTCTTTCTTTCTTTCTTTCTTCTTTCTCTTCTTCTTTCTTTTTTCTTTCTTCTTTCTTCTTTCTTTCTTCTTTCTTTCTTTCTTCTTTCTTTCTTTCTCTTCTTTCTTCTCTTTCTTCTTTCTTCTTATCCTATCCTTCTCTCTCTCCTCCCTTCTTTCTTTCTTTATTTCTCTATCCCTATCCTACTCCCTCTCTCTCTACCCCCCTACCGTGTGTCACCGTGTTTGTGAGAAAATCTCTCTTTATATCCCTTTCTATCTGTGTGTGTGTGTGTCTGAAAATATCTATCAATTTCGATCTCTCCCTCTCTCTTTCCCTCCGTCTCTCTCCCTCTCCCTCCTCGTGTGTTTGTGAAAAAATCTCTCCCTTTCTTTCTCTATCCCTTTCTATCTGTGTGTGTGTGAAAATATCTATCCATTTCGATCTCTATGTGTGTGTGTGCCCCGTCTCTATCCTTTTCGATCTCTCTCTCTCTAACTCTATACCTTTCTCTCTTTTGTATTAGTCTGTTTGCCAAAAACATCCTGTCTCCCCTCCTAGTCTCTCTTCCATCTTCATAATGAAATGTAAATGTGTACAAACAGAGAAAAGAAACAATTGCTCACGTTCTGACTCCGCGCTCTTTTTGTTTTTTTTTCTTCTTACTTTTTTTTACATTTCCTTCCGGCCCTCACAGTTATTAAATATTACACAGTTCCTTCCTCTGTTACGTCCCTTATGTCACGTTTACGTCGAAAATCACTCCCTTCCTGGCTCAGCCTCCCACCACTCCCTAGCTCCTTCATTTTCATAATATTTCAATTTGTACCGTCAGGAGAGGTCCGCGAATCATTGTGGAGGAAACTTTGTCAAGTTGGTAACTATTCTCTGACTAATCATTATATTTCAGCGATTAGAATTATTTTTAAAAATAGTAATAAACCCCTTAGGAATCAGTCCCATAATATCCCTTTTCTCAACTGTCAAAAAATATGGGGATGAAACGTCCTGTGAATTAAATAAACCCCTTTTTTGTGGTCTACCAATTTACCTTAACTGCCGTAAAACTTCCGTTATCAAAAGGAATTGGGTCCTACTCTAATTTTGATTGTAACCAAATAGATAAAAAAAATTAACGGTACCTGCAAGGTAATTCATTATAATATTTTGAATTGTCAAACAACCCTTAGAAGATCCTTACATTACTATCGGTAAAATATCAGAAAGTTTTATATTTTTCATAATTATTATCAAACAGACGAACGTCAAACTGACTGAGACGCACTTTTCCCCTCTAATGTTAATTTTACAAGACCCTCGTGTCTTAAAAACGCGGCCCTATTAATCTAAATATAATAAGAGTAAGAATTTTCTAATTGAACCCTGCTAGGATTAATGAAAGCAAAAGTTTTTTTTTTTTTGGTTAACAGGCTGCATGAGGGTGATCCTGAAACAGGCAACTCCCCTTTAATAGCATAGGAAGGGAATTGAAAAAATACTTAATGACGATATAAGGGTTTCTTTTCCTAAAATAGGTTGGTTGAGAGAATTGTGTAAACAAATTTATAAAAGGTAGAAGTAACGGTAACTAACTACCTTTAAATACAAGTGGTGTGTCTCTGTACGTACCGTGGTTTCTTTGACGAAGCTAAGGCCGAGCGTACCCGACGTGAACCGAGCGTTTACTCTGGGCTATTATACATATATATGAAGGTATATATTTGGGGGGGTTTTCCCGCACGATTTCACATTCTGAAGGATTACACAGGTCTTTACTCTTAAGATGGAAAAAATTTCTGCCTGTCCGTCCGACAGATTTTCCCCTCCCCACCCCCTGCTCTTCTCTACCCATCCACCCACACCCCTCTCGTGGAAGAAAAAAAAAGAAAAGAAAAGGAGGAGCGACGGGGGAAAACGTACCGCGGCAATTGAAACGAAACTGCTGATGACGACCGCATAAATCTCTTGCGTCATTTCCGGATGTATCCGGAGTGGCACTTCTTTTTCCCTTCCCTTGGTGGGAGAGCGACGAGGCAGGCACGTATGGGCAAGGGGGAGAGAGGGAGAGAGGAAGAGAGGATGGCGTATAAATCCCGAGCCCCTGGGAGCGATCTTTCAGCACTAAAGTTACCTCCAGTGCCAGGCCGTGGAAAATGATTCGGCCCTTTTAGGTTAATTACTTGGTTGCCATGACGACACAGCGGCTGGCCAGGAGTAGCAGAATCCTTCCCTCCCCCTTCCTCCCCCTCCTCCTCATCACGTCTCCTCGTCAACGCAGGATTTAGCACGACTTACGTCATCGGTTTTTTAATTGAAACTATGACGTCGACGTATCAAAAACCTCGGGTATTGCAACCAAAAAAACAATACATTCAGTGTAACGAAGGATTTTTTTGGGGGTGGGGGAGGGAGGATTAACAGGCTACATGAGGGTGATCCTGAAACAGGCAACTCCCCTTTAATAGCATAGGAAGGGAATTGAAAAGGCGGGGGGGATGCGGAAGGTAGAGCAAGGTAGCCAAGCAAGGGTTAACTAGGGGACCACAGGGCTATGGTTTAAGGATCCTACCCTCGTGGTGTTTCACCTAAAGAGATGCAGGGAGGGAAAACCCCTAGGAAACCTGCATCAGGTAGGCCGGGCATTTTAATCATTGTAATTTAATACAATTTCTTGTCCAATTGCATACGTGAGAATTTTCGATAAACGTAGTTACGTGGGTATTTTAAATTTTATGGTTCTTTTTTTTAAAAAAAATAAATATTGTACGTTTCTGACGTCATAAGAAAATTGCGCAAAATTGTTCAAATCACTATTTTTAACGATAAAGTGGGTTTATTTCTTTTGTGGGTTAAATTCGCATCATGTAGACAGGGTTGGAGACTGAGTTGTGACGTCACAGGTAGATTACCAGCAGGGATTGAAAAGAACAAAAAAAAATATTTACTGGTTTGGGAACTACGACGAGTATCTACAAAGGGTAAAAAATAAAAAATTTCTCTTGGTTTTTTTGTATTAAATAGTTTTTTTTAGAATGTAGTTAGTCCGCAGACGACCCGGTAGGCCAAGACCCTTAGCGGACTGTAGGAGTAATTTGATTAAGTAATCTTATTTGTACCCTGATGAACACCCGAAAACTGTGGACGAAAAGTTGTAGCCGATGTACTTAATAGTATTAAACACATCGACTACAGCTTTTCGTCCACAACTTTTGGGTTCTTTCTCTATCAGGGTAAAAAATAAATAAGGTTATTTAATGAAAATTACACCTGCTGTTATTTACAGACTTTAAAAAAATTATTTATTACAACAACCAGAGAGTAATCTTTTCATATTTTTCCCTTTGTAGATACTCATCAGCTTGATTCTAATTTATCATTTAGATTATTCCTACTCTCTCGCTGTGACGTCACCACTCACTTATGTTTTTTTACCCCGTGCTTGTGTCCCCCCTTTTCAATTCCCTTCCTATGTTATTAAAGGGGAGTTGCTTGTTTCAGGATCACCCTCATGTAGCCTGTTAACCAAAAAAAAAGTGTTATGAACGTCAGGTTAAATTATCTATTGAAAGTATGAGATAAGAGGGAGAACGAAGAGGAAATAAATAAATAAATAATACTATCAATTTAGTCAGCCAAATAAAAAATAAATATTTATTTGATTCGACGTTTCGTCATCATTTGCGGAATTCATCAGATAAATTTCGAAATGGATTGACGTGTATGCATGTACGATTAGCGTTGCGACGCTTCGGCAACTTCTTTCGCGTACATGCTATATATGAGTTTAAAAATTTACCTGATGATGTTCATAAATGTGGACGAAACGTCGTGGGCGTGTTTAGTTAAAAATTATAATTGTTTCTTTGGCCAGTTGGTTGAATTGTTTGTTTGTATATGCGTAATTTGAACAGGTGTTTATTTATTTGAAAGAGGGGAATTAAATTGAAAGAAGTTATTAGGGAGTTTAATACAACGGCTTAGATGCTTTATCGGGGTAATGTTGGTAGCTCGTTCGGGGAAGAGGAAGGGGGGGTGATTTATTTGTCGGTTTTTCAGGGATAGTTTGTTTCTGTTTTGCGGGGGTTTAAATGAGCAATCTTTGGCTCTGGGGTTTTGTGAATTTTGCGCTGCTCCTGTATCCCGCAGGAGTCTTTTTAACATAAAATAACAGTTAAACGCATGACGTAGCACGAGGCCGAGCCCATAAATTGTGCATCTGGCCATGATAACGAGCCAGTGAGTGAGGGCGATTCAATAAGCTACAGATAGTGGGGAATTATGCAAATACGGGAGCTGGTGAATGCCCGCACGCAGTATCACGCGCGGCTATCTCTCTCTCTCTCTCTCTGCTCTTTTTATCTCATATCCCCCTCCCCCTCTCCCCCCCTACAACGTCGGAGCACAAAGAGATTGCTGCTGACCACCACAGATTAAACACACACAAAAAAAAATCGTCGAGAGAGAGAGAGAGAAAGAGATTTGTCGCGGAATGTCACGACAGTGCGTCCAGGATACTGAAGAAGAAGAAGAAGAAAAAAAGACTGACTGGAGGAAAGAATTGGAAACATGGCGCAACAACGACGCGTAAACTACTCTCCGACACCGACTTGAAATCATATATCTTCTTAAAAAGAAGGAAGGTAGGAAGGAGGGAAGGATGAAACGGAAACTTGGCAACAATGTCGTTAAGCTACTCTCCGACGTCGTCGACTCGTATTAATACATTTTCGAAACAATCTCATTACTTACAGGAAACCTTTTCAAGAAAATAGGAAAAGGAAAAAAAGAAACGTAAACATGGCAACAACGCAGAAACATCGACTTGAAATCACTTTTCTTACACAAAGAAAAAAACATTCATATATATTTGTAGAATTATTTTTCCACACTGTGTCGTTTCTGAATATAAAAAAAATTGAAAAAATAGGAAGAAATAAAAGGAAACATGGCAACAACGCGTAAACTACTCTCTGACGTCGACTTGATTTCGTACATCATCTATAAATAAAATAACTTCTCGACTGTTATAGAAACATTTTTCCTGGCTGTTTCGTTTCTTAAAAAGGAGGAGACGGGTAAAAATGGAAACTTGGCAACAATGTCGTAAGCTACTCTCCGACGTCGTCGACTCGTATTAATACATTTTCTAAACAATCTCGTTACTTACAGGAAACATTTTCCAGAAGAATTTTTCATTTCTGAAAATAGGAAAAGGAAAAAAAGAAATGGAAACGAGTCAACAACGCGTAACACATCGACGTCATCGACTTGACATAATTTTCATTTTTTTTAAAAAAAAACTTTCATCCCCTGTAGAAACTTTGTTCCAAACTGTTTTGTTTCTGGAAAAAAATAGAGAGAAGTAATTAAATAGAGTGAACGGAAAAATACAGAGAAAGAAACTAGAGTCAGTCAGCTAGGTAGATAGAGAAAAGTAAGAAACTTCCAGGCTGATCGTTTTTTTTCCTTTCCCTTTTCCGAACGATAGTTGCAGGAAGTAATAATAATTTGTAAATTGGAGACACTGCAGCGAGAAAAATAAACACTGACAAGACCAAAAAAAACCCGTACAAACAAATCCAAAAAAAGAAGGCAAGGAGAAGAAGTAATTTGAAGGAGTCAACCGACTGGTAGAGAGGAAGAAACAAGAGTAAAATAGCTAGATAAAAAATATATATATATATACGAAACATCTAGGCTGGCCGATTATTTTTTCCCCCCACTCTTTTCTTTTCTGATTGATAGTTGCAGGAAATAGTAAAGTAGAGAAACTGAAGAGAGGAAAAAAATAAACAGTGACAAGACAAAAAGAAATGCTAAAAATAAATTCCGTAAAATAAGGCGAGGAGGTGAAGAAGTGATTGAATAGAGAAAACGGAAAAGTACATAGAAAAAAAATCGAAAGTAAGGTGGGTAGATAAATAAAAATTGAGAAACATCCAGGCAGGTCGATCATTTGTTCTTTTCTGATTGATTTTTTCAGGAGGGAGTAATAAATCGTCAAGTAAAACATCCGTGTACCACGGAGGTAGAATAGTAATACGTTCGTCGTGAGTCACGAAACATTTTTTTTTTGCAGATTGGGTCCAGGTTAAAAATATATTCATGCTTAAACAAAGGGGGTACAGATGGAGATTAAACGCCATGAAATGTGAGCAATGAGATTTCGTTTCTTAAAAAAATAATTAAGGGAAAGAGAAGCTGAGATAATTTTATTACTGAGCAGAGGGCGCGGCGGTCGGCGGGAGACGAACACTTTAACGTTAACGATCTGTTTGTTAATGACTGTTGTATAGCCTGGTCCGCTTTATGACGACGGGAACATGAAGGAGATAGCAGAGTGGGGGCGGCTTTAAAAGACCCAATCATCTACCCCCCTTCTACCAGGGGCAACGCGCCATAAAAATACCATAGACTGTGCGCTTTCACAGTTTTTACAGCCTTCGCTCGACCCCGTCGCCTTCTTATTGCTTTACCGACGCAAACAGATCACAGGTGCAGTTAAACGGAAATGATAAAGCGTCGGTCGTCCTCTTCCGCGTGCTAATCCAGGAGGGATTCTCTCTTTCCCCCTCCCTCCCCCTCCCTCACCTTCACCCACCCACGTCCGTCCCAAATCGCCAATTTGACAAGTGTCGCGTAATGCCTCAGGAAAAAAAAGGAACAAGGGTTGTAAAACGGATTCAGCGTTTTCCAGCGGGGGTTTACTACGGCTCTGGTGGAAAGATCAGGACAATTTATTTCCAGCCGTACTAAAAACGACGTTTCCAACGGTCCCAAATATATATATATATATATCCCCGCGCATTACAAACCGTCAATAAATCACCCTCAAATACCTGGTAAATTAACGGGCGGGGGGGGGGGAAACTGCAGCTCACTCACTATCTTTTCAAACCTCTCCAATCCTTCTTTCCTTTTACTACTAATTTCTCACTCACTCACTTTTCCAGTAATGAAGCCCTTAGCACGATTCTGTGTTCATTTCGGGGAGGAACATGTCAGGGAAAAAAGGAAGGGTTTAGTGGGTAAGAATCCCTCACCGTGGAGGAGTGCGGATCCTACTCTCAGTCTTTCCAAGATTTCCACTTTTTTGTCCCTCGTAAAAAAGATGGATAGATAGATAAATAGATAGATAAATAAATAGATAGATAGATAAATAGATAGATAATTAGAATGATAAATAGATAGATAGATAGATAGATAGATAGATAGATAGATAGATAGATAGATAGATAGATAGATAGATAGATAGATAGATAGATAGATAAATAGATAGATAGATAGATAGATAGATAGATAGATAGATAGATAGATAGATAGATAGATAGATAGATAGATAGATAGATAGATAGATAGATAGATAAATAGATAGATAGATAGATAGATAGATAGATAGATAGATAGATAGATAGATAGATAGATAGATAGATAGATAGATAGATAGATAGATAGATAGATAGATAGATAGATAGATAGATAGATAGATAGATAGATAGATAGATAGATAGATAGATAGATAGATAGATAGATAGATAGATAGATAGATAGATAGATAGATAGATAGATAATAGATAGATAGATAGATAGATAGATAGATAGATAGATAGATAGATAGATAGATAGATAGATAGATAGATCGACTAGTTCTTAATAGTCAAAGTTAATCTACTGAAGTCCAGCATTATCACCTATTTTTTTTTATATATTTAACTATATTGAAACTGCCCTAGTATTAATATTATTTTCTCGGATTGGAACACAAATATCAATAACTCTTCTCTATTTCCGTGTTGCCTAAGTTGTCTTTCTGTCCGGTCACTGACTACTTATCCTTTGAACCATTCCGACTCAGTCTGAAGCTTCCCGTAATTTATCTTACGTTTCGAAGCATTACCGTCCTACTTAATTTTTGAATCGTCTAAGTTCACCGCTTCAGAGTAAGACAACCTTCCAGTTAGGTGAGTTGGAGCTTTAAATAAGTATAAAGTTGCGGTAATATGCGCAAAGGCCTATAAACATCCTAAGAGGTAACTCTGTTATAGGCTTTTAGTTCGAAGCTATTATTCTACACACTATTCAAAAGTTTTCCTTTGTTTTTCGTCCTTACTTACATATTATCCCTGACAATCCGTTATGTGATTAATAATTCGCGGAGGAGGGGGGAAGGGGGGAAAAAGGGGAGGGGAGGGGAAACACGAAATAAATTATCGACGAGTCGTCGAGTGTTGTTTGAGGACAGGTAGGTGCTTGCTTCCACGTCGTTTCAGTTAGTGACTTGTGTGTACTCTCCATAGAGGGAGAGAGAGAGGGGGAGAGAGGAGACACATATTGACGTATGCGGCACCTGGCTGCTGTTTGTGCAACTAAATCGGCATTTAATACCAATTAATGTCAAGCTTATGCTGCAGCCATTAGTTATTCTCTATAACCTCTGTCCATCTCTCTTTTCTCTCTTTTTCTCTTCTAGTTCTACGTCTGAGTCAACAAATCATTGGTTATTAATTAGCTGTCATTAAGCCAGCGGTAATTAAAAGGGGTGTGAGAGGGTGTCGTTTAGAGGAAGAAACGCAGTGAAAAATTAGGTGTAAAGTGAAGTTTTGTCACATAAAAATTATTACTGTCCCTTTCTCTGGACAGTCCCTTGATTTACTTCTCTTAAATAATTATCAATTTAATTCCCCCTGCCTTTCGATCCTTTTTCGGGCCATATTTATCACAAACATGTATTATAACAGTTATTAATGTCTGTAAGTTGAAATAAGGTCCCAAAAAAAAACAGACAAAAATTAGTGAACCATAAAAAATAATTGCAATTACACGTTTCGGTCCTGTTACGGACCCTCTTCAGGTTTAACCGAATTACAATGCACCACGAAATCAGGGGCTGAAAAAATATATAACATTTAAAGAATGAGGAATCGAGGAAATTTTAAACAATTCAAGAAGATTGATGCTTGGCTTTTTGACGTATCTGTTTCATATCCTCCCAATATTTCGTACTTGCCTCTTTAATAAGAACATTAATAAATAACTTTTTTTCAAAACTAACTATTTATATATAATACAACAATAGAAATTACTTTTATTTTTTAATAAAAACTGTTGATAAAATACGTTAGGGGTAGCATAATAAAAAACACATCTCTAAATGTTTCTTGAAAAAAAATAAGGGGGTATGTTTCCTTCTTTGGATAAATCAGGGGGCTGAAAAAGCTGTATCAACCCTATAACGTTTAAAAGAACGAATATTCTTATCTATAAAATAATTAAATATGTACGAATTCAGTAACAACAACAACAAAAAAAATTATTAGAGGAATTAATTAACACTTATAGTAAGTAATTAAATAAATTAACATTAAAATGGAATAAAATTATCAGCCGTGTGTATAAGAATGTGACAAAGAAAAATGTATATTTGTAAATTTAAATAAATAGCTGTTTAGATTAATTTGTTGTTGTTGTTTTCAGTCCTAAGACTTTTCTGATGCAAGCCTCCATGCTAACATTTATCTTGCGCAAGCCTTTTCATTTCCTTATATCTAGCTCAACCAAAGTCCTACCCTAATCTGCTTAGCCCATTCCGCCCTTTGCCTCCCTCTTCTGTTATTACCCATCTAATCCTAATTTCACAAGACCCTCGTATCTTAAAACGTGGCCTATTAATCCATCCCTTCACTTGGGTCAACGTCCTCCATATCGTTCGCTCTTCCCCTATTCTGTTTAGAATGTCCTCGTTTGTGATTCCATCCACCTCATCATCTCATCCTCCTACAGCACCACATTTCAAAGGCATCTATTCTTTTCCCTTCCCCCAATTCCTACGTTCCACGTTTCGCACCCCACGTAACGCGTATATGTATTTTAATTTAATTATTTTATTAAAAAATAAAGCTCATAGAGTTATTTAATTAATTAACAGTCACAATATTGGCCAGATGTGAATAATTGTGTGTGACGTAAGAACAGAAGAGGGAGGCGAAGGACGGAATCCGCTAAGCACGTTAGTGAGAAGATGTTGGGGTGGGTGTGCTATATATATATATAAGAAAATGAAGAGGCTTGTGCAAAGATAGGTTAGAATGGAGGGGGTTGCATCAAACCACACAATGACAACATTAATAATTATAATTTCTAACTATTATTAATAATAATAATAATTTTAATTATTATCAACGAAACAATTAAAGGGGAAGAAGAGCTTTAATATTTATTAATTTGAAGAAAAAATTCTATTAATTGCTGCGATAAAGAAATTTCAGTTTATAATGGTTATTAAGATGTCTCTACGTTTAAATAAGGGCCCCCCCCCAAAAAAAATAGACAAAAATTAGTGAAACACAAAATATAATTTAGAAGCATGATTAATTCCTGATATGGACCCTCTTTAGTTCAACCTAATCAGGGTCCATTGTACACGTAGTTGCCTTTTTAAAATTATATTTTACGTTTCAATAAATTTTTGCTTTTTTTTTCGGTCTTAGTTTTAAAAAAAAAAGAAACTCAGTTGACGATTGTTTATTGAAAACGTTTCGTCACCCGCTTGGGTTCTTTTCAGGAGCATAAAACAGTTCGTGCCAAAAAATAAAAATAAATAGATAGGTTTAAATTTTTATAGGAATGTCGGTATTCCGTGTTTAAGCGAGAAGGCGATTTTTTTTTCTTTTCATAGGAATTTCTTATTCTCTTTTTTTTGGTCGTTGAGTAATATTGACCACGGTAGAATAATTTTCCTGGAGGGGGAGTGGGGAGGGGGAGGGAGGGGGGGAAAAAGATCTCTCGTCTTGTTTATTACTGTTATTATATATCCTCGCAGCGACGCTGGCTGGAGTGGACCATGAGCGGCGGAGGAGGCTGCTGCTGCTGCTCAATGATCCGCGGAAGAATTCGCTCCTCCGAGACGAGAGATGAGAGAGAGAGAGAGAGAGGGGGGGAGAGAAGGGAAAAGGGGAAGGCCTATATCGTCGGCACAACTTAACCGGATAGATTTAAAGAATGACGACGACGAGGAGGAGGAGGAGGATGTTATGATGTATCGATCATCGGCTACCGTCTCCCAGAACCCCTGATGGCGCGCGGTGTGAAGAAGGAAAACCCGCGGCCTCGCTGCCTCCTTACTATTCAATAGGTCCATTAACTTTCATGAGAAAGTCGTGCTTCGCTTCACTAGAGCAAACTATACAAGTTTCACAACGGCCATATCTATCGTTAACGATCTCTCCTTCCCTCCTTCCCTCCCTTTCCCCCTTTTCTTCCCTTCCCCGGTTGCCAGGAGCTGTGTTTTTAATCTTTTCTTTATGTGACGTATTTTACTTTTCAATTATTTTTTTTTGGTTTATTCTCCCCCCCCACCCTTTTGAGATTCCATCCCTGTCTTTTATCGAGGCGTCATTTTTAGAGCTAAAATGAAGTACATGGGTAAAAGGAAGGAGGGAGGGGGGGTCGGTCTATTTTATATCAAAAACACTTTTGACATACACAACCTTGCTGTTAACCCCTTTTCCCCTTTTTATTTTCTTGCCTTCCCCGGTTGCCAGGAGCTGTGTTTTTAATCTTTTCTTTATGTGACGTATTTTTACTTTTCAATTTTTTATTTTTTTGGGGTTTTTCTCCTCCCACCACCTTTTCAGATTCCATCCCTGTCTTTTATCGAGGCGTCATTTTTAGAGCTAAAATGAAGTACATGGGTAAAAGGGTGGGGTCTATTTTATATCAAAAACACTTTCGACACACACAACCCCTTTCCCCCTTTTTATTTTCTTCCCTTCCCCGGTTGCCAGGAGCTGTGTTTTTAATCTTTGCTTTATGTGACGTATTTTTCTTTTCAATTTTTTATTTTTTGGTTTTTCTTCTCCTTCTCCCCTTTTCAGATTCCATCCCTGTCTTTTATCGAGGCGTCATTTTTAGAGCTAAAATGAAGTAAAACACTTTCGACACACAACCAACCTCCTTCACACCTTGCTGTTAACCCCTTTCCCCCTTTTTATTTTCTTCCCTTCCCCGGTTGCCAGGAGCTGTGTTTTTAATCTTTGCTTTATGTGACGTATTTTTCTTTTCAATTTTTTATTTTTTTTTGGTTTTTCTCCCCTCCCCCAACCCTTTTCAGATTCCAACCCTGTCTTTTATCGAGGCGTCACGTCATTACAGAATTTTTAGAGCTAAAATGAAGTACATTGGGGTCTATTTTATATCAAAAACACTTTCGACACACAACCTCCTTCACACCTTGCTGTTAAACCCCTTTCCCCCTTTTTATTTTCTTCCCTTCCCCGGTTGCCAGGAGCTGTGTTTTTAATCTTTGCTTTATGTAACGTATTTTTACTTTTCAATTATTATTTTTTTTGGGTTTTTCCTCCCCCTCCACCCTTTTCAGATTCCATCCCTGTCTTTTATCACTTAAAAAGGCGTGCGTAATCAATAAACCAGTTACGATTAGTTTCTATGTTATATATTCTTTTAGTAAAACATTTCTATTATTTGCAACATAGGTTTTTTTAAAAAAAAATTGCGTCATAACTAATCCGTTATAAGAAAATTAAAAAATAAATTCTTAGTAACAAATAATTTATAGTGTATAAATATATATATATATTGTCTTACCCTCGTATGACGTAAATGAGGTTTGTTGGTATTTTAATCCGTTTGAAAGACTTTTTTTAATGTAAATATTTGGAGCATTTAAGTGTTATTTAAATCGTACATTAGTCGTCTTATATATTCTTTTTTTTATTTAACATTTCTATTATTTGCAACACAGATTGGTTTTTTTTAAATTGCGTCATAACTAATCTGTTACGAGAAAAATTAAAAAAATATTCTGAGTAACAAGTAATTTATAGTGTATATATATATTGTCTTACCCTCATATGACGTAAATGAGGTTTGTTGGTATTTTAATCCGTTTGAAAGACTTTTTTTTAATGTAAATATTTTGGAGCATTTAAGTGTTACTTACAACGTACATTAGTCGTCTTATATATTCTTTTTTTAAAACATTTCTATTATTTGCAACACAGATTGTTTTTTTTAAAAAAAATTGCTCATAACTAATCTGTTACACGAAAATTAAAAAATATTCTGAGTAACAAGTAATTTATAGTGTATATATATATATATATTGTCTTACCCTCATATGACGTAAATGAGGTTTGTTGGTATTTTAATCCGTTTCAAAGACATTTTTTAATATAAATCATTTGAGAATTAAAGTGTTAATTACAAGGACATTAGTCGTCTTATATATAAAGGAACCCTTGATGATTTTTTTAAAAAATCTATTATAGGAACCGCAGTAGTATAAACATTGTTTAAAAAAAATTATAAAATTCCTAATTAATGTGTGATGTGAGCAGGCCGCCATTTTGGTTCCCCCTCATTTTTCAAGGATTACCAGCGGACGAGTAAGCAAAGACACACACAAACAGGAACTTTGTCATTGTGACGTCACAGGGTCTTCCACACAGAGAGATGGGATGATATTGACACATGAAAGGGAGAGTGGGATTAGTGGTGTTATTTATAAAGTGGGCCCTGGAGAAATCCGGCTCAGACGAAACCAGAATATTGGAGGTCAAGTGTTGCCTTGATTTTTGGTCCTTTTTCCTCTTTTTTTTTTCTCCCACATGCCCTGGAGGCGAGTTAACAACAGGTGCGGTTCCCCTTTCCACCGCTCCTGGGTCGTCATCAATAATAATAATATTACCTTCACTTCTCCATTAACCAGCTGCCGGCCATTTTTTTCCCCCACCACTCGTCCCCGTCCGTCAAGTAACGACACGGATCTCTGCGGTTCTTGGAGAAAATATATTTTTTTTTTCGTACCCAATATATAATATAAAATTTCGTTTAAGCCTAACCGTTACTCTTCCTCTGATTCTATATATCACAGGAAAAAGGCTTTGAAACGTTTCAAACCACGACGTAATTTCTTTAATATAATCAATTATATTGAATTAAAATACTACTTTCAATTCGTCGGCTTATTAACCTTACAGACGCTGCGCTGTGAAAAAAAAGGGAGGGAGTGGTTACCATTTATTTTATCAATCTGAGAAAAAGAGAATAGGGACAGAGAAAGCAGGAAAAGACGAATGAAACAGAATCGTGTAAAGAAAGTTGAAAGGACTACTACGGATAGGAAAAGAGGGAAGGATTAAATCATTAAAAGAGGATATCGACAGCATTTTTGAAGGAATAATGAATATAGTTTAATATTAAAATAAAATAAAGACTGTGACAAAGAGTCTCTTGGAACTCATTTAATTTTCCACCTTCAAATTTAGTTGACTGTAAACACAAAATTTTCACAATGTGATTGTTGTTGCCAAATTAACGGACCAAAAAATAAAAAATATTATCGACCAAAAAAATAAGGGATTATAACAGGATTACTCCCCTCTGATTCTAGATCACAGCAGAGGCTTTGAAACGTCTTATACTACGATGTATTAATTTTTTTTAAAAATATAATAAATTATATAGGACTAAAATTTTTTTTTCTATTCATTAGCCGATTTTTTTATTATTGAAAACTATACAGACGCTGGACTATTAATTATAATCTTGGCACTAGGAAAGGGGGATGGATGGATGGTTACCATTTATTTTTGTATCAAGACGGTTAAAGAGAATAGAGACAGGGAAAGCACAGGGGGGGTAGGAAAGACGATTGAAACTGGTGTGAAAGGAAGGGGTACAACAAAAAAAAACGAAATTTAAGAACAATGTAGAGAAAGTTGAAGGGAAAAAGAGTCGAGTGAAAATAACGAGGGAATTAAATCTTTGTAAAAAGATTTTGGTAGCATCAGGGAGGAATAATCAGTATAGTTTAATATTTAAATAAAGTAAAAACTGACAAAGAGGTTTCTCTAACTCATTTAAACCGACCTTAAAATTTAATATGCGGAAAACATAAAAACTCACAATACGCTGTCGCCAAATTAAAGGGACCAAAAAAATAAAGAATAGCGAACACACAAAAAAAATACATTTATTTCATCACTAATCTGGCAAATAATTCAAAATAAGGAAAAAAATTAAAATGCTGGAGATAAACTACTTTTTTTTTCACCCCCTCAATTTTATAGAAATATTCATGAGGTTTATGACGGATCCTTGAAAAATTAATCCTCTTGCGATTTCAAAGGGGGCAAAAAAGGGTACAATATTTATCTAAAGTAGAAAAAAAAATAAGGGAACGTGGCTCTATATATATTTTTTTTCATCTTTTAAATTTTTAAACAGAAAAAAAAATGCGTTGTTGCAGAAGCAGGGTAAAATAATAACTACGGTACCAACTACACTATTAATTAATTTTTTTAATCAACCTTAATGGTTAACGCGTCAAACATTCTACCTGTTGTAAATTAAAGGGGGGGTGAGGGGGAGGGTGGTTGGTTATTTTTTCCCTTTTCCTTCTTCTTCTTTCTGCACATTCGTAAATTATTATCATCATCATCCGTGGCGGAATTTCCTTTTTTTTTTTTTAAAAAAAAGAAATGAATATAGTGAAATGCTAATTAAACCTTTTGCAGCGTAAAGACGGGAACAAGGGAGGAAACAAATTATTATTTGCCAACCCTAAATATATTTAAAATAGTTTTGATGAACATTTAATAATAATAAAAAAAGAGTTTCCCTCTTTTTTACCAGTAAAATGTCCGGAAAGCGTTCAGGATAATTAGAATCAAATCGGGTGAAACTAAAAAAGTTTTATAAATAATCAAAAACCAACATCAAATGTTGACTTGGTGTTTTAGTTAATCAAACCCCCCACCCTCCCCTCTTTCCCCTCACCCCTACCTGAGGGGGGAAAAAAAAGATACGTCATGAAGTCAGTACTTGTTGTTTTTGTTTACCGAAATTTAAAACAAAATTATATATATACACAAATTTGAAGTTATCGCCAGGTAATTTAATTAGTTAAAATGGAAATTTTAATTTAAATCAATATGGTTTAATTTGGAGGTGGAGGTATTTTAGATAATTAAACGTACGCAGAGAGGCGTGAGTACTGACTGCGACCGACTATTATACCCAAAAAAAAAGGAAAACTCTCTCTGTCTCTCTCTCTCCCATTACGGATTTTTTGGTGCCTGGAAGGAGGAGGATAATAAGGCTAATAAGGCAAATGAATAAAGGAATAATTAGTTTTTAAATATTTTCAGACGGAACGAAACGAAACTTGTCAAAAGCTGAGTCAGCGACCCCAAAATATTTGTACTGAAAATTATCCAAAATTTTTTGAACTGAAAATTAGAAAATAAATTGTACGGAAATTAATCCAAAATGTTTTGAACTGAAAATTATAAAATAATTTGTACTGAAATTTATCCAAAATTTTTTGAACTGGAAATTAGAAAATAATTTGTACTGAAATTTATCCAAAATTTTTTGAACTAAAAATTAGAAAATAACAAGGCTAATAAGGCAAATATATAAAAGAATAATTAGTTTTTAAATATTTTCAGACGGAACGAAACGAAACGAAACGTGTCAAAAGCTGACTCAGCGACCCCAAAATATTTGTACTGAAAATTATCCAAAATTTGAACTGAAAATTAGATAATAATTTGTACGGAAATTTATCCGAAATTTTTTGAACTGAAAATTAGAAAATAATTTGTACTGCAAATTATCCAAAATTTTTTGAACTGAAAATTAGAAAATAATTTGTAGTGAAAAAATTGCCAAAATTTGTAGTACACATGAGTCAAAAATGTTGCCGATATATATATAGTATTGTATTATTTAAATTATTCATTAAAAATAATATAAAAATTCAAACTGAAAAAATGTTAATATAAAATTTGTACTGAAAAAGTGGATTAAAATTTGTACTGAAAATTAGCAAAACATTTGTATTGAGAAAATAGAATAAATTTTTTAAACTGAAAATTGGAAAAAAAAATCCCCTCAAAAATAGTGAAAACAAATTGAACAGTAAGCAAGCTAAGAATTTTCACAGTAAATTAGACAAAATTAGTGTCTGAATATTAGAAAAAAAATGGTTTTTCAAATGAGCAAAACATTTGTACTGTAAATTAGCAAAACGTTTGTTCTTAAATAAGCTTAAATTTGAACTGCAAATTAGTCAATAATTTGTACTGTAAATTGGCAAAAAATGTATACTGTAAAGTAGCCAAAATTTGTATTGCATATTGGTAAAAAAATTACAGTTCAGTCTAATTATGTTGACCAACGCGTCGAGTGGCTTAATGATGTCATCTTTTTTTTAATGCATTAAATCCGTTTCCTGTGATAGGTAAATAATTTTGGGTAGTTGCGTAGTCACATCTAATAATTTTTTTTCTTTGAAAAATTTGTTTTAATTTACAGAATGTTTTACCAATCTGTAAAAATATATCTATTTATAGAAAAACCTCAAGAATTGCCGAATATTGTTCAGAAACGTCGTGAATTTCCAAATTAACTCCAGCAGTAAAGTGTCCTTCAAACGGTCAAAAAAAAATTTCTTTTTACCCCCCCCTACATTTTCAAATCATAATAAATTGTTAACCAACTGACGAGGCTCTTAACTTGTGTGCTACAGCTTGAAGAAATAATTCCCCTGACGAGACTAAAAAAAGGACAGTAATTCAACGAAACGTCGTAGATAAATAATAAAATGATCAATGAAATATTATTTTTCAAATTTAAATAAATGAAGCCCAGAGGTCAATAAACAGCATTTTTTTATAATAACGAAATAGAATAGTTATGAAAAGAAACGAAACGGGCTTCATTTATTTAAAATTTTTGAAAAAAATAATATTATTTCATTGATCATTTTATTATTTATCTACGACGTTTCGTTGAGTTACTGTTCTTTTTTCTTTAGTCGCGTCAGGGGGAATTGTTTCTTCAAGCACAGTAAGGTCCTGGGGGTTCGAAGCCCGGCGAGGGTCGCGGATGTTGTTGTTGTTTGTGAGTGTCTGGTGGAATTATTCACAATCAGAAGCGACTCCTGCTGACAGGAGCCACTGGGGAAAGGTCAATCATCAACCAGCAGATGGCGGCGGGGGCATTAGAAAACAACTTTCTCGACTAGGACCATAAGGTGGAAACAAGAAGAATGTAGGTAACAGCGGCGTCTCTTGGCTGAAGGTGAAATCCCGTCGCGGAACGATTCCGGACACGTTGAGGAAAGCCGAGCTAAGACGAGAAGAGAGGAAAGACTACTACGGTAACCGGTCAGCTTCGCTCTCGCACAGTCATCTCCTTTTCCGAGACTCGCAATGCAATGCGTGCGTGCGTGCCACTTGCGAAATTGGCAGGAGGGCAACGTAACGGAGTTGGAAGCAGCTCTTCACTTTCTCACGGTGCTTTGCCCCACTTTTCAGGTCCAGAAGCAGCAGCAGCAGCAGCATCACTCTCTCGTTCCATCCATCCATCTATCCAGCCCGATCCAACAAAACATTCGGCGGAGAAAGTCACGGCTCCTCCGGTTATGCCGTTGCCTGGCAACCGACGCAGGATCATGTTGCATTTACAACTCGGCACGTAGCGTCACACACTGTTTGTGTGTGTGAGAGAGACACAGAAAGAGGGATCTCTAAGTGGACGGACAATCAAACCTATATAAATGAAAGGAAATGAATGTGACATGACCTGTTTTCTAGATTCAATAACAGGTCTGTTTAACAATATTTTTTTCATTTTTGTTGGTACAATTTTTTTTTACATAGATATAAATATGTATGAATACAATAATAAAGTATATGCGTCGTATATTTAAATTTGTTTTAGCACGTGTAAGATCATCATCTTTTCTTTTTTTTTTGTTAACAGGCTACATGAGGGTGATCCTGAAACAGGCAACTCCCCTTTAATAGCATAGGAAGGGAATTGAAAAGGGGAGAGGGACGTGGAAGGTAGAGCAAGGTAGCCAAGGGTTAACTAGGGCCCCCGGGCTATGGTTTAAGGATCCTACCCTCGCGGTGTTTCACCTAAAGAGATGCAGGGAAAACCCTAGAAAACCTGCATCAGGTAGGTCGGGCATTGCTGGGTACTATTCTCACGCCCTTCCCTGTGAATGACGGGAGACGAGTTCGCGGGCTGTGAGGGGTCGCAGCATTCCCTTCTCCATGTCTCCGCCAGTTTCAGGAGGCAGTTGGCCCCCCGACTGATCCAATGGGATCAGCGGACAACTCTTGCCATATGCCCAAGGTCTTTGACCCCAGTACATATACCTCCTAAAATAGGTGAAGGTGTCTCGGCATATGAGAACTTTGATAAAAAATACCCAGAGAGAGTGCGAGGCATTCCCGACATGATCAGGTGAGCCCCGCAGTCACTCTGGGCTGAAGCGTCTGCGAGAAAACTCCAGCAGCCCCTATCCAACCATCATCATCTGTTACACTAGTTTTATTATTATATTATTTTCGTGGTTGAGAGACTGAAGGAGAGAATTCTTAATTTCTTTGTCTCCTCCTCATCCTTTCCACCTTTATACATTTTGTTTGTGAAACAACTCCGGGTGTTTTCCCCCGGGTTACGACCCTCACACACACCACGTGTTTCCGGATCTCCTCCATGATGACGCGTTGGTCGAGTAGTTGTTGTAGGTTCAAACTTTTTTTTTACTAATTTTATACTCTAATTATTTATGACTGTATTTGTATTAGCAGAGTTATGTAATTTGTTGTTTAAGATAATTACTTGAATAATCTTACTATTACTATAATTTATATTCTATTTTATGTTATGATGTCCATATTTTTTGGTCCTTATACTCACTCATCCGGTTCCTGGATTTGAAAGTCCCCCGGTCCTATGATGATGATGAGTATATTGTTAAGTCTTATGATGTAATATTTAAGATTCTATATTTTTTTAGTCCCCTGTATTTTGTCAGTTCTAAAGCGGATATCAGGTTTGTCAAATTTTCTAGAGCCGCGGTGAGTGAGTGAGTGAGTGGTGGGTTTCTTATTATTTCCCATAGTCTTTCTTTTCTTAAGGTTTCTCTCTCTCTTATTGTCTTGTCTACCTCATAATTGGAACATTCCAGTATGGCGTGTTTCCGGTGTTCCTATCTCACCATCCTTATAAAGTACACTGTGAATTATAAGGTTCGTCCTTAGGTGATCCTATTCCGTTCATCCGATTAACGTGAATTCTGTGTTTTTTATATATATATAAAGCGCTGATCACCTGAAAGAACGTTTCTGTCGATCTTTCTAAGTTGTAGGTTTTATTCCTCCTCCCGCCCTTAGAGGCCAAAAAATCGGTCCACGTCAACAACCTGCTCTGCGAAATCAATGTTTGTCCCCTTATGCCTTCCTGTACCATTTATCCTATTACCGTGCATGTTTCAAATTCATTGCTGGTCGCCCCAAAGAAAGCTTCTGTCGAACGATTGACGATGTAGTATCCTTCCTTTCCCATTGGTGCCCTTTTTTTTTGGCTACATGAGGGTGATCCTGAAACAGGCAACTCCCCTTTAATAGCATAGGAAGGGAATTGAAAAGGGGGGATGCGGAAGGTAGAGCAAGGTAGCCAAGGAAGGGTTAACTAGGGCCCCCGGGCTATGGTTTAAGGATCCTACCCTCATGGTGTTTCGTCTAAAGAGATGCAGGGGGAAAAAACCCTAGAAAACCTGCATCAGGTAGGGCACTATTCTCACGGGAGACGAGTTTGCTGTGGGGTCGCAGCATTCCCTTCTCCTTGTCTCCACCAGTTTCAGGAGGCATTTTGGCCGGCTGAACCAATAGGATCAGCGTACAACTCTTACCGTATGTCCAATATCTTGGACCTCAGCACATACACCTTTCAAAAAATAGATGAAGGTGCCTCGTCACATAAGAACCTTGAAAAAAAGCAAGAGAGAGAGAGAGAGAGAGAGAGAGAGAGAGAGAGAGAGAGAGTACGAAGGTATCCCATAATTACATCGAACCGGGCATAACGACACAACAACTAAACTATTACAACATTCTGTACTGATATTTGAACGTATTTGTTTTTGCATATTAAATTTGTTGATCAATAGTCAAATAATTTCTTAATATAGCATCCCAAATTATTTTTTTTTCCTCTTTAACACACTTCCAGAATAGCAAAAGACTTTAGAAGTTTCTGTCTGCTCTTAGGAGAATGTCGGCAGTTGGTCGACTGAACCAATAGGATTAGCGGACAACCAAGGAATATGCCCAAGGTCTTCGACCCCAGTGCGTATACCTCCTAAAATAGGTGAAGGTGTCTCGGCATTTGAGAACTTTGAGTAAAAAAAAAACCGGAGAAAGTGCGAGGCATTCCCGATTTTTTTTTCCGCAGACGAACTCAAGGTATATACATATGCTATAAGCGTGTGTGGTGTGTGTGTGAGAGAGAGAGAGAGAGAGAGAGAGAGAGAGAGAATTCCCACTGCGTCGAGATTAACCTGTCAGATCTGACCATCCACGTCGACCGTCGATATCATCCTTATTAACTGAACTGTCGGAAGTGTTGGGTACACCAGGTGTGCCAATCCTCAGGCCACACAGTGTCAGCCCCCCCTATAGAAGAGACTGGAGCGAATCTAGTTACGAAAGAATTGCCTCTGTTTTTTTTCTTTTCTTTTTTTTCCCTTTTTTTTTCACCCTCTACCTCTTTGCTCCAATTAGCGGAATGTACGTCCTTCGCCTTTTCTTCTCATCGTAGTCGTCCTTCTCCACCTCGTCAGTCAGATTGTCCTTCCGATACTCTTCCCAGGGCCGTCGCCGCCGTTTAAGTAAAGTGACAGCTGCGCGCACCTGTGCTCCACATTCAACCTGCTATCCTCCTCATCCTCCTTCCCTCCCTCTCCCCTTATAACCTTCCGAAATAAAAAAAATTATATATGTCATCTCCTGAGGAGACTTTTACTGTCACGCAAGATTGTCTGTCTGGTTTTTAGGGAAGCACCGGGCCACCATTAATCAAAACTGGACGCCGCCGCCGCGTTATCACTCATTAACTTGATAAATGATTTTTCCACTGCCCCTGCCCACATCCTCCCTAATCTGCTTGGCCTATTCCATCCCTGGTCTTACCCCCACACACACATTCTTCCTTCTATTGCTAATTTTTAACAAGACCCTCGGTCCTTAAAACGTGGCCTATTAATTTATCCATTCTCTTGGTCAACGTCCTCCATATTGTTCGCTTTTCCCCCCTACTCTGTTTAGAACTTCCTGGTTAGTTAATCAATCCACCCCATATGATTTTCAGCATTCGCCTATAGCTGCTCCACATTTCAAACGGTTTTATTCTTTTTTTCCCTCTTACGGAGCTCCTATCGTCCACTTTTCGCTCCCATACAAACATTTTTAGCAACCATTCACACTTACATTACCCGTAAGTAAATCCCTCTTTTTTTTCGCGAAAGCCTTCCCTTTGCCTGTGCTATCCTACTCTTTATGTCTCCTATACTTGTACCATCCCTAGTTATTACGCTTCCCAAGTAGCAGAATTCCTTAACTTCCTCCAAAATATCCCTTTCCAATCTATCAGCCTTTGTTATTCCACCGTTTCCTCCTCATACTACACTCAATTATATTGGTTTTCCCCTCTCTATTAATCCTTATATTGATTTCTTTCTCCAAGACCACGTTCATGCCATTTATTATGGTTTCCAAGTCTTCTTCTGATTTCCCAAATATAATCGGCAAACGCTTGTTGTATGATTCCCTTTCCATATTCCTTTTTGTAACTTTCTTCGTCGCTCTTTGCGACAGACTGTCCTTGTCCTACTCCTTTCAAGATTTCTCCGCTTTCGTTTCTTTGTAATATTTATACATCAAGTACTTTCAACGAGAGAAGAGATGGTAGAGTGTAAGGTTAGTGCTAAGTGGATGACTTGTACCCTATTTGAAGGTCAATTTCCGCTCGTTTCCAACACATGGAGGAGGAGAAAATGATTTATTTCCAATTTCGAAGCTGCTTTCAAATTCTTTTCATTCTGTTCGGTTTTTTTTTCTTTCTCACTGATGGTTGGTCACCCTGAAATTATCGCGATTCTCGTACCGGCTGACCCAATACCCAGAGTGACCTCGCTCTCCTAATAACACTCCTGGCGGCCATTTTTGCGTCACACCGAGCGGAGGAGGAGTGTGAGAAAATGTTAGAAACGTTCCCCCTCCTCCCCCCTCCCCCCCTCTCTGCCTCTCTCTCTCTCACCTTAACACTCACCGATACACACATTACCAGGGTAATAACAGTTACCACTGTTCCTATTAATATATAACGGTCCGCAGATGTCTCTTAAAGACGAAACAAAGGTATTTTAAACTAAATATGTATCGGAAGAATCGAAAGGGCCAGGGTCTTGTAAAAGAAATATGGGAAGGGAATCATCATACATCAAGGGGTTTGCCGATTATATTGTGGTATTAGGGGAAGAGTCAGAAGAAGACTTGGAAACCATAATAAATGGCATGAACGTGGTCTTGGAGAAAGAGTTCAAAGATATAAAAGGATTAATAGAGAGGGTAGGAAAACCCAAGATAATGGAGTGTAGTATGAAGGAAAACAGTGGAATAACCAAGGCTGATAGATTTGGAAAAGGGATATTTTGGCGGAAGTTAAGGAATTCTGCTACTTGGGAAGCGTAATAACTAGGGATGGTACAAGTATAGGAGACATAAAGAGTAGGATAACACCACAGGCAAGGGAAGGCTTTCGCGAAAAAGAGGGATTTACTTACGGGTAATGTAAGTGGTTGCTAAAAAGTTTGTATGGGAGCGAAAAGTGGACGATAGGAGCTCCGTAAAAAGGAAAAAGAATAGAACCGTTTGAAATGTGGAGCAGCTATAGGCGAATGCTGAAAATCAGATGGGTGGACAGATTAACTAACCAGGAAGTTTTTAAACAGAAAAAAGTGGAAAACCGAACAATATGGAGGACGTTGACCAAGAGAATGGATAAATTAATAGGCCAGGTATTAAGGACCGAGGGTCCTTGTAAAATTAGCATTAGAGGGAAGTGTGTAAGGGAGGCAAGAACAGAAGAGGGAGACAAAAGGATGATATACATTAAGTAGATTAGGGAAGATGTGGGTTGAACTCGTTATGAGTAAATGAAAAGGGATGTTCCCAAGCCTCCTTTACATTTTTGAAAGATTTTAAAAACTATTAAATGGTATATAATTTTGGTTCTTATTCCATTTTGAGGCTAATTTTGGGGACCAACATATTTTTTTTAAATATACCTTTGTATTTTAGTGGCCCCCGACTAAACCAGTCTCTTTTTATTTCCGCGGCTTTTATGGGAAAGGAAGATGAAAGGTAGCGTTAAGGATGTTAAGTAAAACAGTCGCAGAAAAATTCCAAAACAACAAGAAAAAAAAAATAGGGAAATAAAATAAGATTGTAAAACCCTTCCCCCCTCCCCATCCCCGATGACGTAAAACACTTTAGACGCGCGCACGTAAAGTATATTCCCTTTTTATATATATATAGGAATGCATGTATACATTTATTTAAGTAGCAACTAATTTTCCCGCTCTCTGAAAGTGCATTACGACCCTCTCAGAGTGAAATAATTTTTTCCCCCCCTTCCCCCTAAGTTACCCGAGAGAGAAAAAAAAATAAAAAAATAAAACGAAATTACAACAATTTACTTTTGAAGTACGCGCCTCATCGTGTTAAGTAACTTCTCGGCGGCAAACTTTAATTCATTCTTCAGTGTGGATGGAAGGAAGATATGGAGAGAAAGAGAGAGGGAGAGGAAGAGTGGGCCAAAGATGTTCTCTTGATTTTATTTTATTTTTCAACCTTTCTTCCTCCTTTTTTTTCTCCCTCTCACTCTGCTGCATTAACGCTCTTAAAGCATTCAGAAAAGATGAGTTCGCGCATTGCCAAGGTTTTGCTTGCCCTTTTCCTGCATTTTTTCTTGTTTTTTTTGGGGGGGAGGTGGGGGAGGAGGAAAGACCTCTTTGGTCGTGATAAAGGAACCTCTCTTCCTGCCTCACTGATATATGCATCTAATTTACCCCTTCACAATAGGAGTGGAGGGGGTGGGAGGGGAAAATATAAAGTCTTCACTGAAGGAAAAAATTTCCTTGCGCGATATTACTGGAATCCATGGAAAAGAGAGATTGAACACGAAAAGAGGATTCGAAAAAAAAAGGGAAAGAAAGGTTATAAACCAATCCCCGTAACTTCAACCACCACCTATATTTAAAAAAAAAGGAAAATCTATGTTTCAATATCCTTGAAAACAGAAATTACAAGACGTGGACACAAATTACAAGGAAACTCGATCGCGGGTAAAGGATTAATAATTTTTTTCATACCTTAAAAAATAAATGCATAATTCAGTGACGTCACAGTGCGTCAACAGAGACAGACATAAAAATGAGGGGGAAAAAAAATTAACTTCCGCCATTTTTAATTGTAGGCAATGTGGCTGCTGATGATGATATATACACACTGTATTGGTTCAGCCCATTAGATGATGTGTAGTTGATGATAAATTAATACAACAGCTACATTTATCGAAAGTATATTTTAATAATATAGAAAAAAATTTTTAGAGCAAAATAAGAAAAATCATAACGACGTTTCGTACGTTATTTAAGAACTTCTTCAGCGGCAAACATAAATAATTTATTATTTGCTGGATTATATGAAAAATTTCCGCACTTTGTTTCAAGAAGTTTTTTCCCATATTGGAAATTTGGAAAAATTCTCCAACTTTATTTCAATAAGTATTTTTTTCCCTTCTATTAAACACTGTTCCGTTGATTTTCATGAAAAAAAAATATTTTTCCTGTTTCACGGAAGTAGAAAAAACGTTTCCAATAAATTTCAGGGACTGAAATTCTGTTGCAATAAATGAAAAATTCTCCTCCATTATATTTAAAATTGTATTTTTTTTCTGCCCCTAAAATTCTTGGAAAATTATTTCCTTTTCCTCTGCAAAGTGTAAAAAAAACTGTGCACTAAGTTTCTATAAGTGAAATATATTATTTTCCCATTTCCATGTTTGTAAATTACGTTACTTTCCGCTGCAAAGTGTGGAAAATTTCTACAGTTCTTTCGAGGAATGAATTTATTTTTCTCTACTGCTATAATGTTTTAAAAAATACTACATTAAATTAGTTTTCCCTCCCGTTAGTTTCTCCATTAAATTGCAAGAAATAAATTTTATCCTGCAATATGTCGATATTTTATCCATTAAATTTCCCGAATTTATTTCTTCTGAGGAAATCTGTAGAATTTTTCTCCAGTTACTTTTAAAGGAGTATATTTTCTTTTTTCTACAAATTGGGGAAAATTCCTGCTTTATATTTCAAAAAGAAAATTATTTTTTTCCCCAACTTTTGAAATGAGAGGGGAAAAATTTCTCACAGTTATTTTCAGCAAGGAAAAATTTTTCTCAATTTAATTGCAATAATTAATTATATTAAAAATTACACGAATGAAAACCTTGAGATTTCTTTGTGGAAATTCCTTAAAGGTTCAAATGTAAATATTTTACAGATGTAATTATAATTTATCATTTGAAATTTTCACGGACACATACATACATACATACATCAGCAGAGAAAAAAATTAATTTTTTGCTTTTTCTAATTAACTATGCGAATTTTTTTAAAAATATTTCCACAGAAAAATAAAATTAACTACAGGAAATTTAATGAATAAAATAACTAAATATTGCAGCATAGGAAAAAAAGAATAATTTTCCAACTTGAGAAACTTAATCCAGAATTTTTTTTCCCCACATATTGCAACAGAAAGCAATAGATTTTTTTAAATTAACGATTTTTTTGGGAATTAATATAATGGTTGTGATTCGGATCAGATATTTGAATAATTTCCCATTTTCCTGTTGTTTTTGCCGATGGAAAAACCTACTCGGGTTTTCCCCACACCCGACGACTATCTGCAGTATAAACTGTTGTAGCCTCGTGGGGAAAAAAACCCAACAACTATTCTTTCGTCATTTTAGTTATTTACAAACGGAACACATTTTTTTTAAAAAACATTTGGAAAATTATTTTTAATTATTTTCCCAACATATAGTTGAAAATTTCTCCACTTTATTTTCGGAAAGTATATTTTCTTTTCTTCAGCAAAGTGTGGAAGAACCTTTTTTTTCCCCCTAACCTTTCGCTGCTGCAATGTGTGTAAAAAATTATTAATTTCGGTTTTACATTTTATTCGGCTTTATTATGAGAAAGTATTAATTTTTAGTTGGTAGGAGTAGGAAAGTGACAAGCCATCCCTTCAGAAGGGGGGCCACGAGAAGGGGGGTTGGAAAGAAAGGTAGGGGGGTGGGAGGACAGACGCCATTTGCCTTGTCAATTCCATATTGACTTGAAATCAATTATCGTACAATGGAATTTTCAATCCGTAGAGGAAGGTAGAAAGGAAGAGGAGGAGGGAAAATACGGAGAAAATTTTTTCATCTTACTTCGTCGTAGGCTTTTCCCCCGCACCTCCCCCTCCCACCCCTAAATATTGGATTCACGAGGGGGGTGGGTGGGGGAGAGAGGGGGCAAACGAGAGTGTCTTTTCATTGATTTCGTTTCGACTCCTAGTTTATTGTTTCCTTTTTTTAAAAAAAATAATCAGAAAAGGAAATAAATTTAAACTGACCGGTTTATGACACTCACACACTCACATACACACATACACACAGAGAGAGAGGAGAAAAACAATTTAATTCTCGCATGTTGTTGGTTAATTGAGCAGAGAATAACATTGCTTCGTTCGTTAAAAAAAAATCCCCCCTTTCTTTCTCTGTCTCTCCCTCTCTCTTTTTTTTTCGACATGTGTTTTAGGTTTATTTTTTTTATTATTTCTACGCGCGCGTGTTGTGTTCAGTAATTGTGTGTTGAAATAGGGGTTGCGATTGTAATGGAAATACTTTTTAGTGGAGTACGGTAGGTAGGTAGACAGACAGACAGACAGACAGACAGACAATTTGTACGTAACTGGTAAAATTCAAACTTTTACACGGTCAACTAACACATCGCTGTAAAGCAAGAAAAAAATAACAACGTTGTTGTCGAAGCCAAACCTAGTAAATTTAAAATTGAGGGATTCTCGATAGCAAAAAAAAACAATAATAAATGGATACGATTGTTGGTTGATAACATTTAAAAGGATTTTTAACAAACACGTTTCTCGTCATTTAAAATTGGTACAGACCGAAGAAAGTACAATACAGAATATTTTTTACTATTTTGTTTCCTCGACGTTTCGCCCTCTTAAGTTACGATTTCTTCAGGTACTAACTACTTAGGAGTCAAAATATAATTTATCAAAATTAATGGATAACTAGTGCAATAATTTTTTTTAAGTAAATTCACATACAGAAGAAATTGTTAAGCTGAAGGGAGGATCAAAGGTGAAAAGAAAGCTCGACCGATCGAATCCATTAATCCTTGCTACGCGGTGCTTTCATCCTGATCCTCCTTCTAATATTAAATAAATCCATGCCTCTGATGAAAGGACCCCAACGTCATTTAATTCAAAAAATAATTAAATGACATTTAATATGTGAAATAGGAAACTTTAAAATGTAACAATTACATTCGTACGTTTAATTTGTAAATTATGTGGGTATTTAGAAGCCAAAATAATTAAATTTACACGTTTAATTTGCTAATTATGTAACATGTAATTATTACATACATACGTTTACTTTGTTATCACGTATTAACATAAAAACAAAACATAATGTGTTAATTATGCAAGGATACTAAAACGAAAAACTAAAAATTCGGTTTAAATCGTCCTCAATTCGTAACATACTCCAAGTCAGTCTAATCCTTTCCGTACCTTTAGGAGAAATCTCAGAGTATTTATCATCCTTCTTGTTTTTGAACCATCTAAGTTTTTAGCAAGGTACATCATTTCAACATGTATAAACGTAACAACCACTTGTGTATTATATTTCTTTTTCGGTTTAAGAATAGATTAAAACCAACCTGGTAAGTGAAAGTCCTCTGTTGTAACCCGAAACTGGCTAAAAACTGTGGAAGTCTCCTCCTAATTGCGATGATCCCCCCTTTCTTTTTTTTAGATTTTATTCTCAAGACAGATTCCCCCCTCCCTCCTATTTAGCTATATTAATTGTACGGGATCATATTGAGATAATTATTCTTCATTCATAATGGTATCTAAGTTTTAGCAAGGTACATCATTTCAACATGTATAAACGTAACAACCACTTGTAGATTATATTTCTTTTTCGGTTTGAGAATAGATTAAAACCAACCTGGTAAGTGAAAGTCCACTATTGTAACCCGAAACTGGCTAAAAACTGTGGAAGTCTCCTCCTGATTGCGATGATCCTCCCCCTTTTTTGTTATTTTATTCTCAAGACAGATTCCCGCCCCCCTCCTATTTAGCTATATTAATTGTACGGGATCATATTGAGATAATTATTCCTCATTCATAATGGTATCTAAATTTTTTTAACCTGTACGGATCATATTTATAATTATGAATTAATTTCAAGTTTGAAAAGAAAGTTGAAAGAATCACTATGTTTGAAGGCTAATCGTGTCCCTTTTTTTCCTCCCCCTCCCCCTCTATCTGTATTATACTTGTTGGTTCAAGTCATTGCCTTTATCTACGTTTTAAAGATGTTGTTTTTTTTTGGAAGAAAGGTTAGTTGGAATTGGGAAGGAGGAAAATTGTGGAGGAGGCAGGCAGGCAGGGGGAGAGGAGATGAATTGTGACCGCGGTCTTGGTCGTGATATGTCTGCGGGAGATGAGGGAGGGAGAAAGGGAAACCTCCTGTGATTAAGCCAGGGAACAGGTCCCGCCCGTTAGGCACATTCGAGCCTTGCGCGCAAAGTTTGTGATGACCTTTTGACCTCCTCCTGCAACAGTATTGACATCTCTAGAGTCCAACAACCTTCAACTGCAACTATTTTCCTCTCACTCTTACTCACTGCACCTCGAGGCTACTGCGGACAGGGATTTATTTCATACGTAAGCATATTACCTTCCGTGAGGCTAATTATCCCCTTCCTTCCTCCTTCCTCCCTCCCTCCCTTCCCTCCCTTCACCGCCCACGCAACTTGTTTCTCTTTCTTTCTTTCTTTTTTTAAATAATTCACGAGTAGACTCTTCGTGCGTTGCAAATAAAACCCTCTTCTCGTCCTCGTTAGCCGCCCGCCGGTCTGTCGTTCGTTCCCAACAATTCCAAGGCTCCCGGGGTAATTTATTTATTACGTCGTCGTCGGTCAGTCAGTCATGACTTCTCCGTCTCCTCCACTCCCTCCACCCCTATCGACTTTTCCTTCCTTTGTGTCGTCGTTAAATCACAGTTCCTCCTCCACTGACCTAGATTCCCCCTCTCTTTCGGAATCTCAACACGTCGCTAAAAATATAATACGCTATAATTAACAGATTATTTTTTTTGCTTAATTACCCAAAACCCATTAACTTATTTCACGAATGAATGATATTTTTTTTCTCTTCTAAATATACATACACCCTGGGCTGCCATTTTTATTTCTATTTATTAACGACAAAGAGTGAAAAAATATTTTTTTTTAATATATTGGCCCGGGTGCCCGGCGATGCCGCCTCAGCACTGAAAATTTATTTGTATTAGACTGCTACAGTGTAATACTTGATTTTTTAAAAAAATTAGTCACGGCAGTGTCACAGTTCTTCTTTTTTTGGGGGAAAGGAGAAAAGGGGAGGGGGCGAAATTTCACATTTACACTCCCAACCCCCCCACACACCCTTTTCTACTTCATGACGTCATAACCTTCGCCTTGGTACCTTAAATAAGCACACATATAGGGGGAAAGTAATTGAATACGACTCCTCCTACGTCTCGTTACCATGATATAATGCCTGCAAATGATCTTTAACATCCGCACTACAAATGATTTGGAAATTTATTAAATAATTTTAGAAAGTATCATTACTACTTGTGATCCGGCGGCTAGCGTCACTTGCCCTTCAACAAAGAGGGTCCCCTGGGTTCGAATCCCGGGCATGGGCATCGGTTTTGTGCATTATCGCACTCTTTGCAGAGCTATCCGTAAAAATTCACCACAGTGACGAAAGGGTTGCAAGGAAATGATCTCTACAATACTGTAAAAAAAACTGAGAAAAAATTTATATTTTAACGTAATTTCGGTTAAATTTAGACGTCATTACACGTTTAACGGTTGTATAATCACCTCGTTTGACAGGCTCGACACGTTAGAACACAATCTATCCTGTTTTGTGTGTGTTTCATACGCGTGTCTATCAAGGGCAGGACCTCTTTTGATCCGAAAGCGGGGGGTTGGGAAAGGAAGGGGAAGGAAGGAAGGAAGGAAGGGAGGGAGGGAGGAAGGGAAGGAAGGGAGGAAGGAAGGAACCTTAAATCTCACAAGGACAGTCAGAAACCTTCCCTGGACTGATAACTACAATGCAGCAAAATTTTAATGACAACCGGAGGAATGGCGTAGGAAACGCATAATAAGGGACAAAAACACACGAAGCAGCAGAGCGGACGTTTAAGGTGGGGGGTGGTTTTTTTTTCTTAAACTGAAAGGAATAGCGAGTAACGAATTTAAATTTTTCAAAAAAAATCGATATAAACCTTCCTTGCGGTGATCACCGCTTAACAGAAACATTTCACGGCAATCAGATGAATAATACAAGAAAGCATAAAAGACAAACATTAAATGTCGCACGGTGTATAAGATGCAGATTGCGCAGTGTATATTTAGTTTTATTTATATATGTATATAATAATTTCTGGTATCCCGGGTCCGGTCGTCATTTTTTCCCCTTTTTCGTCTTTTAAATGTAGTTTCATGTCCTTTGACTGAGCTTCAGTTGAAGCAATTCTTATCTCTGGTAATAAAATTCTTTCAAAAAGGTTGACAGGGACCTTCCTTGAGGTGATCACCGGTCAACGAAAAAAATAATAATTTCACGATGATCGGATGAATGGTATGGGAACGCATATGGGACAAACCCTGTTAAAGTCTCAGCGTGCGTGTTAAAAGCGTCTCCCGAAATAAAAATCCCACAGCAAAGCGTACACTGGCCTATTTTTTTTTCATAAGGAATCCATTTTTTTTGTGGAAGATCAGAACTTCCAAAAGGATTCTCGACCAGTACCTGAGAATGTAACCCCTGTAACTCCCGCTTTACCGGGGGGTGAATGCTCCAACCAACTGAGATGACCCGAGTCGACAATGGGAACAGGTGCGAGATCCTTCCATACCCTTGTCTGTGTGTGTGATTTTACCAATTCAGGTTAAATTGTAAAGCAACTCAGCTCTGTTTATAATCAATTAACTACAATTAACGACCACATCATCATCTCTGGATATGGAACCCCTCAAAAGGTAAATAAGGTAAAATAAGGATAAAGGAAATGAAATTTAAAGATATAACTATACAAAGACGCTGGAGAACAACCAACGATGATGATTATTATTAAAAGTAATGAAATAACTAAGTCTTAGTACTTGTTTCAGTTTTCCTCCCTCCTCCCTCTCTTTCCCCCCTCTTTCTCCCTCTCCTCCCCCTATGCATTACGGTTACAAACCTTGTTTAGGGAAAACTTTCCAAAAAGGGGGAAGAACATTTCTCCGCATTAACTAACGCAAATGAATTTAACCTCTAAACTTTCCTCCTTTTTGAGAGAGTCTCTCAAGTTTAATTCCTTCCACGTCATAAATTATTCAAAACCTTTTAAAAATAATCCTTCCTTGATGTAGCAAGGGAAAACCTTGTCTGTCAGTTCCTCAGTATGTACAGATCAAAAAAATAAATAATCTGAACGTTGCCTTTTATCACAATCGAAACGGTATTACGATGATGGTTTTTCCCCTTCAACAAACAGTTTTCTCCAACGAGTCGTGCGCCCTTTTTTACGTCACAGCTTGTATTTATTTTTTATATTTTATTTTTTTAATTAGGAACCATAAAGAAACTTCGGGAAATATTTAAATTACCTGGATAAATATTATAGCGTATATTAAATAATAATTTTATTTTTCCGACTGGTTCGTGTGGCTCTTTATTATTATTGTTATAACACGGAAGTTAACTTTTTAGTCTTCTCCTCCTCCTCCTTCTACAGTACGCCCATTAGCCACGCACGAGTAGAAATATACCCATAATTCCCCCTCACTCACTGACATTCAAACGGGAATGTTGTAAGCGCCGAATTGGCCTTTTGTAACTAAATACGATTCGGTACGCCATTGCTCCAGGGCAAAATTACTGCCGGGACTTACTTTCTCTCTCTGTCTCTCTCTCTCTCTTTCTCTATTTTTTTTCTCTCTCTCTCTCCCTCCGCGTTTACAAGTGTTCCTGTTCTACAGGTGCTACTTAACGCTCCTTCCACCAAGATTACCGTGGAAGAAACAACATTATTATTTCATTCTCTGTCCCTCACTCCACTTCTCCTCCTCCCTCCAGACCTTCCTCACCCCCTCTGTAATGACCACAAACCCCTTTTCGCAATAAAACCTGACCACCGAACTCCCAGAACGAATGGCTAAAAAAGTAATTCATCTAGCGTAACAGAAACTAATTGGTATCTCATCATAATTGTACCGAGGAAGAGGGGCAAGGGGGACGTTGGAGGTTCGGGAGGGGAAGAGGGGGGAAGGGGGAGAGGGAAAGGGGAGGGCATCTAATTACATTCACCAACTGTAACCTATAATCTTTTAGAAGGAAGAACCTTGCTGGTCTCTCGCGGAGAGGGAAAACGAAATTGTTTTACATTGAATGCAAAGTAAAATCCCCGAGGAAGGGTGAAGATGATGACCAACGTTCACTTAAAATATTTTTAATAATAGGGGAATATTTTATTTTTCAAAGTATTACCGGAGTTTGGAAGGGGCCTGGGAAAAGTCTTGTGGGGGACCAAAAAAAAAGAAAGAAAAAGAAAATATTGATGATGCACATAGCCTGTAATGGGGGTTAGTGAAATGAGGATGGATGGCGGAAATCTTAAGACAGTCGTTGCGGTGTGTTCCTCTTGGTAACGAACCAAATTTAAGTTAAATATGAGGGGGAAGTCTGCATGGAGATGAAAAATATCCGAAAGTGAGAGAGAGAGAGAGAGAGAGAGAGAGAAAGAGAGACAGAGAGAGAGAAAGAGAAAGAGAGAGAAAGAGAAAGAAAGAGAGAAAGAGAAAGAGAGAG
Source organism: Eucriotettix oculatus (assembly GCA_034510155.1). Taxonomy (NCBI): domain Eukaryota; kingdom Metazoa; phylum Arthropoda; class Insecta; order Orthoptera; family Tetrigidae; genus Eucriotettix; species Eucriotettix oculatus. The sequence goes on along the minus strand of CM067382.1, from coordinate 64,783,993 downwards.
AAAGAGAAAGAGAGAGAAAGAGAAAGAAAGAGAAAGAGAAAGAAAGAGAGAGAAAGAGAAAGAGAGAGAAAGAGAAAGAGAGAGAAAGAGAAAGAGAGAGAAAGAGAAAGAAAGAGAAAGAGAGAGAAAGAGAGAGAAAGAGAAAGAGAGAGAAAGAGAAAGAGAGAGAAAGAGAGAGATAGAGAAAGAGAAAAAGAGAAAGAGAGAGAAAGAGAGAGAGAAAGAGAGAGAAAGAGAGAGAAAGAGAGAGAGAAAGAGAGAGAAAGAGAGAAAGAGAGAGAAAGAGAGAGAAAGAGAGAGAGAAAGAGAGAGAAAGAGAGAGAGAGAAAGAGAGAGAGAGAAAGAGAGAAAGAGAGAGAAAGAGACAGAGAAAGAGAGAGAGAAAGAGATAGAGAAAGAGAGACAGAGAAAGAGAGAGAAAGAGACAGAGAAAGAGAGAGAAAGAGACAGAGAAAGAGAGAGAAAGAGAGACAGAGAAAGAGAGAGACAGAGAAAGAGAAGAGAGACAGAGAGAGAAAGAGAGAGAAAGAGAGAGAGAAAGAGAGAGAGAAAGAGAGAGGAAAGAGAGAGAGAAAGAGAGAGAAGAGAGAGAAAGAGAGAGAGGAGAGAGAAGAGAAAGAGACAGAGAAAGAGACAGAGACAGAGAAAGAGACAGAAAGAGACAGAGAAAGAGACAGAGAAAGAGAGAGAAAGAGAAAGAGAGAGAGAGAAAGAGAGAAAGAGAGATAGAGAGAAAGAGAGAAAGAGAGAAAGAGAGAGAGAAAGAGAGATAGAGAGAGAGAGAGAGAGAGAGAGAGAGAGAGAGAGAGAGAGAGAGAGAGAGAAAGAGAAGAGAGAGAGGGAGAGAGGGAGAGAGAGAAAGAGATAAAGAGATAAAGAGAAACAGAGAAAGAAAGAAAGAAAAAGAGAGAGAGAGAGAAAGAGAGAGAGAAGAGAAAGAGAGACAGCGAGAGTTTTAAAAAAATCATGATACCAACTTCCGCGTTAACGCCCATATATATTGAACTAAGGATATAATACAAGTAAATAATTGCTATTATTCATATAAATATCACTGAACGAGTTTAAATACACCGCTGACGTCATAACTCATTTTACTTCTTCGCTTAACGAACGGAGGGGGAAAAAAATCCTCCCTGGTGAATTTTAAGATATTTTTTAAAAAAGGAACTACGAATAATCAAGGAAAATATTTCAATGTTGATGAAAATAATACTGATGATTCTACTGCTGCTGCTGCTGTTGCCAACATTTACGCGTTTCCCCCAAGACTCCTAACCAAACCAGATTCAGGCTTATAAAACGACATGAAAAAAAAAATTGTTTAGATGAAATAGGTGACGTCACTCACCAGTAGATGTCGGCTGGATCCTTTCAGGTGTCCTGTCTTCAAAGGATCTGAACAGGTCGGTCTGCCAACACTGGAAAAAAAAATATATATCCAAACTAGACGATTCATATTGGACTTAAATTAAGAAAAATCGAAGAGGAGACACTTGGTTTAAACTTACAGTTGTTTTGTTGCCACTGGAAGAGAGGTGATGTGGGTGTGTGTGGGTGGCCGGGGGAGAAATGACGTCACTATCGCACCAAAAATTTAATTTAATTTTAAGCTTCACGTTCCCGACTTTTTGAGTCACAGCTCTGCACACATACACACAACAACACAAATCAACCCTTTTGGGTAAACTGCGGCCAGTTGGACACAGCTTCGACCCCACCTTCCACCTTCTCCCTCCACCCCTTGGACGTCACGAACGACTTGTTTACAAGCAACTCCCTTCGACTCCCGACCTGTCTCCTCTTACTTCCAAACATTTTCCCAACTGTTATTTTATCATCTATAAATTACAAAACGGACAGAAAACGAATATAAATTAATAAATTTAAAGGAAAAAATATTTTTATATTTATTTATCTATTTATTTAATCTTTAATGGTTTGTCTCTTCTTCAACAGCTTTTCACACAAATATAATCGCAAAAACATTTCTCCGAGTGACGCACCGTTTCGTGTTTATTTATTTTTTTTTTCTCTCTCTCTCCTTCGTGATATTCCCCCTTATATTTTACTTTTTTATTTGCACGTAAATTACCTTTTTTTAAAGCTATACCATCATCACCCATGTGTAAATTTTTTTCATCAAACATCACAACGTGAGAGAGGCAGGCAATGTGAAAAAAAAATTTTTTTCACAACTAAAACTAATTCGCAAAATAGCAAATACTCTTTCCCTCCCTCCCCCAAAAAAATGATGATGAAATCTGCATTACGCTACTCGGGGGTGTGTTTTTTCTTTTTTCCTTTCTCCCCTCGCCCCCAGAAGTAACACATTTCATATTACAAAACCTTCCGCAGCAACAAATATAATTTGAAAATTTAAGTCGTGAATAAATAAATAAATAAATAAAAAGGAATTGTGGAGTGGAAGGGTTGTGGTGGGGTGAGGGGTGGTGGTTCTCTCCGTTTGCTGGGTTAATAGAATTTTTAAGTGGCAGTAGTGGTGGTGGTGGTTGGTACTCTTATTCGAAAGCAAGCCAGACAGGTGGTTATTATTAATGGACTCTCTTTTATATTTATATATACATACATATTTATTTATTTATATGTAAAAGGATCCAGCCCACAGATAAGGGTGAGTGACGTCACCTTTTTCCTCTCTCTAAAAATAAAAATATTTCTTCCCACAAGTGAATTTACAGGTTGGATTCCGTTTAGTAGAACGTATTGGGGTGGGGGAAACGCGCAAAGGTTGGTAACGTCAGCGTTGCCAATAACGTCACGGTGTAGGCGGGGGAGGGGAGAAGAATCGCAAAGGTTGTCAGCACTGTTTGTTCTTCTCATGACGTCATCCATAGTGTGTAATTTCATCTCGCTATTTTTTTTAATAAGTCGCTTCAAATTATTCGCTACCTAAATAAATTAAAACTACGGCCAAATATATATATATATATATATATATATATAACGCTAAAGCTGATACATTTTCAAGAGTCTGAAGTGTAAAATGAAAGTGTATTTCGGAGGCGGAGGAATATTAAATATATATTAAAAAGGGAAGGTGACGACGACACAGAGAGAGAGAGTGACGCAAGAATTCGGGGGTTGGGATTGGGGTGGGGAATGCGATTATTTATCCGCCCTTTTTTATTAAATCATCTAACAATGAAACAACCAAAATTATCCTTAGTGTTTTCATAGGGAATTTTTTAAAGAAATTTCATAATCCGTACAAAACATTAAAATTTAACTCGGAATATTGTAGTAAAAATTTTTTACACCCTTGTGTTTCACTATATATATATATATATACGTACACATATTTTCTTCTTTTTCACCTCTCCAGACTGTAAATATAAATCTCATTTACCCCGCGCGAAAATTTAATATCACTTGGTAGAAACGTCTCAGAGGTCCTAAGGGTATATTTTTTTTAAAAAAAATTGTTTTTTCTAATTTAGCCGTGGGATATTAAAAAAATGGAAGAAGGATGAGGGGTGGAGTTGGAAAAATGGAAGAGGAAATATGGAGAGTAAATCAGCCATTACTGTAATTCATTCTTAATCTTTGGAAGCTGAGAGAGAAAAAAAAATTTCATTCAGCTCTAATGTAGTACAGGCGACAGACAAGGGTGAGAATAACTTTAAAAAAGAAACAATAAAATTCAGGATAAATAATTTTTTTTTAGAAAAATTTCACTCGGGAGCTAAATTAATGTGAGTTGAAATAAGGATAAAATCAGTAGTTAACTGATAAAGGGGGAAATGATAATAAATAAGTAATAAATATAATAAAAAAAATACGACCCAAAAAAAAGTCAGCAAACAAAAATTTAATTACTCCAAACATAATTTTTTTCTTTGACATAACGTTTAATAATAAGTAAATAAAAATACTCCAAAAATTGGTCAGGAAACAAGTGTAATAATTCTGTCAAGTAAGAAGTTTGGCCAACGAGAATTGTTTTTGCATCTAACCCGAAGAAGTTCGCAAAGGATGGGACGAAACGTTTTAAATAATAAATTTGTCTAAATTTATAAATTTACTGTACGTTAAAAAAAAATTGTTTGTTTAACAACATGCGGTTCAGATAATCCAAATAATAAAAAAATATATAATAGTGAAATAAGAATACGGAATTGAGAAAAAACAGAGACGAGGGAAAAAGTGTTATGGAAAATTAACAAAAAAAATATTTATAAAAGATCGAAGGTTTTCCCGGTGCATATTCTTAAAAAAATTACCAACATGCGGTTCAGATAATCCAAATAACAAAAACATTATAATAGTGAAATAAGAATACGGAATTAAGAAAACACAGAGACGAGGGAAAAAGTGTTATGGAAAATTAACAAGAAAAAAATATATATATTTATAAAAGATCGGAGGTTTTCCCGGTGCATATTCTTAAAATAAAAATAATTCTCACTTGAGAACGATGGCAGAGTACGCCATCGAAACGTCGTGGCTTGAACTCCATTTAAACCCAAGAAATTGTTTATTCCAGAAAAAAATAATTAGTAGCGTTTCGATAAGTTTCCATCCCTTCCTTTATTCAATTTGATTTATTGATTCAATTATTCCTCTACTCAAAAAAAAAGAATAATTAAGTATGTATTTATTAAATCTACTAATGGGCAGATTCATAGAACTTAAACAATAATTAATAATCTGGTCGTAAGGACCATATTTAACCGATAATTGAACGTATAATTATATTCAATATAAATAAATAAGTGTGGAATCATATTATTAGAAGATGAATTTTGTAAAAAAGGAATAATATTTTTATTGCCTGAAAAAAGAATCAACACTGGAAATATATTTCACTGTAGTATATTTTTTTTAGAGATTTGGCAGCACTGATCACTTAACTGCACTAAACTTAGATTAAGTCTAAATTTTCTTTCTGTTAGAGGAAGTTCCCCCAAAACACTCCTCCAGGCAGATTGTTCCAGTCATTAATTGTCGACGGCGACTGAACGAGCGGAATATTCCGCGTACGAGAAGAGCGGAATATTCCGCTTACGAGAAGAGCGGAATATTCCGCGGATTACGTAAAATGAAAAACACGCTCACACACGCATGACTCATGTTTCCGTAGTTTCGGGTCAGTTTCCTCGTGACTGAATTTATTTCCGTCTTTAAAATGGCGCTGGGAGGGAGGGAGGCAGGAGGGGTGGTGTACTTTTTTTTTGGAAAATAAAATGAGGGGGAAAGGGGACTTAATTAATTTTGGGACCATTGTAATTTTATTTTTCCTTTTCCCTCTTCAGTCTCCATGCTCGTTGATCCTATATATTAAACCATGCTTCATGGTCCCTTCAAAACCTGTATACCGGAAAATAAATACACATGGATCAAGACCGTACCGTCCGTCGTGGCCAGCAATTAGAGTGCAAAATGGCGGAACGTTGATTACAGTAGTTCCTTCCCTTGATAGAGAGAGAGAGAGAGAGAGAGAGAGAGAGAGAGAGAGAGAGAGAGAGAGAAACTGAACCTTCTCCTCGTCTCCTTCTTGACGAAGGAAAATACGCCAAACAGATTGAAGATGTAACTTTATGATATGAATAAGATAAGAATACGGAATTAAAAAAGAAAAAAACACAGAGACGAGGGCAAAAGGTGTTTGGAAAAATTAACAAAAAAAATATTTTTCTAAAAAATCGACGAAGATCTCTCAGCGTTGAGGAAGGTTCCTTCTTTTTTAAAAAATATGTATTTTAGGTCGCGTCAACAAAAAAGTCATTAGCGACGAAACATAAATTTCATTAGGGCATATGAACAGAAATTACATTAGGGCATACGAATAGAACATAGAATCGTGATAAATAAATAGGTTAAATAAGGTGAAAAGTTAAATTAAATTTTGACGAAAGAAAATACGCCAAATAAATTGAAGATGTAACTTTATGACATGAATAAGATAAGAATACGGAATTAAGAAAGAAAAAAACACACAGAGACGAGGGAAAGAGGTGTTTGGAAAAATTAACAAAAAAATATATTTATAAAAAATCGACGAAGATCTGTCAGCGTTGAGGAAGGTTCCTTCTTTTTTAAAAAAATATGTATTTTAGGTCGCGTCAACAAAAAAAGTCATTAGCGACGAAACATAAATTTCATTAGGGCATATGAACAGAAATTACATTAGGGCATACGAATAGAACATAGAATCGTGATAAATAGGTTAAATAAGGTGAAAAGTTAAATTAATTTTTTTTATCATAAATATTGATATATATATCTTTTAAAACATTGCATTGTTCTTTTTAATTGCTTCTTCCGTAATTCCGCTAAGTTGTTTCATACAAGTCATTGTAACCTGGTGCGTTAATTACCATCCGCAACGCTAAGAGATGGTAAAAAAAAGTGTTCCCGGCGCCCTAGTAAAGTCAGAAAATAGTCCCTGGTACATCGAGGAAGTTAAACAAAAAAAAAGCAATTTTTTTTTCACGGGTTACTTAACTTCCTCACGTTACCACCAGGAAGCCTAAACGGTCACATTAATAGTGTATGGAATACGTACGTGTGTGTGACATGCCAGTTGGCGACACTGCAATATATTAGTATTTATTCGCTGGTTTTAGAAAGTTTTTATTCTTTGGAGAGTGTGTGTTATCTTTGATCTGTGAACATAATTGTAAATATTCTCGGTAAAAAAAAATAAAAGATTGACACATAACCCCCACGTTGGGCGCCATTATATGTAATACGTCGTTAGAAATGGCTCCAGCTTGGATAATAAATAACCATAAGCTTATCTATCCGCTCAGGGGATCCCATGAATCCTCCCAGGGTATTCGCGGCGGGTGTTACGTGCCAATTCCCACAAATTATCGGCATCAAAGGACCCCAAAGAGTCCTATAAAAATTCGGTTTGGCACACAATTTAAATGATCTTTTGATTTTTTTTTCCCCCTTTTGATCGATTTCCGTAAGAGGCCCCCTCCTCAAATTTCGGTTCATGTTTAAATATCGCAGTCGTTGTGCTTTATATTGGCACCGTAATTCTTGTGAATATTAGAAAATGGTCGCTAAAAACTGTTGATATGGAGCGTGGCGTTTTATATATATTGGGTGCGAAACGTGGACGGTAATAGTTGGCGGAAAACGAAAAAGAATAATGTGAAATAATGTGGTGCTATAGGAGGAGGATGAGATGGATGAGGGTGGATGGAATCAGTAACGAGGAAGGAAGAGGGGGGAAAGAGCAAACAATATGGAGGACGCTGACCAACACAAGGGATAGATTAATAGGCCGTGTTTTGAGACACTCGAGGGTCTTGTAAAATTAGCATTAGAGAGGGAAGTGTGTGTGTGGGGTATGGAACAGAAGAGGGAGGGGAAAGGATGTAATACGCTAAGAAGATTAGGGAGGATGTAGTATGTGTTAGTTTTTGCGGAAATGAATAGAGGATTTGTATCAGACCTGGTCTGAGGACTGAATACCACAACAACAGCAATGAAAATATAGACAAAACATACGCCATTTTCCATTAAAGAGGTTGTAAGTCGTGGTACTGATGAAGAAGGAGAAAAGAATGCTTCTTAACAAAGGCCGTGAAAATTAATTTTGCCAGATTAATTATTGTGTTGGCCTGGCCTATGAGGTTCCAGAGTGGTTGGTCCTCCTCTTTTTTTTTTTGTCTGTGTGCTAGTGAGTAAAATTTTCTCGTTACGCCTCTTGACATATGAGTGTGTGAACGAGCTCTGAATTGGTTACGCAAAGCAATTTCCATCATCAAAGGTCGTCGATCGAGTGAGTGAGTGGTGAGAAAGCGAAAGCTGGTAGGTAGGTAGGAAGCCTTGCCTTACCTTGCCTTCTCCATCAGCTGGGTTTCGTAATGGCCTCTCCAATTCTCCTCTTCTCTCTCTCTCTCTCTCTCTCTCTCTCTCTCTCTCTCTCTCTGTTCCATTCCACAGCGCTGACCCCTCCGTGTCACGATCCCGCAAGTTGCCTGCCTGCCCGCTTGCTTGTCTGCTAGTTTGTTGGAGAGAGAGAGAGAGAGAGAGAGAGAGAGAAAATTCCGTTGTAAAACGCTGTAACGGTGGAAGAAGAGTTGTTAAATCCGCAACGACTCTGGTCGTCGTCGTCGTTGTCGTCGCTTCTGTGGACAAAGGAACCTACCTAGCTGTTGTTGTCTACGTTGAAAAGGTAACGTCGCTCATCTTCCGAGACACGGTCACGTACACACGACTTCCTAACGGGAAAGGTTACTCAATAGACGCTTCACACACACACACACTCACACAGGTACAACTGATGATGGTGAAGAAATTTTTAAAAAAGAATTATAGCAACCGAAAGTTAGAATGTGTAATGAATAAAAGAAGAAAAAAAACAGCAACACCATGGCTGTTCAGGATACTTTCAGAACTCCACGAAACAGAAAAAATTTTTAATAACAAATTAAAGTTTAAATAAGGCCAAAAAAACAGACACAAAAAAAATTAATAGTGAAACATAGGATAGCACAGGCTTTCGCGATAAAAAGAGGGATTTACTTACTTACAAGTAAAATTTCATCAGGACTTATGAACAGAAATTACATTAGGACATACGAATAGAACGTACAATTGTACAAGAGGTAGAGTGAGATAAAGATAATATAACAGAAACAGTAACATAGAGAAAAAGATAAAAAGAAAAGGAAAAAAACCGAGACAGGAAAAGAAAGAGAGAGAAATAGACAAGGAATGGAAAGAGAAAGGAAAGGAGTAAAAGAAAAAGACTGAAAAGGGGACGAAAGAGAAAGATAAACTTAAAAGGAAGAGAGAGAGAAAGACAGGAAAAAGAAAGGGGGGAGGAAAGAGAAAGATTAACAGAAGAAGGAGAGTGGAATGAAGTGACGAGAGGTAGAAGGAAAACAGCGGGAGCAAGAAATTGAGGGAGAAGAGAGAGAACAGGTAGAGTGACATAAAGATAATATAATAGAAACAGAAATATGTAAACAGGAGAAAAGAGAAAACGAGAAGTAAAGGAATGATAAAGGAAGAGATAAAAAGAGGAAGAATGAAGGGGGAAGAATGACAAAGATAAGCAAAAAGGGACAGAAATATTATCAGAAGAGGGAGGCTGAGAGACGGGGACGAGACAGAGGGAGAGAAAGAAAAGAGAGAGAGAGAGAGAAACGGAAACGGAGAGAAAGAAAGAGAAATGGAAAGGGAGAGAGAGATAGAGGGAAATTGAAAATAATGTTGAAAAATTGAATTAAAAATTTGGAAATTTTCCTTCTAAACTGTTTTATGTAAAAATGTCATTTGCTTTTAATACTCCCCTTCTTTGCAACAACGTAATAAGAATAAATAATCTTGAGGGATGTTAATTTAATTTGACAGTCTTGAAGGATTTTTTTTGAGGATGTCAGTGTGTCAGAAAAGAGAGAGAAATAGACAAGGAATGGAAAGAGAAAGGAAAGGAGTAAAAGAGAAAAAGACTGAAAGGGGGACGAAAGAGAAAGATAAACTTAAAAGGAAGAGAGAGAAAGACAGGAAAAAGAAAGGGGGGAGGAAAGAGAAAGATTAACAGAAGAAGGAGAGTGGAATGAAGTGATGAGAGGTAGAAGTTACATAAGGTGAAAATTTAAATAATATATATATTTTTTTCATAAATATTGATATATTATAAAACATTGGCATGTTCTTTCAATTGCTTCTTCCGAGTGATTAGGAAATCGTTACTTAAAAAAAAATGTTGGTATGAAAGGAGCGTGGTGTTACATATGGGGTGCGAAACGTGGACGATACGGGTTGGGGGAAGGGAAAGGAAAAGGAAGGGAAACCGTCGAAATGTGGTGCTGTAGGAGAATGAATGAGATGAGATGATGATGGGGGTTGGATAGAAAATCACGAACTAGGAAGTTCTAAACAGAATAGGGGTGGAAAAGCGGACAACTTAGAGGACGTTGACTAAGAGAGAAGGGGGTAGATTAATAATAGGGCCACGTTTTAAGGACACGAGGGTCTTGCATTAGAGGGAAGTGAACAGACTACGGAAGACCAAGAAACGGAAATACGCCAATCAGATTGTGGGAAGGTGTGTAAGATGTTGGTAGTTATGAAGAAATGAAAAGGCTTGCGCCGGATAGACACTTTTTAAGGAATGAATACCGTAACAACACTTGCGTATTGTTAAATTTTTTTAATAAGGATGTTTGTGAAGAATTTAGGGGTTTAAATTAGGAGGGTTATTACGCCTTTATTTCAGGCTACAAATAAGGTTGGTGGGTGAACTTGATTCGAATTATTTTAGGTAATGTAGAAAAAAATATAGGAAAAGAAAGACGATGACGTTGAGTTTAAAAATCTAAAATTGAGGTTAAATGCTGGATCCCGCCCGTGAGTAACCTTGAAGAACCACCACCCCCTTGCGCCAGGTGTTTTGTGAGCGCCTATTTGTAAAACTAGTCCATCGGTCTTATCTGTTTTCTCCTTCAGCCTCCTCCACCCCCCTCCCCTTTTAAACTCCGTCTTATAGGTTTCCCATCGCTGTGACAGGGTGACAGGTATGATGACCTGAGGCTCACCGCGCCATTCCATTCACTCCTGTTCTGTTCGCCGACCACAATCCTTTCCCACAGACACGTCTTGACCACCATCACCTTCCATCCATCCTTCATCCTTGTGGGTTTGCTCCTTTACCTGCTGCGGCAGGTGACGGACACCAGGCAGGGCCTTGTTTGCCATAACCTTGCTGTGCTGCTGCTGCAGCTGCGCGCCCCCAGGTGCTCTTGTTCACATCCGCCCCCCGGCTAATTGTGGCTCCTCGTCGTGTCGTATACAAACAAGCTGCATTTTCTCTCCCACACACAGACACACACTAAAAAACGTACCAGGTGACGAGAGTCATCAACTAACCTCCCCCTCCCCCTCCCTCCCTCCCTCCGGCTCATACAGTATCCGAAGAACCAAAAATAGAGAGAGAGACAATAATTTCCCCAAATAATCAACGGCCCTCGGGGAACTCAAATTAATTAAAAAGTCTTTATTACACACCCTTCGTCCTCGTCTTCTTACAGCCTATTTTATTCGCATAACTATATAACTTATATACATGTATATAGAACAGGCGATGAACGTATTTATGAAGATAATTTAACGGGTAACAGGTATTATTGAAAAAAATATATATTTTTTTTCGGACAATTTTTACATTCTTCCATACTGAACGGACAGAGAAAGAGAGAAAATGGGTGACGACGAAGAGAGAACGAGAAAGATTAACAGATGGAGGAGAGTGATAGGAGGTGACGAGAGATAGAAAGAAAACAGGGGGAGGAAGAAATTGATTGAGGGGGCGGGAAGAAGAGAGAAAAGAGGTAGAGTGAGATGAAGATAATATAACAGAAACAGAAACATAGAAAAACAGATAAAAAGAAAGGAAGAAAACAAAAGAGAGTCAGGAAGAGAGAGAAACAAACAAGGAATGGAAACTGAAAGGAAAGGAGTAAAAGAAAAAGACTGAAAGGGGACGAAAGAGAAAGATAAACTAAAAGGGAGAGAGAAAGACAGGAAAAAAGGGGGAGGAAGAGAAAGATTAACAGAAGAAGGATAGTGGAATGAAGTGATGAAAGGTAGAAGGAAAACAGCGGGAGCAAGAAATTGAGGGAGAAGAGAGAGAAAAGAGGTAGGGTGAGATAAAGATAATATAACAGAAACAGTAACATAGAAGAAGATAAAAAGAAAAAACAGAGACGGGAAAAGAGAGAGAAATAGACAAGGAATGGAAAGAGAAAGGAAAGGAGTAAAAGAAAAAGACTGAAAAGGGACGAAAGAGAAGGATAAACTAAAAGGGAGAGAGGAAGACAGAAAAAGAAAGGGGGCAGGAAGAGAAAGATTAACAGAAGAAGGAGAGTGGAATGAAGTGACGGGAAGTAGAAGGAAAACAGCGGGAGCTAGAAATTGAAGGAGAAGACAGAAATGAGGTAGGGTGAGATAAAGATAATATAACAGAAACAGTAATATAGAAAAAGATAAAAAGAAAAGGAAAAAACAGAGACACGAAGAGAGAGAGAGAAATAGACAAGGAATGGTAAGAGAAAGGAAAGGAGTAAAAGAAAGAGACTGAAAGGGGACGAAAGAGAAAGATAAACTTAAAAGGAAGAGAGAGAAAGACAGAAAAAGAGGGGGAGGAAAGAGACAGATTAACAGAAAAAGGAGAGTGGAATGAAGTGACGAGATGTTGAAGTAAAACAGCGGGAGCAAGAAATTGAGGGAGAAGAGAGAGAACAGGTAGAGTGACATAAAGATAATATAATAGAAACAGAAATATATAAACAGGAGAAAAGAGAAAAAGAGAAGTAAAGGAAAGATGAAAGAAGAGATAACAAGAGGAATAATGAAAGGGGAAGAATGACAAAGATAAGCAAAAAGGGACAGAAATATTATCAGAAGAGGGAGGCTGAGAGACGGGGACGAGACAGAGGGAGAGAAGGAAAAGAGAGAGAAAGAGAGAGAAACGGAAAGGGACAGAGAGAAAGAGAAATGGAAAGGGAGAGAGATAGATAGAGGAAAATTGAAAATAATGTTGAAAAATTGGATTAAAATTTTGGAAATTTTCCTTTTAAACTGTTTTATGTAAAAATTTTATTTGCTTTTAATACTACCCTTCTTTGCAACAAGGTAATAAGAATAAATAATCTTCTGGGACGTTAATTTAATTCGACACTCTTGAAGGATTTTTTTTGAGGATGTCAGTGTGTCAGAAAACGGCCACTGGATGAGTGAGTGTGGCTCCCTAGGGGTACAGGAGGGTGATGAGGGGGTGGTATTTAGTGGTTCGCCACCCACACCCCACCCCCCATTCTGCCTTTTTTCGGGTGTGTTGTTGGTCGTTACTCAGTGCTGCGCGCTGTTGCGGTCAGCTTCTGCTGCTCCAATCCCGATGATCAATCCTATTACAGGGGAATCACACAGATACGTCACGTTCAATTACCAACGCTCGGCGCCTCACACAATCAAAAAATTAATTCAATTCTCTAAATAAATTCCATTCTATCGTCACGAATAAATTATTCATCATGTCGTTTACTGAGTAACCAATTTTTTTTTCTCCTTCTTTCTTGGACTTCATCTTATTCAGCTAACGGCTAATAAAGATTAATTTAATCTGCCCGTTTGTATTCCGATGTGTCTATTAAACAAGAACAAGCAAGTTCATTTTCCGTGAAACTGCAAAGTCTGTAGGATTAGTGACTAGAGAAGTTATCCTTTTAAAAAAAAGGAAAGAAGAAAGAAGACTGGGTGCGAATCTTTCGAGGGGACAGAAAAAGAAAAAATAATATGGTAGCGGGAGTAAAATACAAAGAGAGAATAAGAGAAACGGAAAAATAAAGAGAGAAACGGGGAAAAAGGAGAAGAAATAAAAAAAGAGTGAGAGAGAGAGAGACTGAAAAAAAACAATATAGAGAATTATAAAGAAAAATAACACGAGAAACACTTAGAAGTATGAATTGGACGGAAAAAGAAGAACAGTAAATAAGAAATAAAGAGAGAGAGAAAAACGAAGAGAAGAAGAGTATCAGAATAACAGAGGGAAAAAGAAAGAGATAAAAAGGGAGATAAAGCGATAGCGAAAAAATAAATTAGAAAAGTAAACATATAAAATAGATAAACAGAAAGGAAAAGAGAGAGAAAGAGAGAAAGAAAGAGTAAAACAGGTTAGAGAAGCACCAAAAACGAAAGGGACAGGTAAAAAGGAAGGGTGAAAGGGGAACAGAAAGAAAAATAAACATAAAGAGATGGCGAAAGAGAGGAAAAAGACGAGAGGAAAGGACAAAGATAAACAGAAGAAGGGAGAAAGACGGTGAAGATAGATAGAAGGAGAATAGACAGACAAATTGAAGATAAAAGAGAGAAAGAAAGAATTGGAGAATAGACAGGGAGAGAAGGGGAGAAGGTGAAAAGTCATGGTTTAAAAATAAAATAAAATTTCCTAATTATATATGTGTATATAGAAACTGCTAAAGGTGTGTAACAGAATATTGTTTCAAAGCAACGTATAGAGTGGTTTTGCAGAAAATTAGGAAATTTTATTTTATTTTTAAACAATGACTTTTCACCTTCTCGCCTTCTCTCGCTGTCTATTCTCCAATTCTTTCTTTTTTCTCTTATCTTCAATTTGTCTGTCTATTCTCCTATCTACCTTCACCGTGTGTGTATATTGTCGTCTTTTTTCCGATCGTTTCATCTCTTTTTTTCTTGGATCTCCTACGATAAGTCAGATTCCTCGTCGTGCAAATCCCAGAAGTGTTATGACGTTTCCATTGTTTATGCGCGTGTCTTTTTTTCACTTCTGAATGTTTCGTGCGAGTCGTATTGTTTTTCTTTCTTATTTCCTCTCTATTTGATTCCACGTCATCTTTACTCTAGTTACGTTTTTCAAAGGATTCTAATTATTTAATTAATCGTTACTTGATGTGGGGCGCGTATGACGTAACCCCTATTTACTGCACTGTAAATACCGAGGACTACCTGGAAGCAGCAAATAAATTGAAAACTATAATTTTTAAGGGGTTGTATAATTATTGTTTCCATTTCGTATTGAGAAAAGATAAGTTTAGAGAATGATTACTTCTTTTTTTGTTTCCTTCTATAAGAGGATTGATTTAAGTAATTAATGTAGTTCATTGGAAATCTGGATGCACGAATCTCTCTCTGTCTCCCCCCCTCTCTTCCACCCTCCCTTTCTCCCCCTCCCTCTCTCCCCCTCTCCCCCCTCTCCCTCTCCATCCCTCTCTCCCCCTCCCTCTCCCCCTCTCCATCCCTCCCTCCCCCTCTCCTTCTCTCTGTCTCCCCCTCTCCTCCCTCTCTCCCCCTCTCTCTGTCTCTCCCTCCCTCCCTCTCCCTCCCTCCTCCCTCCCTCCCTCCATCTCTCCCCCCTCTCTCTCCCTCCCTATCTTTTTTAACTTTTTTAAAAAAATCCCCCCTCCCTATCGGTAGATTGCGAACAGCGGATAATTGAGAACCCGATGTCCTGGCAATCAATCTTCCATTATTATTATTTTTTTTATTGAAGCTGCTGATGCGATTAGCGTTCCGCTGATTGCGGACCCGATAAGACGATTTCGCCTCCGGTAACAACTATTCTATGTGCCTTGCGGCGCCATTTTCTCTTTGAACTGGCTCTGACAGAGAGTCTCCTCCATTAATACACACATATAGAGTGGTGGGGGCGGCGCGGCGGGGGCGGACAGCCCAGCCGTAATTACTACGATGACGGGACGTTACAGAGATGTAATCTACTTTGGCCCGGTTATATTTGCCTATTGCTGCTGCTGCTGCCATCAAACAGAGACTCTGGCAACCAACCCCCTACGTTGACATTGTTGCTGCGTCGGCGCTGACGTCACCACCCGCCACTGGGGAATTACAGTCAGAGCCTGAGGGAAGTGTATGTGTGTGTGGGGGGGATGGGTAAGAACACAAGAGGGAGGCCAAGGATGGAATACGCTGAGCAGATTAGTTATTATGAAAAGGTAGTGCTAGTTATAAGGAAATGAAAATGCTTGCGCAAGGTAGAGTTGCAACAGAACCGTCTTAGGACTGAAAACCACAACAAACATAACATGGGATGTTGCCAAGCTTCCTTTACATTTTTGAAAAATTGTAAAGAAAATTAAAAAGAATATAATTTTTGGTTCTTATTCAATTTGGAGGCTTATATATATATATATATATATATATAATCATACTGACTGGACCAGTCCCTTTCCTGTCCCCGCAGCTTTCAGCTTTCGACGATCGATGACGAAAGTCTCACTGGAACACGATTATTATTAAGACGTAATAATTCGATAAAAGAAACATGGCAGAAAAAAACAGAAATAATGTATGTAGAATGAAATAGAATGGGGTTTGTTGTGTTTTACAGAGGGTGGAGAATTATAGGAGTCCAGAGAAGGTCATACTTTTTTTTTTAATTTACTGCCATATTGGAGCGTTTAATTATTAATCTTACCATTTCTGTTTTTTGTTTTTTTTTCTCCCCAGATGTAATTGGAAACGTTTCTCATTCAAGCAACAAAACCCAGCCTCAATTCTTTTTTCCTCCTTTCCCCTGTATCGTAAAACCGAGAGAGATGTTGTTAATCGGAAGGACATATTTTTTTTTATTAATATAGCTGCTTTTTGACTCCAGATAATAAATTAGCAGCAAACTCTCTCTGTCTCCCTCTCTCCCTCTCTCTCCCTGCTACCTCGTGTAGCGAGCTACGCCTAATTGGGGGGGCGGGCAATGGAACCCACCCCGCTAATAGATATATAGCGAAAACTTTGTTAGATTCATGCAGGAGCAGCAGCAACGGAAACGGTAAAGGAATCGAAAACAAAGAGGAGCATTAGGGAGATTAAAACTGCTGGGGCAGCAAAAAGGGAGTGGGGGAGGGGAGGGGCGTGAGAGAAGAATCACAGGGTGAAAAAGGAAGGGAGTGAGGGAGGGAGAGAAGGCTGGATAGAAAGGAAAAGAGAGAGAGAGAGAATAGAGCAACATCACTTCTTTTCATTCATTGCTCTCCCAAACACACATAGAGAGCGAAAGAGCGAGCGAGCTTATTATTACAGCATCATTGTTTCCACTTCTCTTATTCGCCGGAGTGCGTGCAAAATGTCGGAGTTAAAAGGGCGGCCTTGCTTTCATTAGGGCTGTAATCACTAATTATCGTCATAATCCTTGACAGTGTGATTCGGTTTTGATTCAAAGCTAAATCAACCCCCTACATCATTCCCCAACCCCTCCCCCCCTTTTATCCCGTTCTGTGTTTTTTTTATTAGCCACCCCAAAACCTTAATATCAAAGCGGAATGATGAACAGAGTTGGTTCACGATAAACGAGGAAAATATAGGTTTCATTTGTTTTTGTTTTAAAAAAAAATGACGTCATACAGGACAGAGGAGGCGAGGGGGAAGGTTACCTATATATATAATGTGAAAAAAAACAACAGAAATGTTCACGATTTATTGACTCACCAAATAGAGGTCAATTCCTCATTTTATTCCCCTCTTAAGCGAAATAAAGGGGGGGAGAACAACAATCCACGGCTAAAATACTTGCCTACGCTATACCATAAAAAAAAATTATTTATGAGCATTTCTAAGGTTTACAATGAAGTATTAGGGAAATCAGAAGAAGCCATAATAAATGACATGAACGGAGTGTGTCTCTCTCTCTCTGTTTCTCTCTGCCTTTCCATTGTTTTCTTCTCTCTTTTCCTATAATTTTTTTTCTCTCTCTCTCTCTTTCTCTCTGCCTTTCCATTGTTTTCTTCTCTCTTTTCCTATAATTTTTTTCTCTCTCTCTCTTTCTCTCTGCCTTTCCATTGTTTTCTTCTCTCTTTTCCTATAATTTTTTTTCTCTCTCTCTGCCTTTCCATTGTTTTCTTCTCTCTTTTCCTATAATTTTTTTCTCTCTCTCCCTATTCTACTTCTCTCCCTCTGTCTTGTCCCTTTCTCTCAGCTTAGGGAAATCAGAAAAAGCCATAATAAATGACATGAACGGAGTCTCTCTCTCTCATTGTTTTCTTCTCTCTTTTCCTATAATTTTTTTCTCTCTCTCTCTTTCTCTCTGCCTTTCCATTGTTTTCTTCTCTCTTTTCCTATAATTTTTCTCTCTCTCTCCCTATTCTACTTCACTCCCTCAGTCTCGTCCCTTTTTCTCTCAGCTTCCCTCTTCTGATAACATTTCTCTTCCCCGTTTTTATTTTTTTCTCAGTGTCTTTTTGTTTACGTCTCTCTTTCGTCCAATTTCAGTCTTCCCCCTTTTTTTTATATCTTTCTTTTATCTTCCCTTTTTTCTCTCTTTCTCTCCCTTCCTGTCTCTCTTTTGTTTTTCTCTTCTCTTTCTTTCTTTCTCCTTGGCTGTACAGCCCATTGACGGCCTGGGGCCTACCGAGTGGACTGCGGACTGTCATCTTGCACGACACATTCCCGAGTTTGGAGTGACGCGTTGTGAGCGTATCGATCCTCCAACAGTCTTAATCCCGACCGGTCTTCGCGACCATTTTTATCTGTTTCTATTTTCCAGTTTCTCTTATATTTTCTATCTATTATTTTTTTTTCTTAGGTTTCTCGTGCGTTGTTATGTAATATATTTTCTCTTCTCCTTCCTCTCCCTTCACCGTAACCATTCCGTATCCTGTATCCTGTATCCTGTGGTCGGCAAGCAGTCCCGTATCGAAGACTCTTACCATTTGTAGCAGTCCTCTCCTCTACACCAACCTACTTAAAACAATTCTTCACCCATTTATTTTCAAAATGTATCCTCTCCTGGGATTAAGACTGCTGGAGTAACGATACGCTAACCACAACGTTTCACGTGTCAATTCCGTGGCCGTCCCGGTAGGCCAAGACCCTCGACGGGCTTTAGAACCCCCCCAATCGAGACCGTTTGTTTATCTCCTAAAAAAATTTGAGGGAGATCCCTGTAGTAAGAATGGACGCACACAACCGGGATGGCTTGGCCGAGGCTTCGTTGACCGATCACAGAAAGAAAATTTATTATATATATATAACAAGTAATAGTTCCCGTGTTTAACATTTTACCCAATAAACATTTACCATTGTGATTAAAAGGGGAATTGAAACGATTCGGAATATTTTTTTAATGATTACAGCGTCAGGAAAGGGTGATTTGAATTAATTCTCCTACATTTTCATAAAGCGCTTGGTTTATCCTTGCATGTGTGTTGATGTGTGTGTGTGTGTATGTTTATCCGGGCCCGTGACCACGAAATTTACATTTCAATTAACTTTTAGCGGAATAGTGGAAAGAGGGGGGTGGGAATGGGGGGGAAAGGGGGGGGGCGCGGAGGGAGGGGCGGGGGTTGGAACTAGTTTTGATACGTAATTGATGTGTTTGTTGCCCGTGTCGCTGATATTATTATTGTTTGTATATATATGTATATGTGTGTGTGTGTGTGTGTTATATATGCATGTTAACGAATTTAGCGCAGTGGTTCCTTCTCACTCGTTAATTTCCACACACACACTAACACACGTGTACCAACAAACTTCGATGCATACATGATTAACGATTTCACGTGCGGCATTATAATGAAGTTGGTCGTAATTAATTAGTTGGCTTTATTACGTTTTCATTCGTTATCGAATTTTCGGCTCGGGGAAAATTTGGCCGTGAACGTATTTTAGTCTCCGTCTGTCTGTCTGTCTGTCTGTGAGAATCTGTGGGACGCTGCTGCTGTTACCGTCTCTCGATGGCCTGAATGTCAGTGTTATTTTCCCAAGGGCAATGGAGAGAGAAGAAGAAGAAGGGGGAGTAGAGATGATGATGACTATAAAGAGGTGCATGTGTGCTACGAAAAAAAATTGATCAGAATGACACATAGACTCATACGTAGACTATTTATAGACTTACCACCATTAAAATGATATTGGAAAAATTATTAATCTATAGTCCAGAGTTTTACTATATTTTTTCCATTCGCTTTACGTGTGTGTTGTTCAGTCGGACTCGGAGTTTAATTTGCGAATGTGACGTCAAATGAACGTGATAGGATAACGAAGGACCCAGTCTGTAAGCATGTTTAATCGCCCAGGACGACGACGGGGAACATATTTTTTTTTGTGTCTGTGAGAAACTTTGATGATCGGTCCTTACGATTTGGCGTGAATTGGTGTCAGGATGTCACCGGGAGTTTGCTTTAAAAACTGAACAGAGAGAAAGAAAGAAAGAAAGAGTAACAAAGAGAGGAAGAGTGGGAGAGAGGAGAAAGTGTGACTGAAAGAAGGAAAGAAAGAGAAAAAAGAGACAAGGAGAGGAAGAGAGAAGCAGAGAAAGAGAAAAAGAAAGAAGGAGAAAAACAGAAATAGAGGTAAGGAGAAAAGAAGATAAATAGAAAAAGAGAGAAGAGTGAAAGATAGAAACAGAGAAAGAGGAAAAGAGAGAATGAGGCAAAGTGAAAAGCAGAGAAAGACAAAATAGAAAGAAGGAGAGAAGAAGAGAAATAGAAAAAGAGAGGAGTGAAACAGAGAAAGAGATAAAGAGAGAAGAAGAGAAAGGCAGAAGGAGATAAAGAGACGAAGAGAAAAATAGAAAACGGTGTAAGAGAGAAAAAGTGAAAGAGAGAAGGAGTAAAAGACAGAAGAATAGAATGAGAGAAGAAGATAAAGAAAGGAGAGTGTAAGAGAGACAGAGTGAACGAGAGTTGAGTTAAAATGTGAAAGAGTGAAAAACAGAAAGATGGAAGGAGAGAAAGAAAGAAGTAGACAAAAAGAGAGAAGTAGAGAAATAAAGGTGTAGAGAAAGAGGAAATTAGAGAAAAAAAGGTAAAAGACAGTTATTAGGAAGGTCATCGGTACTACTTTCATTTTGAAGATTCTGTCCCTCTTTCACTGTTTCTCTCCTTCTCTTTCACTTCTTCTCTTTCACTCTTCCTCTATTTCACTCTTACACTCTTTTTACGTTTTCTCTATTACACTATTAGCTCTTTGTCTCCGC
This sequence comes from Eucriotettix oculatus, assembly GCA_034510155.1. Classification (NCBI taxonomy): domain Eukaryota; kingdom Metazoa; phylum Arthropoda; class Insecta; order Orthoptera; family Tetrigidae; genus Eucriotettix; species Eucriotettix oculatus. The sequence goes on along the minus strand of CM067382.1, from coordinate 64,763,538 downwards.
ACTTTTTCTCCGTCCCTCTCTTTCTCTCCCTTTCTTTATCTCCTTTTCTCTTTTCCTCATTCTCTCCTTTTGATTTGTGGTTCGGTAAAAAAAAACAGGCTGTGGCGCTTAAATACAGAGGAGGTAATGTAAAACTAATAGTATTCGCATTCATATTGCACATATCCAGCCAGAGACTGCAGGGTGATAAACAATAAGTCACTGAAATATGCCTACAGGTTGTAGAAGTGCATTAAGCTCTAGTTCTCTGGCTTAGTCCTCTTTTTTTAAAATTAAGTTCTGCGCAAATTCTCTTTGTTGGTCTCGGTCCTCTGCACTTGGCGTAACGGCTGTGCAAGGTAAGTCTGTACTAAACTGTTGAGGGACGGGAGAGGAGAAGAGAGGGTTTGAAACTTGGCCAACAACAGGTGGGCGCCTGCCTGCTTGCATGTGTGTGTGTGTGCGTGCGTGTGTCCGTGCGGAAGCCCCATGAGCGCCCAAGCGAGGAGTTCCGGTGGGGGCGGCGGCGCGGCGCGGCTCGGCTCAGCGGCCTCCAAGTTCCTGTCGCCCCCTCGGAGCTTCCGCTGTTGAAGGGCGTCACAACGCCACCCTCAGTCCCTCGGTCACCTGAAACGCGTGCGAAGTCATTTAACTGAAAAATTACCAGTTTCGGCGGTCACCGAGATGCGGTTACTGCTGCGGTTAACCACCTGAAGTGAGGCTTTGTCAATTAAGAGTTTATTCCACGGTCTTATTAGAAACAATGGACAAGTAGTGAGAGGGAGACGTCGTTACCACCTAGGAAAATTAACTTTATAAAATAACGCCCCTTGTTACGGAAGAAAATTGTAAGCATCGTAGAGAATGATGTTAAATATCATGGGCTTAAGAGTAAATGGAACAGTTTTACATAAGCACGTGCGCCAGTATCTAAAAAAAATAATCTTTATATATATATATATATATAATGTAAATTTAAATACCTATTTAAATTAAGGGAAAACCTGTAAGAAAAATTAAAAACCCTGGGAAGCTTTCTCGTTCATGTAGCAGCAGTAGAAATTTTTGTTTCACACCCCCCCATGATCGTTCAAAGCTTTACTTACCGCTACTCAAAGTGCTAAAATATTTGGACAAGCTGCTTGATCCGACAAATACAATTTTTTTTCTCTCTCTCTCTCTCATCCCCCTCTTCCTCCTCCTCCTCCCCTTTCATCCTCTGAAACAAGTGTAATGTGTACTTAGGTGAGTCTTGAAACATAAACAGCAGCTAGTTTTAAGCCTCCTCCCCCGCTCTGTCTCTCTTTGTCCCCCTCCCTTTTATGCACTTAATCTTAAGGTTAGGTGAGCCAGGATAGTTGAGTGACGTAATCCTCCGTAAAGCTAAGTGCTGAGGTGTTAGTAGCTACAAGAAGCTGTGTGGAAAATAGAAAGGGGGTGGACGGGGGAGGATGGGGACAATCTTTGCACCAGGCGAAAAAGTGCAGATGGGGTGGTGGAAGCTGCTGCTGCTGCTTCGTAGGGGGTGGGTGGGTGATGGGGGATGGATGGGGGTATGGGAAAGCATCTTCTTAGTCCAAAGAGAAAAAATATTTACCAAGCCATATGCCATGAAACTAAATTTATAAATCTTTTTTTTTTGTTAGCGCTGACATATTTTTCCAACGATAATAGTCCACGTCTAATCAAGGATATACCCACTACAGCCGAAAGACTTCTCTGCAAGGTTCTCTCTCTCTCTCTCTCTCTCTCTCTCTCTCTCTCTCTCTCTCTCTCTCTCTCTCTCTGTGTGTGTGTGTCTGTCTGTCTCTTACTGTATCTGGTCATCCTATCAATTTCCTTCAGCACACATCCACCCCTTCATTATCATCCTTTTCCCCCATGCAGAGACACAAAACATGCTGCAAAACTGTGCAAGTTCTTTTCTCTTTCCTATATAGTATTTTTTATTATTTTCATTGTTTAGTATGACAACACTGACAGTATGATGTGGAACTTTTACATCTTCAATCGTAGAAACTAGTGTCTTCTATATTTTAAACTGCTAATAAAACATTTTTCTTTGATATTTACAAATATTCTTAAGTAAATACTGTAATTATTTACCATGGAAAGAAGGTTATAAACCACTGGTGGTGTAGCATAACACAAGAGTCAAGTAATTTTGCGACTACTAATGACTTTACATCTCATCAGATGCAAAATAAAAAATATTCGTCATGTTCCACCTTCAGTTTCCCGGTTTTCGACTGTATTAACGGTGCATCTCCATATATATATATATATATAGATGAACGTATTGATTTCACTTTTTCAAAATCTTTCTCTCACTCTCCTTTCTTTTATTCTTCTCTATTTGTCTTTCTTTCTTCTCTCTCGCTTCGTTTCTTCTCTCTCTCTCTCTCTTACTTTCTTCCATCTCTCCCTTTCTTTCTTCTCTCTCTTATTTTCTTCTCTCTTTCATTCTTCTCCTCCTCTTCTTTTCTTCTCTTCCTCTTCCTTTCTTCTCTTCCTCTTCCTTTCTTCTCCCTCCATTCCTTTCTTCTCCCTCTCTTCCTTTCTTCTCCCTCTCTTCCTTTCTTCTCCCTCTCTTCCTTTCTTCTCCCTCTCTTCCTTTCTTCTCTCTTTCTTTTTTCTTCTGTATCTATATTCTCTCTTTCTTTTTTCTCTCTCTTTCTATTCCCTCTTTCTTCTCTCTCTCTCTTTCATCTCCCTCTATTTATTTATTCTATTTTTCTTTCTATCTTCTCTCTCTTCGTTCTCTCTCTCTCTCTCTCTCTCTCATCCCGTTGTTTGATGAAATAACTGCGGGATTATCCCGGTAATATTAACTGTATGTTACCTTCAACGTGACTGGGCGCCAGCGGTTTATTACTTTCCCGACCGAACCACCACGAGTCAGGATGACGTCACGAAACTTATAATCTCTGGAAGAATCCAGATCCTGATAATTGGGCGGGGGGGATGACAAGTGATTTATTATTTAAACGATTTAGACTCTTAACAGTTGTGTACTATTTAAAAAAAACTTGCCCGTAGCCCCTTAACCGATGAAAAATAAATTAAATACGTCGATTTTTTTCAGCAGGGTTGCCACCCCTGACAAAAAGTAACGATTCTTAAATACATATAAATGAGCCGTACACGAGTTGTCTTAAACCGTCACACACACACACGACATAAAATTAGTACAATTAACAATTTATATTGATGATTAAGAATTAATGTTGTCGTCGAACGTGACTTTCCAACGATGATAATACAACTCCCTTCAATCAAAGATATACCCAGTACTCACCAAAGAGATCTCTCTCAGACACTTCTATTCTTATTATTATCATCGCAGATTCCCGTGTGTTCACACTTTACAGACGCTAGTTTTTATTGGGGGTTATTACATTCGGGAAGGTCGTCGGATCTGATTTCATTTTCAAGGCCCCCCTCCCCTCCACCTTCTCTCCCCCCCTCTCTCTCTCTCTCTCTGTCTATATATCTGTGTCATTATTTCAATTTCATTTAGCACATCCGCCCGCCCCGCTATTATCATCTCTCTTCTCTCCCCAGGCCGTTGAAAAATAAATTGATATGCAGCAGCCCTGCGAGACCGTCACAACCGTTGTCCTAGTTTTCCACAGACCCAGACAGACAGTCGGCGAGAGAGAGAGAAAAGAGAGGGGGGAGGGAGACAGAGAGAGAGACGAAAATACGTCCCCGGGAAAACCTCCGAAATTCGATAACGAATGGAAACCTAACAAAGCTAACTTATTAATTACGACCCAACTTCATTATAATGGCGCACGTGAAAGTTTCGTAGCGTTACATTTTCCCAAGGAAATAGCAAAAATGACGTGTGTGTGTGTGTGTGCCAGTCAGTGGTTGATCCATTGTCACGTCTCGCACCAACTATTTAAATTAAAGAGGGTTAAAAAAAACTCCCCCGCCCGTATCAGGTAAAATAAACTAACAAACGAAGTAGTGAAGTGGCCAATAATTGGACAACTTTAAAATGACAGCACAAATACCCGTGCAAAAAAGGTTTTTTCCTCTGGCTGTAATTCTTGTTACATCAGGTCCGAACTGAAAGGACGTAACCCAGACAGTGTTGCATTTTATTCAATTTATTATTAACGTTATTATTAACGAAATGAGTAAGAAAACACCTATAAAAATTAATTAAGCAATTATTTTGTTGTGAGTAAAAAAATTGATTACTTACGTGTCAAAATAATAAAACAGTATCGTTCCTAGGGACGTAACCATTCGTAAATGATTGTGATATAGCCTATGAAAAAATCATTCATGGATGATTATGACGTAGTTCACGAACATAATCATTCGTAAATGATTTTTATATAGTTTATGAACAAAATCATTCGTGGATGATAAGGAAATACCTTATGAACGTAATCATTCGTTGACTATTAATATAAATCTTTTGAACATAATCATTCGAGAATGATTAATAAATACCTTTTGAACATAATCATTCGTTGACGATTAATATAAATCTTTTGAACATAATCATTCGTGAATGATTAATAAATACCTTTTGAACATAATAATTCGTTGACGATTAAGATATAGCTTAAGAACATAATCATTAGTGAGTGATTAAGAAATACCTTATGAACGTAATCATTCTTTGACGATTAAGATATAGCTTAAGAACATAATCATTCGTGAGTGATTAAGAAATACCTTATGAACGTAATCATTCTTTGACGATTAAGATATAGCTTAAGAACATAATCATTCGTGAGTGATTAAGAAATACCTTACAAACGTAACCATTCTTTGACGATTAAGATATAGCTTAAGAACATAATCATTAGTGAGTGATTAAGAAATATCTTACGAACGTAATCATTCTTTGACGATTAAGATATAGCTTAAGAACATAATCATTTGAGAATGATTAAGAAATATCTTATGAACGTAATCATTCTTTGACGATTAAGATATAGCTTAAGAACATAATCATTCGTGAGTGATTAAGAAATATCTTATGAACGTAATCATTCTTTGACGATTAAGATATAGCTTAAGAACATAATCATTCGTGAGTGATTAAGAAATACCTTATGAACGTAATCATTCGTTGACGATTAAGATATATCTTTTGAACATAGTCATTCGTGAATGATTAAGATATAGCTCATGAATATAATCATTCGTGGATGATTATGATATACCTTATGAACGTAATAATATTTCGTGGGTTATTAATAATCCTAGGAACTAAAGCTACTATTTCATTATTTTTACATGTGAATAATTTTTTTTCAGACAATTAATAATTGAAGACGTAAATTTTATAAGAATTTCTTTCACGTATTTCGTAAATTATTTTATCTGTATGACATAAAACGCTTATATTAATTAAATTTAAAGAAGCTGCTCTCTAAAAAAAATTAAAAGGTCACGTTAATTTGCGATACAAATTATTATTATTATTATATTCGTCATTTGAAACACAAAATACATTTGCTTTATTTAAAAAAATACAATTCTCTATAATTAAGTATATATATAAAAAATTGAGTCAGGTTTCATTTAAAAAAATGTATTATTGCAACCACGTAATTAATTAGTGGCGCTACAACGTGGGGGAATACTAATAAGGGCTTTCAGCTACAACACTGATTTATTTAGTGTATTCTGGGACGGGTGTATACCTTTTTTTTTCAGTTTATTCCTTATACAGTCTTTCATCGCGTGTAGTCATCAGAAACTCTTAGAGAAGTAGAAAGGAAAATAAAAATATATATAACAGATGTTATAAAAATTGTTTTGTAAGTTCAACGCGAGTGCCAAATAAGGGAGACCGTACTGTGCGAATGGGATATTATTTTAGAAGGGCTTTAACGAGAAGGTAAACCGTATGAGCAAAGCGATTACAATAAAGGATTGCGGCGGCGGCGGCGGGGGCGGCAAGTGTGTGTAAAGATGATGCATGCAGTCGCAGCTTCCGTTGGCCGCGAGCCAGCGCCACAGTCGTGAGTTGGAAAAAATATTGAAAGTGCGGGTTATCCATTTCCGGTTCTTTGTTTGCCTCGGACAAACTTGCTCTTCCATCGTTCGCCTTTAAAGCGTTCCCTTGAAACGTTCTCACACGTGGACGACTCGCTCTTTACGTGCCCCCGGTTTCATACAACTATCTGGGTGCCCGGTGATACCCTCGATTTTATTTACATTATCCCACTTCAGTAATATAAGTTAATTTTCGGTCATCGTCTTGCCACCCTACTGATCAAATATATAAATGTTTACAGAGTTGTCCCTCGTCCCTTCCCCCCTTAAACGAAGTAGGTTAAGAACATTTTAATGTTCCACAGGTTCGTTATGATTAGCAACGAATAGGTGGAGCTGCTACGTACATTTTCCTTCCTCCACCCGCTTTTCCACCCACTCCCCCGGATCGGATGATAACAAAAAGGATAGGAACGAGCAGAGGGGATAATATTAATTTCGATGACAACCCATTGTCGTCGACCTCGCGTGCGTGCGTGCGTGGGCCGATAATAACCGTCGTGATCGATGGAGGGAACGGAACGGGGTGGTAGCGACTGACCTTTCAGAAAAGGAAGCATTAACCTTTAATGGCGCCGGGAAGTGGAGGAGGGGGTGGGGGGTGGAGAGGGGGTGGGAAATCGACTGTCACTGTGTAAGAGTGGTCTTGTAGCCTGGCCACATTTCTTTTCTTCATCGACGCAAGCATTCCGTAGTAGTGGTAAATCACTGTCCACGCCCTTCCTTCCTTCCTCGACCCCACGCTGGTCAAGGTCATCCTCGGGGGGAAGATAATAGATTATTAACAGAAGGTAGGGGGGCAGGAACGTCGTCTGTCATTTAAACAACGTTGCTGCACGCAAGACATGTCCGCCCCCGCACTCTCTCGCTGTGTCTCTCCGCCTCCTCCTCCTCCTCCTCCTCCTCTTGAAACATGTCAGAAAAGGGCTCCATTAAGGGAGGAACCCCTCGGCTCCACCATCTTATTAACGCACCATAATCACAGGTCTCGAAAGACAGTTGAGATGACTCGGTACAATTTTTATTACCACCGAAAAGGAAAATAATCTTCTCCAGATGGAACCACCGTCATATCTCTTTTTAGAGGGCGGTGGCGGCGGCGGCAGCAAGAGGGCCGAGAGAGAGAGAGAGAGAAGAACGGAAGGCGCCAACTCCCCCAATGGACCTCTCTTTCTCTCCCAAAAAGCATCGTCAGAGGCGGGCAACGGAGTTGAGTGAAAAAAGAAAAAAAAATTTTCTTTTACGACAGAATGAGAGATAAATAATTCTAATACAATTTACGACGACGTTTTTGATTCCCAAAAGCGGAATATTATTACACAGTTGGAAAAAAACGGGGAAAGAAAAGATTGTGTCAATGGGGGGGAAGAAGAGCGCGGGTCACTTCGCCCAGGCTCTGACGAAAATATGATGTTAATAAAACTAAAAGAAACCACCCCGGAAAAACGCTTACTACGGCGCAACCCTGACTGAAAATGTTTACCCGTCTCCCTCGCATTCCCCTTAGGTAAAATTGTCGTTAGGAAGCTGCGATCCAAGGAGGACTCTCTAGATATAGGGCGCTGCGGGAGTTTTCTCGCAGGCGCTTCAGTCCAGAGTGACATGATCATGTCGGGGATGCCTCCTGCACTCTCTCTGGGTACTTTTTATCAAAGTTCTCATATGCCGAGACACCTTCACCTATTTTAGGAGGTATATGTACCGGGGTCAAAGACCTTGGGCATATGGCAAGAGTTGTCCGCTGATCCCATTGGATCAGTCGGCCAACTGCCTCCTGAAACTGGTGGAGACACGGAGAAGGGAATGCTGCGTCCCCACAGCAGACTCGTCTCCCGTCATTCGGAAGGGCGTGAGAATAGTACCCAGCAATGCCCGACCTACCTGATGCAGGTTTTCTAGGGTTTTCCCTGCATCTCTTTAGGTGAAACACCGGGTAGGATCCTTAAACCATAGCCCGGGGGCCCTAGTCAACCCTTGGCTACCTTGCTCTACCTTCCGCATCCCCCCTTTTCAATTCCCTTCCTATGCTATTAAAGGGGAGTTGCCTGTTTCAGGATCACCCTCATGTAGCCTGTTAACCAAAAAAAAGGAGGACTCTCTACATACGAGATTAATAAGGAAAAAAAATAAAGGACAAGATGGCGGGAAGATCGACGGTACCCATCTTGAAAATTTTTCCAAATAATAGAATTTTCCTTCCTCTATTGGAAACCTCTTACGCCATGACTTCTTTTCCCGATGATGATGATGACATCTCACGTCAATATTTACAAATTTTCAAAGGAAGAGGCCTGAGCCAAATTTCTCTTTTTCCCCATCTTATTCATGTCTTTCTTTACCTTCCTTACCCCATGCTCTTTCTGCCGTGGACATTCTCATTGGTAATACATTTGGGGACATAATACTAAAAAAGAAAACAACATATATAGCCTGTATGACAACGTCAGACGTTTCCAAAAAAGAAAATGAAGAGAACCGTAGCAAATAGAAAATATGTAAGTGAAATTAAAGATTAATGACCACTGCAACGGGAACGACGTGAGACAAGCATAGTGTGAGAGAGAGAGAGACCTGTTGCCATCCCCGTGACGTCACTGAGGAAGAGGACTGAGCCTAATTTTTCTTTTCCCTTCTCTTTTCCATTTTGTTTACCTACGCTATTATGCTCCTTGCCTTTTCCGGGTACATTCTAGTTGGTAATACATTTGGGGGATATAATACGAAAAAAATTAATAGACTGTATGACATCAGACATTTCCAAAAAAAACTAAATAAGAGGATTGTAGGTAACAGAAAATAAGTGAACGAAAAAGGTTAATGACCACTGCAACGGGAACGACGTGAGACAAGCATAGTGTGTGTGTGTGAGAGAGAGAGAGACCTGTGCCATCCCCGTGACGTCACTGAGGAAGAGGACTGAGCCAAATTTTTCTTTTCCCGTATCTTTTTCCAATTTGTTTACCTACGCTATTATGCTCCTTGCCTTTTCCGGGTACATTCTAGTTGGTAATACATTGGGGGGATATAATACCAAAAAAAAATAATAGACTGTATGACATCAGACATTTCCAAAAAAAAACTAAATAAGAGGATTGTAGGTAACAGAAAATAAGTGAAATTAAAGATTAATGACCACTGCAACGGGAACGACGTGAGACAAGCATAGTGAGAGAGAGAGAGACCTGTGCCATACCCGTGACGTCACTGAGGAAGAGGACTGGGTCTAATTTCTCTTTTTCATTCCCTTTCTTTATCTACCTCACTCTTTGCCTTTTCCGGGTACATACTCGTTGGAAATAGATTTATGGATATAATACCAAAAATAAAAAATAAATTTATAGGCTGTATGACAACGTCAGACGTTTCCAAAAAATAAAAAATAAAAAGAGGATCGTAGCTGACAGAAAATAAGTGAAAGAAAAGGTTATTGACGACTGTACCGGGAAGGACGACGTGAGACAAGCATAGTTAGAACGAGCCACCGCCACGCACGCCCGCCCCCAGTGACGTCATTGCGTCAGCATGTTCTAGAAATGTTACCTTTCTCTTACATCACACCGTGAAAACAACAGTCGTGGGGAGACATTAGTTAACCCTGCCCTCCTTACCTTTCCCTTTTTCTACCACAGTCCTTTATAATTGTATTTAAATCCATCCGCGACGCATTTCTCCACAGTGGAGACAATTTTTCCCCCTCCCCACTCCCCATTGTTTATAAATAAACAGAACCCTCTATTTTTTTTTGTAAAAATTGCTTTCTCCCCCCTACTCCACTTCCCTCATCAACCCTCGGAAAATAAATAAAAACTGATAATAATAATAATAATACTAATTTGAATTTGAAAGTAGTTCTTCGCCGAATAATGCCCCAGAGGATTATATATATACTTGTATAAACGACGTGGAAATTAGAATGCCAACAACACGCCAACGGAAATTAAAATCGTTTCCAATAATAATGATACTACTACGCGAAGGGTTGGGTTCGCTGGCTCTGATTGTTAATTGCACTTGTTGGCGGAATAATATATATTTTTTCTGAACCCTTCTGCTCGTTCTGCATGTTTATAAATTATACATTTTTTATTTTTTTGTTTTCTCCCGCCAGGTAGGTAGAAATATATATAATTTTTTTTATAAAAAATGTTATCAAAAAAATTTTTCGGTAGACATTTCTTCTGTAAAATATTAATAAGTCAATCAATCCGGAACTACAATACCTTAAAACATAGCCTATTAATCTATCCCTCCAAATTGTTCCCTCTTCCCACTATTCCCTTTAAAACTTCCTCGTTAGTGATTCTATCCAACCCCCATCTCATTCTCCTACAGCACCACATTTCAAAATCCTTCTATTCTTTTCCTTTTCCGCAACTCCTATCGTCCACGTTTCAACGCCCAATATAACGAAATACGAACATTTTTTTAGCAAAAATTTCCTATTATACGCACTACCGTGAGTAAATTCCTCTTTTTCGCGAAAGCCTTCATGCCTGTCTACTATCCTTATACCATCCCTTGTTATTACGCTTCCCAAAGTAACGGAATTCCTTAACTTCCGTCAAAATGTCCCTTTGTTATTCCACTGTTTCCCATTACCTTGATTTTTCCTCCCTCTATTAATCCTCAATTTAACTCTTTCTCTTTCTCCATGGTCCCGTTCATGCAATTTATTTTGTTAACATGTAATCTAAATGTAAGTTTGGTCACTGCTGTATGACATTCTGCAGAGAAAAACTTATACTGGCAATAAATAACGTAACGGGAACGACGTGAGACAAGCGCAGAGAACCCCGCGCGCGCGCCCCCGTGACGTCATCAACTATTATGCCTAACACTACTAGGTATTTAAACTCTATAAAACGCTACTTATACCATCCCTTGTTATTACGCTTCCCCAAAGTAGCAGAATTCCTTAACTACCGTCAAAATGTCCCTTTGTTATTCCACTGTTTCCCATTACCTTGATTTTTCCCTCTATTAATCCTCAATTTACCTCTTTCTCTTTTTCCATGGTCCCGTTCATGCCATTTATTTTTGTCAACATGTAATCTAAATGTAAGTTTGGTCACTGCTGTATGATATTCTGCAGAGAAAAACTTATACTGGCAATAAATAACGTAACGGGAACGACGTGAGACAAGCGCAGAGAACCCCGCGCGCGCCCCCGTGACGTCATCAACTATTATGCCTAACACCACTAGGTATTTAAACTCTATTAATCGCAGCTACATCAGTTGATGTGTTATCTGTATGGTAAATATTTGATTTCAGGTTGTGTGGGGTTGAAGATTGTTTGGTTTTCTCTCGCGCCTGCTCGCTGACGTGGCGGGGATTGATTGAGGTAACTGGATTATCGTAAGACAGACTCACAATTAAAGGGCGAAAATTACAACGTATCAGGTTCTGTAAAAATGATGGATGTAGATAGCCTCGTCGCTCAGCTAGCCTCGGGGCTGCTGCTCAAGAACCTGGTGGCGGCGGTGGCAGCAGTAGCAGTAGCAGTAGTAGTAGTAATCACAGTGTTTGTTAGGGGGCGGCGCTAAGAGCATCTACCGGGGAGCAATTACACAGTAGCGTTGTTCCAATTCCGATGCACAAACATCGGTCTTTCTGTCTGAGCTCGTAAATAACAGCCTCTCGCCGCCTCCGCCGCCGCCGCCACCACGTGTGTAATTGAGCCCCCCTCACCTCCCCTTGCTACAACTACAACAAAACATCGCATCATCAGCCAAACTGTAATTTAAGGGCCTTCGAACGTAAACAGAGGCGCTAAAACTTTTCTCTCTCTCTCTCCCCCTCATCAAGGCCCCCAAATAATACCCGTATTATTTTAATTCGACCTTCCACGCTCGCGCCAATTCTCAATCTCAATCACGTTGTTCCCGCTCACACCTTCTACTTAAGAGCTTGAACCAAGAGGGGGAGGGGGCGGCAAGGGGTGAGAGGCGGTTGTTACTCTAACCGTCTAGACGGCGCCAAGACATGCTCTGGAATGTCCGTGAGGGTGAATTTACACTGTTAAAGTTATATATCTGTTAAAGTTTTACAGTTTCATTTATCATCATTATTATTATTATTACTATACGTTATTACACTGTTTATTAGTCAGGATTTATTTATTCTCCTTAGTTAAATTCAAATAATTAATCAATTTGCAGTTACATCAAAATTTATTCCTTCGAAATTTTTTCTTCTTGTTAATAAATTTACAGTTACTTCAAAAATTTATTTATTATCTTGATCTTCTTCTTGTTTATTCCTTTGAATATTTCCTCCTTATTAAGCAAATTTTTTAGTTACATCCAGATTCATCATGCTTTAAATCCTTAATAGCAGTATTTCAGGTCCATCCATTCTTTGAATATTTTTCTTCTTATTAATAAATATTCTATTATATCCACACTTATTTTAATGAAAACCTTCCCTCCTTTTTTTAATAATTTTTGAGTTACATCCATATATATTTATTACGTTTAACGTTTTCTTCCTTATCAATAAATTTTTCAGGTACATTTAAATATATTACATTGAGCCTTTATTCCTTTTAATTAAATTTTCAATTATAACCTAACTTATTTACTCGAACCTTTCCTACCCTTACTACATACCATTATCTTAGTTTTCCCTCTATAAAATTCAGTACTGTACTCTTCCTGCGATTTATTATTATTATTATTATTATGTTTTACAAGTCTTCTTCTGATTCCCCTAACACTACAATATCGTCGGCAAAGCGTAAGGTTTTTTTATTCAAAATTTCTTTTCCTTGCAGTATGATTTCTTTTCCGTATTCCGTTTTAACATTCTTCATCGCCCATTCTTATAAATATGTTAAACAGCATGGGCGACAGACTGCTGCATCATCCTCTTGTCTTACTCCTTCCGTAACGGCTAAAAGGTGTTAAATTTGTATACAGAACATATAAACGAACAAACAAACGTACAAGGGTAAAAACATCCAACCACTATTTTTAATTATTGAATTCAAAATTTTTTTAGAGGGTAAAAAGTTTCACCGCAAAACAATTCGGCTCGGTTCAGTTATTGATTCATCTAATTGCGGGTGCGTAAGGGGGTGAAAATTATTTGTTGAGGGAAGGAAACGCCATCAATTAATTTATTATTTATTAAATTTCGGTCTTACGATTATGGACCCAATATGGCTGCAGACGTCTTACAATTATGGACCCAATATGGCTGCAGACGTTTTACAATTATGGACCCAATATGGCTGCAGACGTCTTACAATTATGGACCCCAATATGGCTGCAGACGTCTTACAATTATGGACCCAATATGGCTGCAGACGTTTTACAATTATGGACCCAATATGGCTGCAGACGTCTTACAATTATGGACCCAATATGGCTGCAGACGTTTTACAATTATGGACCCCAATATGGCTGCAGACGTCTTACAATTATGGACCCCAATATGGCTGCAGACGTTTTACAATTATGGACCCAATATGGCTGCTGACTGAAAATTGAAGGAAAAATTTAATGGAAGCTGTGAGGGAGGTTGATCCCCCCACCTTTCCCCTTCCCTCTCCGTTTAGATCATGTTTACCGTTGCAGCAGCGGAACTAAACAATCTAAATAGAAAATAATTAATATTTTAATTCCGCCTGAAACTACTCACATCCCCCTTTTCCCCCCATCGCCCATTCTACAATTTTTTAAATAATTATTTCCCACCTCCTCCCCCCTTCTCTCCACCAGCTGTAGTTTCGATGAAACATATTGGAGGGTGGGTGGGTGGGTGACAGGGGGTGGTACGTACGTACGTGCGTGCGTTAGATTTTTAATTTTTTTTCCCCTCCTCAGTGCAATATTTGCATTCCATCTCGTGATATTTGAATTGGTTGCAATTGCATCCGTATTGTGGCTGCTTGTATTTGTTTATTGTGTGTGTTAAATTTGCATTAGCGTCGATATCAGTCAGTGTGCGGTTTAGAGTCCACACACGCGTCCAACCCCACACCCCATTCCCGCCCCACGATTTGGTGGTGATGGTGGGGTGAAGAGGGAGATGGAAGGAATTTTTTTAATAAATACCAGAAAATTATCGACCGATAAAATGAATAGGAGAGTGCAAGAGGTTAAACTGTTGACAGTGGCTCGTTGAAAATGGCTACGAAAAAAAAGGGGGTCCATCTTGAGGTCTCCAGATGATAGAAAAATGGATCACTTCTTTAAAAAAAATTAAATGAGCCCCTCATGATTTTACAATTTCTTTTTTTTAAAAAAATATATTAATTCGTCACAGGTCACAGTACCTTCCGGCTAAAAGTCCATTCATAAAAAAATATATATTATTTACAAAACTGGTTCACAATCAAATGGTATAAAGGTTCTGAGACAATCAAAAAAAAATATAGATATTTGACTAGGTTATGCTTTAAAGGTTCTCTGTATTTAAATGAGGTCCACCTTGAGGACTCAAGATGATAGAAAAATGGATCACTTCCATTCAAAAAAAATGATATAAAGAGCCCTCAAATTATTTTACCAATTTCTTTTTTTTAAAAAAAAAAACTATATTAATTCGTCACAGGTCACAGTACCTTCCGGCTAAAAGTCCATTCACAAAAAATATATATTATTTGTAAAACTGGTTCCAAATCAAATGGTATAAAGGTTCTGAGACAATCAAAAAAATATATATAGATATTTGACTAGGTTATGCTTTAAAGGTTCTCTGTATTTAAATGAGATCCATCTTGAGGACTCAAGATGATAGAAAAATGGATCACTTCTCAAAAAAAAGAAGATATAAAGAGCCCTCAAATTATTTTACCAATTTCTTTTTTTTAAAAAAAAAAACTATATTAATTCGTCACAGGTCACAGTACCTTCCGGCTAAAAGTCCATTCATAAAAAAATATATATTATTTAGAAAACTGGTTCCAAATCAAATGGTATAAAGGTTCTGAGACAACGAAAAAATATATAGATATTTGATTAGGCTATGCTTTAAACGTTCTCTGTATTTAAATAAACAACTACTGAGGAACTGTCGAGACACTCTGATTTATAACATGGGGGTATTTTAATAGGTATAGATATCATTTGCTTTCACCATCAGCGCTGTTGTTGTTTAATTGATTTTTCCACCGTGTCAACTCTTAACGTTTCACTTTATTTCGGGTACCTAAAATTTTATTTTCCTACTAATTTAATTTTAACAACGTTTTAATTTCGGTTTTTTTTGTGAGCTACAATAATAATTCTTTTTTTTTGCTGCTTAAAAAAATTCTCCCCTTTTAGGGGGGTGGAAGGGAGGAAGGGGATGGTTAATAACGAATAAAGGTGTCGCCATGCGTGTATTCAACATCACAGCAATTTCATTTAGGCCACGCTCTGTTTCAATACATCATTAGTAGGATAAATTCATCAGCGATTTACGTATTATTATTACCGCTTACATTCATTGTTGCCTGCATTGTCGTCCATGACCTGCTAAAAAAAAAGAGATGGCCTCGGAATTTGCTGTATTTCTTTTAAATGGAAAGTTATCAAAGTTCAACGGGGCTCGAATAAAATTAATTTCAACAATTACATAGAACAGTTTTAATTTAAATGTTTTTTTTTAAAAAAAAAAGATTGGATAAAACATCACTTAAACCCTTACAATGGACTTTTGTTTTAAATTTCAAACGAAAGTAAAAACGTTTTTCAAACTAGCTTAATGGAGGTAAATGTTAATTACGTCATTTTTTAAACAACAAGAAAATTATAATAACAACAATGGTATTTTCCTCTTTGTCCTCGTTAACGGCTTACAATTAATTGCGGTAATCAACAGAACTGCGTCATTATTTAAATTAGAGTTTTAATTAAAAAAATCAGTATAGGTTATTAATTTTTGGGGAATTGTTTGGAGAAAAGAATGAAAAAAAAATCTCTCGAGATGGTTGCCGCGTTCAAATAATTTTTTTTTTAATATCGGAATTTGAAGAAAAAAAAACAAACAATTCGATTGCTGCAAAATTCTGAACATCCGTTTATCAATCAGTAACTGATTGAAAGGGGGAAGTGAAAAACAATATATATGTCTTAGTTTTTAAGGGAATTTACTATAAAAAACCCTCAGTCATCATTTTATTTACACTATAATTCAAGAGAGGGGAAAAACAGTTCAAAATTATCAGAAATTAAACAGCAAAAAAAATATCACACGATGGTTGCCACGATTTGTGCGCGTCAACGTAGAAGGTGGAAGGGGGGTTAAAGGGGGGGCGGGGGTGGGCAGGATGACGTTCATTTTAAAACAGCAGGATATAAAAATTCGACACTCAATTTTAAATTTATTTTTAATTATAATTTATATCGGTAACCTCTACAGAAGACAGAAGGAATTAGGGCACTATTGACTCTGCGTCTAAGTTTAGAAGAAAGAACAATAAGAACCAGGCCCACGTTCATGCTATATGTAGATTCAGGAAAATGCCTTTGATAACGAAAACTAGAAGACACTATTAAAAAAAAATTTTTTTGAAGACGATACGAATAAAATATCGAGAAAGAACAGTTATACATAACCTGCACAGGAGGAGAAAGCAGTCAGCAGGAAATACGAATTAAAGGCTACAATAAAAGAAAGCAGGAATAAATAAATAAAAAAGAATAAGAAAAGGATGACGCCCATGCTGTTTAATTTATAAATAGAACGGGAGACGAATAAAGGACTATGGAAAAGGAATCATACTGAAAGGAGAAGAAATAAAGATCCTACGGTTCTGCTAACAATATTGTGCTATTATTAGGGGGAGTCAGAAAAATAATTGGAAGTTGTAATAATAAAATGGCATAGTTTTGTAGAACCCAAACAAACTACTTTCAAGAATACCGTGATTATTAATTAACAAAACATCTTAAAAGATTTTCTAACTCAAAAGGACAAGAAGAAAATATCGAGAAAGAAGAGTTATCTAATTGATGCGCTAGAAAAGAAAGCAGAAAAAAGGGGGTAGAGAATGATGATGATGATGATGATGTTGTCTGTCGCCCCTGCTCTTTAACGTATTTATTGAACAGGCGACGAAGAAAATTTGAAAAAAAGGAATATGGAAAAGGAATAAAGACCCTGCGGTTCGGCTAATGATATTGTGGGTATTAGGGGAGACGGAAAAATAAATGGAAGCCATTATAAATTGCTTAATAATAATGATAATAATAATAATGGAAAACCTTGTAACTCAAGAGGACAGGAATAAAATATCGATAAAGAAATGTTATCTATAACCTCTAGAGAAGACAGTCAGAATTAATTAGAATTGAAGCGCTAGAAAAGAAAGCAGAAAAAAGGGGGTTAGAGAATGATGATGATGATGTTGTCTGTCGCCCCTGCTCTTTAACGTATTTATAGAACAGGCGACGAAGAAAATTTGAAAAAAAAAAGGAATATGGAAAAGGAATCAAACGGCAGGGAGAAGAAATAAAGACCCTGCGGTTCGGCTAATGATATTGTGGGTATTAGGGGAGACGGAAAAATAAATGGAAGCCATAATAAATTGCTTAATAATAATAATAATAATGGAAAAACCTTGTAACTCAAAATGACAGGAATAAAATATCGATAAAGAAATGTTATCTATATATAACCTCTACAGAGAAGACAGTCAGCAGTAATTAGAATTTATGAGCAACAAAAAAAAAGCCGAAATAAAAAAGGGGTGGGTAAGATAATGATGATGCGGTATGTCGTCCATGCTCCTTAAATTATATATGTAGAACAAGCGATGAAGAAAGTTAAAACGGAACATGGAAAAGGAATCATACTACAAGGAGAAGAAATAAAAACCCTAAGGGTTCGCGGATGATATTGCAGTATTAGGGGAGTTAAAAGAAGAAGACTTGTAAAAAAAATAATAATAATAATAAATCGCACGAAAGAGGTCCTGGAGGAAGAGTACAGTACTGAATTTTATAGAGAGAAAACTAAGATAATGGAATGTAGTAAGGGAAACAGTAGAATAACAAGGACTGTTAGGACAGGAAAGGGATATTTCGGAGGAAGTTAAGGAATTCTGCTACTAATAAGTCGAGTAGAAAAGGGTAATGTAAGTAAATTGATTTTAGTTGAAAACTGGATTTGTAAAAAGGGAAATTAGTCAGGTAGCAGAAAGAGCAGAGGTACGAAACGTACGTCATTCATTAACGAAATTGCAGAATGTTGCGTTACGAAGTGGGTTAGTTGTAAGAACCATCTCTGGTTTTTTTTTATTTTAGCGTGGTTACGAGATTGTCAGAGCAAAGGGGGTGTAGGGGTGGGGGGGTTGTGGGGAGAGAGAGAGAAAAAAAAGCAAGGAATCCTCTAACCTCATTCTAGTCAATAAATTTACCCGCCGGAGAAAAATAAATTGTTCTCAGGGAACCAAAATACACTGGCTGAATTGCTGACCTGTGTGTGTCAACCCCCTTCCCCCCCTATTTTTTTTTGGTATTGCCATTTTTTTTTAAATGGGCTATTTGTTTCTCGAGTGTGGTGGTGGTGGTGGATGGAGCTGCGGGAGGATGGAAAATAAAGTGTTGTAAATAAGTCATACACAACAGAAGAGACGCAGGTTGAGGGAGAGAAAGTGGTCGATGAGGGGGGAGGGGGGATGAGGGCAGTGTGTGCATTGCAGTTACTGCAAATTAAGGCAAGGGGGACGTTGTGGGATGTAGGAGGACGGAAATAAAATAGAGAGAGAAAAAAACGGAAGGGAAAGGGAAGAGGAGAAATAAACCAACCAGACGGTCGTGGTCATTAAGTGTGCAAGGCAGCAACAGCTTGAACCGACGTCGCAGTTATTCATCCACGTACACACACACACATGCACATACACACACACAGGGCAATTACTGACCGGCGGCGCGCGCGATATTCCCAGAGCAACGGCGTGTATCGTCAGTGGGAAAAATAAAAAAAAAGAGGGGGGTAGGGGAGGGGAGGGGAGGGGGCGCATTTCCGGCGCTAATCATCGCACGCCTGTTCCGTCCGGTCTTCCGGTGGCGACGGAGGCGGCGGAGGCGGAGGCGGCGAACTCTCAAAAACAGAGTCCATAAAACACTCACTAAACGCGGACCGTATCGAAACAAGTACCAAACAAAATGACAACTGACAACTGTAGTAAAACGGGATTGCGACAGGAAAAAAAAATAATCAAAGAAAAAAATATACTTATGGCGGCTAGTTAAAATAAAATAATAAACCCTTTTAAAAAAAGGCAAATTTAATGCAAACAAACGCAAAAAAAAATACATTTCTTAAAGATTTAGATTTAGATTTATTGTTGTTTCCATTAATCCTCGATTGAGGAAATAGGATACGTCATACATTAAAAATTAAAAATGAACAAAATAAAGTACATAATTAAAGACAAATAAACTTAAAATAAATTAATAAAAGAAAATGTATATAGACAAAAGTCAATATAAACACAACACCAGGGACACACACTGGGAAACACAAACAAGCACACACTGAGGAACACGGAATGGAGTTTTAACTACTTGGACCAGGAAACTGTCCTTTCGTCGTAGCTCCAGGCAATACATGAAACAAACAAACAAAAGAGCAGAAAAAACTGAATAGAAATTTTAAGAAATGTGCTAAAATATTTGATACTCCTGTAACATTTGTAAAAGTATTTTGGTGCAGTTGTATCGGGGTCCTTAGGCTGTTCTAATGCAAATCCTCGTGTCCTGCGTAGTCCTTTTCATATTTTTCACACACGTCACTTATCCTCCCTAATTAATCTGCCTAGCGTATTCCATCCTCAATCCGCCTCCTCCTCCTCCTGCTCTTCTTCTGTTTGCTTTACTCTCTTAAGCTATTTTTTAACACGTGGCCTATTAACGTTTTCCTTCACTTAGGTCAAAGAACTTCCATATTGTTCTCTCTTCCCCCTATTCTCGTTAGAACTTGCTGCTAAGTTACTCCGTCCGTCCATATTGTGGTGATTCATGACGCCTTACATTCATCGGGTAAAGCAAGAATAATTTAGTTTTTTTTTTGTTATTTGCGTACAGCAGCAGGACGGAAAACGAGAATGGTTTGGTGGTGGTGAGGCTGAGTAGGCGGGAAACGTCACCACCGTCTTCTGCAACATTGTTGATTGCCTGGAGTGCGTGCATTGTAGATTCAACAACAGTTGGTTCGGGGAGCTCTCCTGAGAAGATCGGGGCGAGAGAGAGAGAGAGAGAGAGAGAGAGAGCAGTGGCTGAGGAAACAATATGCAGAAAAGTTAATTTCGCCATTGTTCGAGAAAGAAGATTTTGTTTTGTAGTAAGGAAACAAAAAGAGGACATTTTGATGGAGATTTAAGCTGAAGAAGAAGAGGCGCTAGAGGATCTAGAGGAGACGTGTTTCAGCGAAGGAACATCCTGCACCACGGCAAACCAGGAACGATGACGTCACCACCAGGCCATTGTTAACATCTGGTAACAGGCATTTTAACCCGGTTTCTCCCACTTAAACCATTCTCGTTGATTCGCGATTTTTTAATACAATTATATCGTTGTTCGTCACCCGCGGCGTTCATCACCCCGGGGATCAGCAGCCATTATTTAGAAGCTGCGTAGATTATTCTTTTTGCTTTACCGACCGACTGAGCCAATTTTTGATTAAATTTTACTCGTAAATTTATATTTTAACTAAAATTTAATTTTAGTTAGATTTCTTCTGGAAATTTTGATAACGTAATATTATAATTAAATGGAATATATTCAAATTAAATACATTTTTATTATTATTTAACAATTTGATTGTACAAAAATATTTTTGTTGGTGTAAGCTAACGAACACCACAATATCATCATTCGCCTGTAGTGCAACGTTACAAAAGCTTCTATTTCAACAACTCCTCCTGTCCACGTTTCTCAGCCTATATAACGTCACCCTTTTTTTTGGGAGGGGAGGGGAGAGGAAGGGAAGGAGGGTTGTTAAGAGGCTACATGAGGGTGATCCTGAAACAGGCAACTTCCCCTTTAATAGCATAGGAAGGGAATTGAAAGGGTGAAAGGGGGGATGCGGAAGGTAGAGCAAGGTAGCCAAGGAAGGGTTGACTGGGGTCCCCCGGGCTATGGTGTAAGGATCCTACCCCCGCGGTGTTTCAGCTAAAGAGATGCTAGGGAAAACCCTAGAAAACCTGCATCAGGCTCTACTCCAACTTTTTTCAATATTTATACTTATATTGGCTGGAAGCTCTTTCATTCTTTCTTTCTTTCAAGAGATGGATTGAAAGCATTTTTTTCAGGGACTGTTATTGTCTGTTACCTTTATTGTAGTTTTTTTTTCCATTCTCTTTTTCTTTTTTTCTTTTGAAAATCTCCAACCCCCCTTTTACAGTTGTAAGAATCTTGTAGAAAGGGTCGACCGATGTGATTTGTGAATGCAACGTTGTATTCCAAATCAGAGCAAAGTCGTTCCTTATCTTGTGTGGTTGTGTTCCCTTCTCCTCCACCTAACCGCGTGTCAACAGGATGTTGTAGTTGGTCGTAAAGGTTGAACCCATGCAGCAGCAGCAGCGCCGTGCGAATTTCTCTCCTTCTCTCTTCACTCTCTCTCTCTCTCTTTCTTTCTTCTCTCTCTCTCTCTCTCTCTCTCTCTCTCTCTCTCTCTCTCTCTTTCTCTCTCCCCTTTTGTAAGACAATGTCCGGATCCTCGCGCCACAAACTTCTAGAATATTGCACCTATAATCTTCTTACTTCGGGGATAACGTGTACGGTAGGCAAACCTAACTCCCTTCCTTCCCCCCTCCCTACCTCCCCCTCCCCCACCTTTTCCCCTGTGAAATTGTAATTTTCCTCGCACACCTCCCCACTATTCTCCTCCTCCTACTCCTCCACCTCCCCCGTCCCCACAGTAATTTTATATACGGTACACAATAACTAATAAATGTTACATTACCCTTTGTTATCCCACTGTTTCCCATCCTCCTCTCTATTACCTTGGTTTTTTCCCTCTATTAACCCACATGTTGCTCCATGACCACGTTCGTGCACAGTTTTTCCAAGTTTTCTTCCGAGTCCCCTAATACTTCAATATCGTCGGCAATGCTTAGGTTATTTTTACTTCTTCTCCTTGCAGTATGATCCCTTTTCAATATCCTCGTCTTGTCTTCTTTCTTTATCACTGCTTCCTTCTCTTGATCTACTATAAAAAAATGGCACGAAAACACCCAGTAGCTTTATAAGGAAAACAATATTTGTTATTAAAGCTGTTGTTAATTGTTTTTTTACCCCTTCCAGAAGCATGAAAATTAAAAACCTAAGGACGCGTCGTAAACAGTATAATCAATTTATAAAAATATGTATGTATACACAGAAAAAAAGAAAAATATATGTATATATATTAAACAGACGAATTGACGGCGAAAGAAAAACTAAAATAGGAAAACTTATAGGATAAAACGGAAGTACGAATTCTAAGTGACAAAAAATTCACAGAATAAAAAATCAGGAAAAAAAACGGTTATCTAAATTGGTTTTCAAAAGGGTATGAGACGTTAATATTTACAAATATATTAATCATCTTCGACCCACATTGTTACAAAAACCGCCGAATTATTTAAAAAAATATATATACATATAGGGCTGAAAAAAACCCCCCTCGATTTTTAAACATTTTGTTTATTTACGGTAATAAAGGCAATTTAATTTATTTTTCACCCCATCCCCCTGTTCCGACGTAGTGATGACGACGATCAGACTAAAATGTAAATTTTTCCCCCGTCCCCCCTCTATTTTTTTTTAAAAAAAATATATGCAGCGTGAATAGAAGGCTGTTGTAATTGATTAAAAAAAATTATGTATTCATGATGGATGCATGTCCGGATCATATACATTATTATGCATAATTTTTTTTAATGTATGTAGGTCAAAAAAAACACCAGTGACTTTAATTTATCACCCCTGTTGGGGGAGGTTGGGATTTTATTGGAAAACTAACAGGAGTAATGTATTAAATAAAATAAAAAAATATAATCAAAATTATTATTATTTATTTTTACTAGATGATGATTAAGGACAAAAAAATAATTTTCCCCCTCAGTACAATATCAATTAAAAGGATAATTAAATAATTTTATTTATCGGACATATATTTTTTGCGGGAAAATCTCCCGTCGCTAACCTCAATTAACTAAAAACCACCCTGAAGAAAAAAACCTAAGGACGCGTCGTAAACAGTATAATCAATTTATAAAAATATATGTATGTATACACACAAACAAAGAAGGAAAAAAATGTATATTTTTTAAACAGACGAATTGACGGCGAAAGAAAAATTAAAATAGGAAAACTTATAGGATAAAATGAAAGTACGAATTTTAAGTGACAAAAATTCACAGAAAATAAATCAGGGGAAGAAAAAAAAACCGGTTATCTAAATTGGTTTTCAAAAGGGTATGAGACGTTAATATTTTAAAAATATATTAATCCTCTTCGATCCACACTGTTACAAAAACCGACGAATTATTAAAAATATATATATAGGACTGCAAAACTCCTCTATTACAATGTAGTACAATGTCAATTAAAAGGATAATAAATAATTTTATGTATCGGACATATATTTTATGCGGGAAAATCTCCGTCGCTAACCTCAATTAACTAAGAACCACCCTGAAAAAATTTTTTTTAATGAAATAACAAACTCAGTGACCTGCAACGACTCGTTTCCATTTCCTAATCGACCTCTCGAAGAATCATTAATCTGTAATAAACAACCCCCTCTTCCCCTTCACATGGACATTGATTGAGATTTATTCACGTTAACTTCCAACTAAAGCTCGGGGGTGGTGGGGAGGAAGTGGGGAGGGGTGGAGAATTTTTTTTTTAACAATATAGCAAAGAACGATAACAAACTTATCGACTTGAAGTTGCTCCGGATTTAATTGCCCTGTGATGCAACAGGGGGAAGCAATTAAATTTGTTGAGGGGTGGGGGGTGAGGAGGGGAGGAGGGGGAGAAGGGAGGGGGGAGAAAACATGAGGTAAGAATTAAATACTGCAATAACGTTCGTTGTTTGGTTAGTTAAGCTGGCCGATTAAACGAAGCGAAACAAACAAACCACTTAATTGAAAAAAAGAAAGAAAATAGCGACAGAAAAAGAAATTATAAAGTCTTGAATTGAAACAAATGGATTGGGGTGGGTGTGGGTTGGGTGGAGGAAAAAATGTTATTTTAGCTAATTCAAAGTTAACAGACAACAACAGTCCCTGATGAAAAAAAAAGCGCTTTCAATCCATCTCTTGAAAGAAAGAATGAAAGAGAGAAAGAGCGTGGGGGGAGAGGGAGAGAAAGAGAGGTACAGAGAGAGAGAGAGAGAGATTGATTGAGATTTATTGGTCTCTATTAGCCCATGGGCTATATTTTACAAATGATTATAATTTGCTATGTAACATAATCACAATATTTACATTTTTTTTAAAACAAAGCATAAATAAATAGGCGACAATAATAATAAAAATTACAGTAAAAATAATTTTTATCTACTAATTTGTTATTAACATTTTTTAAGAAATACGGAATAATAAGATAATGCGAGAGAGAGAGAGAGAGAAGGAGGGAGGGAGGGAGAGCGAGGGAAGATTCCGGTATAATCCGGTAAGAAGAAAAAATTTGGCAAATACTCAAATAAAAAAATATAAAATTAATAATCCTGATTATAATCACGGCAATTTCTGACCGAGTTACAAACCCTGTACGAGGAAACGTGGCAACAAGGCTTAGGAGCGTTTTTATTTTATTTTTTTTAAATGAAAAAAATATTTTTTCCCAATTTAATTATGTTACTATTTTGAAAGAGGAAATAAAAATAACAAGAATTTTGATTGTTATATATAATTGTTTTCTTTTCTGTTACAAAACCAGAAAATGGCAACAAGGCTGACACAAAAAGAAAACTGTAAGGATATTTTGCATCATGTTGTAAAAGGGGTTCCTCCTCCTTCTGCTATATACCAATTAGAGGAGGAACATTGGCAACAACGAGTAATGAAATAAGTAATAATATTTAATTTATCCTGTTTTTTTTTCTCTCTCTCTCTTCAGAAACGATCCTGTAAAAGGAAGGGAAAAAAAATATAGCTACAGAAGGATCAGGCCAGATTTTTAAATAGAATATAATAATAAGAATAATAATAAGAATAATTTTTAATGTGTGTATTCATGGGACAATTAATTACAACACCTTCATGTCGGTCGGTCAATCAATGATGCTTTTAAAAAAAAATTAATCAGTGATAAAGAAAATTTTTCTTTTTCACCCTTAAATATATTTAAAAAAATACAAAAAATAATAATATTATAGCGCGACTCGCTTGTAAGACATCCGTGTGGTGAAGGGAATTTTTTATTTATTTTTTTTCTCCGTTGGCAGGAAGGAAAATCTTCAGAAAGACGCCGTGAAAAACCCCGTACTTCACGGGTGTGTGTGTGGGGGTGGGGGATTATTTTTTTACCCACTAAAAACCACCTCCGTAACTGAAAACTGGTCTCTGTGTAGGGAGACCAACCATTAGTTTTTATTTTTGTAAATTCTTATATATCTAGAGTTACTTATTAGCTAAAATTAGTCCAATGACATCCTTTAGTTTTCATTGTTGTCCTACGACCGACTTTTTTTTTTGGTTGGTTGGCAGGTGGAAACCGTGTGAAGGGAGAAAAATAAAATTAGGAAGCCGATAATTTAAGCAATCGAAAGGAAGGAAAAATGGAAGGAAGGAATGAAGGGCATTTTCCGACAGCGCACGATACGATGCAGCAGTAACTAACTGATGACACACACACACACACACATACACGTGGGTCATTTCACCCCCTCGCTCGCGCACTCACGCAGGCAGATAACGCAACAGAGCGCTCGCTCGCTCTGCACGTCACGCAAATAAATAAATCTGGAATCTCTGCTGCGCTCTGGACGGCCAGAAAGGGATTTATCACAAAATGGTTGTGAGAGTGGGTGTGTGTGTGTGTGTGACAGCGACAGAGCAGCGCCGCAGGCGGGTATAAATGAATTGCCAGCAAAAGAGGGGGGTTGGTCGGGATTTTCCTGCTTAGTTCAAAGTCATTCCGACGAGACTTGGCAAACAAGGTGGAGAAGGAGAATGAGAAAAAAAAAATAATTGTCACCCACCACAGCTGGACATACGTCAAGGTATCTTAAAAAAAAGGCTTAAAATAAACAACCAGTCCCCTAATATTTTACGCCAATTTTAATAACGAATCTCCTTTTTTTTGAGGGGGGGAGGGGGGATGGAAATAACAGGGTACATGCATGAGGGTGATCCTGAAACTGGCAACTCCCCTTTAATAGCATAGGAAGGGTATTTAAAAGGGGGAGGGGGTGGAAGGGCTACCACCCCCCGTGATTCACCTAAAGAGATGCAAAAAGGAAACCACTAGAAAAACCTGCATCAGGTACATCGGTCATTGGATACTTTTATTCTCACGCCCTTCCTCTGGAGACGACGAGGTTGCTGTGTGGAGTCGAAGCAGCATTCCCTTTTCAGTGATCACACCAGTTAGTGTTTTTTTTTGGGGGGGTGGGGGGTGGGGGGGGGAGGGGGAAGGAAGGGAATTGGCCGCCAACTGACTTGATCCAGGGGCTGAAAAAGAATTCTTTATAGATATGTTTACACTTGTAGTTAATCAACCTTAGTAGAGAAAAACTGAATAGCATTATTAAATATGAAATGGGGAAAAAATTATATAGTGAACCTAATGCAGTTCCACATATTTATAACAAATTTTTTGAAGGAATGTTAAATTATTTTTAAAAAAAATCCTGAAGGGAAATATATATTACAAAGGAAAAATGCAGGGAAATTTTTTTTAAGCACACAGAAAAGTCTATTGACATTGGACAGATCACGAAAGTCTATAGAAAAGCCGGTGGGATCAGCGAAAAAACTCTTGCCGTGTGCCCAAGGTCTTAGACCCCCTCCACCCAGCACATACACCTGCTAAAATTAGGTGAAGGTGTGAGAACATTGGAAGAAAGTCATAGAGATTTATTTTTTAAAAAAAACAGACAGTGTTAGAGAAAGACGACGGAACGTGGAAAAATGTCGCCGCAATGGTATAAAAATATTATATATTCCCCCCCGGTAAAAATTTTCAACATGAACATGACTTTAGCCTGGCGGTAAAATCCCGTACAAATAAAAAATTCCCCTTTACCGTAAAACGTCATCGTTGGGCTCCAGTCAACATATAATACCATAAAAATACGGCCAAAATAAAATAAAAAAATAGCTGTTATAAATACAACGTTTAGTTCATAAATGCTGAAGTTGGCAGCAGTTTTGATTAGTTTGTGTGTGTATGTGTGTTTGTGGGTAAGGGACCCCGGGCAAAGGTTGGCAGCAGTGGTGTTGAGAAATGACGTCAGCGCCTCTTCCTCTCCCTCCCCTTAATCGAAAGGTTGCCAACCTCAGCATTTATACCCACTAGGATTAGTTTTTTTTAAATTTATTCAGCTTTAAAAAACAACAACAACAACATTAAAATAATTTGTCAGAGTGGGGATACATGCTGAAGTTGGCAACATTTTGATTAGGGCTAAAGCACGAGAGCAAGGGTTGGTAGCAGTATTGTTGAAATATGACGTCAACGTCTGTCTCCTCCCCCTCCCAAATTAATCAAAAATCTTCCAACTTTAGCATTTATCGCCACCCGTATAAATATTCTCGTTTTTTTAAAAAAAGAATATTATTTAACTTAGAAACCAACGACATCAACATAAAATAATTTGTCTCCGTGGGTTGGCAGCGTTTTGATTAGGGAGGTGAGGGATGTGCAAAGAGTCTTGAAACACTGTCGAACAATGGATAAAATGCTGAAGTTGGCAGAGTGGTGTGGTTAAGGGACGACGCGCTAAGGTTGGCAGCACTAGTCTTGAGATATGACGTCAGTGTTACGTCATACTCGTAATTATTTTGTGAGGAGGAAATTTTTAAGTGCGTTTTAGACCAAAAAAAATTGTTTTCAGCCCACTTGTAGCTGAAATAAATGTATTAAAAAAAGTATTCCCATCCCACCCCCATCTCCCCTCCTGTCCCTCCCCCCACCCCCGCAACATCCCCAGGTTTTTAATATACATTAACCGAGACTAAGACTGCATCCCTCTAATAACCTGTCTCCTTCCTTTCCCCCTTTGACATTTACCAGCGTCGAGACGAACGACGCCTGTGAGAGAGAAAATAAAATAAGGGGGGAGGGGGTAAGGGAGGAATTAGGGGTGAAGAGTTAATATCGCCTCGGACCACAAAGTGCAGCACTGCATATTGTTTTTAATTCACCCCTACAGACTTCTCGCTCCGTCCCTTCCTTCTCATAGAAGAGAGGCTTAATAAGCCGCCGCCGCACCCACCCTTGCTCACTTACAGCATCCCCCTCCCCTTCCACTCCAGTGCAGCCAACCATCCATTACGAATTTCAAGTAATATAACCAAACTGTCTGTGTGTGTGTGTGCGTGTGAAGTTATTAACTTTATGGGAGAATCAACGAAAATTATGAAATATTTATCCGGAAGGAAGAATTATTTTTTTGAACACAAGAGGGTTTGTCCTCAATCGAGTTAGGTGCATTAAAGTTACATCAGAAGAGAGGGAAGGGGGGTGAAGAGGGGTTGTTGATGATTTAGTGCCTCATACCAATAATTGAGCACAACTTCAACCTTCTCTTCTCCACTCACTCAGTGTACGGCAATTGAACTTCATTAAAGGTCAACTAACCTAATATATAACGCACGATGAATGAAATTTACTACTGGTGGGGGGAGAAAGAAAGGAGGAATAAAGATAGATATAGGAAAATATACTACGTCAACCAGGGTGAGTTTAAATTACAACAAAAAATAATAATAAACCCTGACGTCATAATCGGCTTAGATAAACAAGGATTGATAAATGACTATATAAAAAAATTATTTTTTAATTTTTTTTCTCAGCAGCATTTTTATTTTCCAAGACCTCTGCGTCATAAAGCCATATAATATAATTTTTTTAGAGAATAAATTTAACATATCTCTGCGTGTGTTTGTGTTTCTCAGTGTGTGTGTGTTTCTGCTCTTTTGTGTTTGTGCGTTTAGTGTTTTTAACGACTTTAGACTATATATACTTCTTATTTAATTAATTTATTTATTTTAAGATTATTTGTATTTAATTATGTACCTTATTATCTCCCTACAATTATTTGTAATGTATGACGTATCATCCTACTCTTTCCTTAATCGAGGACTAATGGAAACAACTATAAATATAAATCTAAAGCCAGTATAATATAATTTTTGTAAGGGTAATTTTTGGTATTTAGGAAAATCTCTGCGTCCAAAAAAAGAAAGTAATTTTTGAGGATTGTAATTTAATATTTGGAAAAGTTTTCAGTGTCCTTAAAAATGTTAAAATAATTTATTAGAGGCTTTAATATTTGTATATATTGAAAGATCTCGGTCTCATCAAAATTTTTATATAAAAAAGAAATTAAGGATAAATTTGTATTTTTGGAAAAAATCTCTGCATCGTAAATCAATATAAAAATAATTAAAAAATTCAGGATAATGTTTGCTTTTTTGTAAGATCTCGACGTTGCAAAAAAATATATATAATGTATTTAACCAAGGAGTAGTTTAATTTCTTTTTAATACTCAGAAATTTTAGTTAAGAGCAGTTGTTGAAATATCGACGACGAAGGAGCTCAGGCAGGGCGTCATTAATAGTTTTGGGGATGGTTGGCGGTTATTTGGTAGAAATTAAACAAATTTCGTTGGTGTTACGTTACTATTTTTTTCCCCTTTTGTTCATTTTACGTTCTTGCTATACTTTTTTTTCCTTTTTATTGTAAATTTAAATATCACCACGGGGGGCGTTTCACAATCGTTTTATTATATATTTTTAGATCTCGGACGGTGTCCGTTCATAAAAAAATTTTTTTTTCAGACATTAAAATTAAGATTTCAGATTTTTGCAGGGAATTTTTTTAATTTGGCGTGTGTGTGAGCTAAATACAGACAGATCCCCGTTTAACAAATTGATATTGGAAAGGGGTGTGAGTGGGGGGGCGGATAAGGGATGGAGATTAAAGATATAAAATGTGACCTGTATGCGACATGTGTCCAAACGATCAATTATTTTCTCTTTTCTCTTCTCTCTCTAATTTTTTTTTTATTATTTGGCTGGCTATCCTGACGTCCCTTCCACCCCCTCACAACCCCCTACCACCATGGGGAATTTTTTTTCCAGTATAATGAAAACGAGTAAAAATCTATCAGGGGAGGAGAGAGGGTGGTTTCTGGACGAGCCATTAACAAATGGGACTCACAACAGTGGGGGGTTGGGGGGGGGGTTTTAGGGGGGGGGGTTTGGGGGGGGTGTAGAGGAGAGGGGAAACTGGCAATATTTTAACAGCTGCCAGTCGTTACGGGACAAATGGCGAGTAATAGGATTTGACGTCACGATGGCCGGCGTTGCGACGCCTCCTACCCTTCACCTGGTCCTGGTCAGCCGCCGCCCCCGCCGCCTCCGCTTATTAACACACAGATATTGTTATCGCGACAAACACAACGCTTGCTATTTATTAAGCCGAATCGCGTCACCGGGGGGTTGGGGGGTTGGGGGTTGGGGGGCGGCTGGCGTAAACTAATAGAAATCAAACGAGTTAATACGATCGCCCCGAAAATCAACCAGGCAACTAGCGGAGATTCCAATTCACGGCCGCGGCTCGCGCGTCATCCATCGGTCTAATATTCTTTTTTTTTCTCCTCCTTCTGTTTCAATAGCCTCCGCGGGCGGTATTTATTTTATTTTATATTTCTCGTCTATATCTCAGTAGCTTTGAAATTCTCCGAGGGGAAGTGGTTAGGGGGTGAGGGGGGTCAGTTCTACAACTTTTTTTTTTGTTTTTCATTCCTTTCACAACTAATTAGTGGCTGCCACTTTTGCGTATTCTTACTTTTCTATCTGGGGCGGGGGGAGATTGTATTTCTTCTTTCTTTTCTTTTCTATTTTTTTTTTAAAAAGAGAGGAAGCATTCATTAAAAAAAATAACTTTCCAGTTTCTATGACTTTTACCTTAAAATAAATAACCCGGCCTGCAGCAGTACTTTAATTATTTTTTTTAACGTCATCTACAACCAAACAGTGAGTCTTAAGAGACGTTGCCTAAAAGAGGGTTAGTAAAAAAAAATTTCAAGTAAATATATATATTTTTTTCAATCAAAAAATTCCTTTCATTTTATCTTAGTAACAAATGTTCCTTTACATCCAAATATATATTCCTATGATCATTTTGTTAATGTTTAAAACAATTTACAACGTTAATTTACTTCTGTGAGGTTCTTCCTCCCTATATTTTTTTATTTAAAAAAGTACATTCAAATACGTTGAAATTTATTCCTTTGATTTGATATTATATAATGTGTTTTTAAGAAGTTTTATTACGTTGAAATTTACTCCTTTGATTTTATTGATTTAATGTTTACACAAAGTTTGATTACAGTGAATTTTATCCACATAAAATTTTTTTTCTTTATTTGATATATTTCAAAACTTATTCCTTCAGATATTCTTTTTTACTGATAAAAAATTTTTGACTTACTTCCAAAAATCATTCTATACTTCTTCTTTTCTTTTTTTCGTCACATCTCTTCTACAAAAATTTTCAAATACATCCACATAAATTCCCCTGACGTATGTGTTTATTAATAAAAATTTCCTTTAATTATTTTTATTCATTTTATATTTGTAACAAATGATCCTTTACATCCAAATATATATTCCTATGATCATTTTTGTTAATGTTTAAAACAATTTACAAC
The DNA here is from genome assembly GCA_034510155.1 of Eucriotettix oculatus. Taxonomy (NCBI): domain Eukaryota; kingdom Metazoa; phylum Arthropoda; class Insecta; order Orthoptera; family Tetrigidae; genus Eucriotettix; species Eucriotettix oculatus. Next base: position 64,731,716 of record CM067382.1, on the reverse strand, counting down.
GTTAATTTACTTCTGTGAGGTTCTTCCTCCCTATTTTTTTTTTAAAGTACATTCAAATACGTTGAAATTTATTCCTTTGATTTATTATTAATTTAATTTTTTTATAAAGTTTTATTACGTTAAAATTTACTCCTTTGATTTTTTCATTTAATGTTTACACAAAGTTTGATTACATTGAATTTTATCCACATAAAATTTTTTTTCTTTATTTGAAACATTTCGAAACTTATTCCTTCAGATATTCTTCTTTACTGATAACAAATTTTGACTCACTTCCAAAATCATTCTATACTACTTCTTTTTTTTTTGTCACACATCTCATCTACAAAATTTTCAAATACATCCACATAACGTATATATGTTTATTATAGTATAAACTCCTGTCGGGTTTCCAACCGGGTCAAAGTGATTATCAGTGACGTTTCAATGGCTTACTCTTCTGCCATCATCTTCAGACTGAAGTGAAACGTCACTCTTTGACCCGAGAGGAATTTATACATGCCATTCACCGGGAAAGACCTCGTATTTTAATGTTTATAAATCAAAAAAATCTTTTAATAATTTTTTTTATTATTAAATAAATATTAATACACATTGGTTGATGTTTTCCTCTATAATATTATCAAATTTTCTATCACACTGTAATTTAGTCCTTTCACTTTCCTTATTTATCACTAAAAAAATTCTTAATTACACTCAAATCTATTCACTTCGATTTTTTTTTAAAACACTACTAATTTAGCTAGTTAATTGCCCAGTGTTACCAACCATTATGCCTGTTGAAACTGTTCTACAACTTTTACAAATATATATATACATAAATGAATCAATAAATCAAATTATTTCGCCATTGTTTTTATTTATTCCACTGTTGATCTTAATTGGATCATAAAGTCATTTAATTATGCAGTAAGAATTAATTATTTTCCATTAGCACTCAATCAAAGATCGTATCTTGAATGAAATAAATTTTTTTTGTATTCAATTGACGAACATTTCGCCCCTTAAAAAAAACACATATAAAGGAAACAAGAATCCTATAAGGCTCGCCAATGTTTTTATTTATTCCCGCTGATGGTCCTTAACTTATTCCACTAAATTGTACCATTAGGTAATTAAATTACTCGGTAAGATTTAATTATTATTTCCCATTATGCATAGGATCAAAGGAAATTTCTTAAATAAATAACTTTTAATGTAATTGGCGGACAATTCAACCCTGATTGAAACCGGGTTTCTTTTTTTATATATTTTCCCAGAGCGTTAGTGTGTTTTTCCTCCTCTCCCATCTCTTCCCCACTTGTGATGGAAATGTCACAAAGAGAAGGAAAAAAAACATAGCGAATCAATTATCCCAGACTATCCGTAATGAGATTAATTCCTCTCTCCCTATTCTTCCATCCTAGTAATCCGAGAGATTACTACTAAGGACTTATTTGCTGGAGGAGGAGGAAGAGAAAAAAAATATTTTATAATGAAGAAGAAGATGAGAATATTTACGTCCGAACGGACAAGTTGATTTTTATGAACGAACTGATAGGATGGATGCCAAGTAAAGAGGATTACGGCTATTGGATACGTCTTTTAATTTATTACGGCGTTGTTAAGAGGATTGTGGAAGGACGGGGAAGGAAAGGGGCGGGGAGGGGTGGGGGGTTAGGATGGGCAGAATATGAAATTACTTATTCAGGCGAATAAACGTTTTATTTTTTTTCCCCCAAACATCTTTGCAATTTTGTTTACCAATAAAAAATAAATAAACCCTGCAGTCATCACTTGGCTACCTTTCTCTCTCTTCTCTCTCTCTCTTCTCTCTCTCTCTTTTCTCTCTCGCTTTACTCTCTCTCTCTTCTCTCTCCTCTCTCTCTCTTTTCTATCTTTTCTCTCTCTTTTCTCTCTTTTCTCTCTCTCTTTCCTCTCTCTTTCCTCTCTCTTTCCCCTCTCTTTTCTCTCTCTCTCTTTTCTCACTCTCTCTTTTATCTCTCGCTTTTCTCTTTATCTCTTCTCTCTCTTTCTCTCTCTCTTTCTCTCTATCTTTTCTCGCTCATTTCTCTCTCTCTTTTCTCACTCTGTTTTCTCTCTCTCCTCTCTCTTTTCTCTCTCTCTTCTCTCTCTCTCTTTCCTCTCTCTCTTTTCTCTCTCTCTTCTCTCTCTCTTTTATCTGTCTCTTTTCTCACTCTCTCTTCTCTCTCTTTTCTATCTCGCTTTTCTCTCTATCTATTCTCTCTCTCTCTTTTCTCTCTCCTCTCTCTCTCCTCTCTCTCTCCTCTTTCTCTTTTCTCTCTCTTTTTTCTCTCTCTTTCTCTCTCTCTTTCTCTCTCTCTTTCTCTCTTTTCTCTCTCACTTTTCCCTCTCACTTTTCTCTCTCTATCTCTCTCTCTTTTCTCTCTCTCTTTTCTCTCTCTCTTTTCTCTCTCTTTTCTCTCTCTTTTCTCTCTCTCTTTTCTCTCTCTCTTTTCTCTCTCTCTTTTCTCTCTCTCTTTTCTCTCTCTCTTTTCTCTCTCTCTTCTCTCTCTCTTTTCTCTCTCTCTTTCTCTCGCTCTTTTCTCTCCCTTTTTTCTGTATTTTTCTCTGTCTTCTCTCTCTTTCCTCTCTCTCTCCTCTCTTTTCTCTCTCTCTCTTTTCTCTCTCTCTTTTCTCTCTCCCTTTTTTATGTATTTTTTCTCTCTTCTCTCTCTTTTCTCTCTCGCTTTTTTCTGTATTTTTTCTCTCTCTTCTCTCTCTTTTCTCTCTCTCTTTTCACTCTCTTTCTCACCCTCTCTTCTCTCTCTCTTCTACACCCCCGCATTTCAATCCCCTCCCACATCTTTTAAAAAAAGGAGTTGCCTGTTTCAGGAATAACCCCTCAAGGAACCCTGTTACACCCTCCCACCCACCCCTGATTTCCTCCCCCCCCCCATGTAGAAAAAAAAACATCCTCCTGGAGTGAAATAATTAATTGTAACTTTAAAAACTGGAATGAAAAAAACGAGAAAGTAGGCTTATAAGTAACCTCTACAAGCAGAAGATCAAGAAAGGAAAGCAGAAATCGAGAAAGGAGTAAGACAAGGATGCTGTTTAACTTATATACAGAACAGGTGATGTTTAAAACGGAATATGGAAAATGAATCATACTGCTAGGAGGAAAAAATAAAAACCCTACGCTGTGCCGACGATATTGTAGTATTAGGGGGAGTCAGAGAAAAAAACCTGGAAAACATAATAAATGGCACGAACGTGGTCCTGGAGGGAGTTCAATATGACGATTAATAGAGGGAAAACCAAGGTAATGGAGTGTAGTTTGGTGTTAGACTGGGAAGGGATATTTTTAGGCGAAAATTAAGGAATTCTGCTATTTGGGAAATTTCGTAAATTTATTGAGGTTTAGCCGACACGTCATCATCACAATCAGAAATTTGCGTCATCAGTGACGTTTCACCAATCACAGAAAACTAATAAACTGGGGAATTTTTACCCAGATTTAAAGGAGACTCGGGAAGAGGGGAAAAAAGAAAATTAACACCACTGACGTTGTTATTGGCTATAAAATTTGATAGCATCGTTAATTCTTCTTCTCCTCCTCCTCCTTTTACCTAGTTACGTAACGCTGAAGAAATAATTTAATGTGTAATTTTTCACCTCGGTGGGGAGCGTTTTTCCACACAGATATGTTTATTAAGGTGAAAGCAAAAAAAACAACAACAACCTAAAACTACTGGGTTTAATTTCCAAACATAAGCTCGGAAAAATAAAATACCAAAAAAAATAATAATAAGCAACAAGCTAGTCTAATAAAAAATTTAATTGAGTGTGTAATATGCAGGAAATATCCAGGAGGGAGGGTGGAAGAGAAGGGCGGAGGAAGGATTAGAGAGAGAGACGGTGGTGATGCTGGAGGAGGGAATTAATCTGGGATTGAGGCCATTAAATAAATTGAAATCGCGTAGATTAAAAAAAAATAATTTTTTTAAGTTGTTATTAAAGCAAATAGAAAGCGAAAAATCTCATTTTGCAATCCTTTATCTTCTCTCCGTATGTACGAATAATCCTTTTTTTTTATTTCTGACAGTTATTTCCTCAAAATCATCAATCGGATCCTCCTTTTTAAAATATTGGTGTCTCCAATTATAAAAAATTAATTAAAAAATGATGTTTATTAATTTAAAATAAAGTCATTAAATAAAATAATTAATAAAGTAATTAAGCTTAACATTTTTTTAAAATTTGTTCCTTACATTTTTTTTAAGAAATTAAAAAAACTATTGATCCTAAATACTATATCACCTTCTTTGTGAGATTTTTGAATTTTATTATTAAATATATAATCGATTAACGTCTGCTATTAAATAACAAATTAAACAATTTCCGACCGATTTTTACAGACAGACGAATATGCGCCGAAACGTCTTTTAAATAAAAAATAAAAAACTGTCTGTAAAAAACGGTCAGAAATTATTTAATTTGTTTATTATTAAATATTTAAACTGAACATTTTTTTAAATTTTGTTCCTGAAATTTTTTTTAAGAATAGAAATTTTTTTTTAAACTATATATATATATATAACACTTTTGATGCAAAATACTATATATACCTTCTTTGTGAGATTTTTGAATTTTATTATTAAATATATAATCGATTAACGTCTGCTATTAAATAACAAATTAAACAATTTCCGACCGATTTTTACAGACAGACGAATATGCGCCGAAACGTCTTTTAAATAAAAAATAAAAAACTGTCTGTAAAAAACGGTCAGAAATTATTTAATTTGTTTATTATTAAATATTTAAACTGAACATTTTTTTAAATTTTGTTCCTGAAATTTTTTTTAAGAATAGAAATTTTTTTTAAAACTATATATATATATATATATATATATAACACTTTTGATGCAAAATACTATATTACCTTCTTTGTGAGATTTTTGAATTTTATTATTAAATATATAATCGATTAAATGCTCCTATTAAATAACAAATTAAATAATTTCCGCCCTATTTTTACAGACAGATGAATATGCGCCGAAACGTCGTTTAAATATAAAAATATATAAAAAAAACTGTCTGTAAAAATCGGTCGGAAATTATTTAATTTGTTTATTATTAAACATTTTAACTGAACATTTTTTTAAATTTTGTTCCTGAAATTTTTTTAAGAAAAGAAAATTATTTTTGAAAAAAAACTATATATATATATATAACACTTTTGATGCAAAATACTATATATACCTTCTTTGTGAGATTTTTGAATTTTATTATTAAATATATAATCGATTAACGTCTGCTATTAAATAACAAATTAAATAATTTCCGACCTTCCGATTTTTACAAACAACCGAATATGCGCCGAAACGTCGTTTAAATAAAAAATAAAAAAACTGTCTGTAAAAAACGGTCAGAAATTATTTAATTTGTTTATTATTATTAAACATTTAAATTGAACATTTTTTGAAATTTTGTTCCTGAAATTTTTTTTAATAGAATTTTTTTTAAAAAAAACTATATATATATATATATATATAACACTTTTGATGGAAAATACTATATTACCTTATTTGCGTGATTTTTGAATTTTATTATTAAATATATAATCGATTAACGTCTACTATTAAATAACAAATTAAATAATTTCCGACCTTCCGATTTTTACAGACAGACGAATATGCGCCGAAACGTCGTTTAAATAAAAAAAACTGTCTGTAAAAATCGGTCGTAAAATATTTAATTTGTTTATTATTAAACATTTAAACTGAACATTTTTTTAAATTTTGTTCCTGAAATTTTTTTTAAGAAAAGAAAATTATTGTTAAAAAAAACTATATATATATAACACTTTTGATGCAAAATACTATATATACCTTCTTTGCGAGATTTTTGAATTTTATTATTAAATATATAATCGATTAACGTCTGCTATTAAATAACAAATTAAATAATTTCCGACCTTCCGATTTTTACAGACAGACGAATATGCGCCGAAACGTCGTTTAAATAAAATAATTAAAAAAAACTGTCTGTAAAAATCAGTCGGTAATTACTAAATTTGTTTATTATTAAATATTTAAACTGAACATTTTTTTAAAATTTTGTTCCTGAAATTTTTTTAAGAAAAGAAAATTATTTTTTAAAAAACTATATATATATATATATATATATATATAACACTTTTGATGCAAAATACTATATATACCTTCTTTGTGAGATTTTTTGAATTTTATTATTAAATATATAATCGATTAAATGCTCCTATTAAATAACAAATTAAATAATTTCCGACCTATTTTTACAGACAGACGAATATGCGCCGAAACGTCGTTTAAATAAAAAAATATATAAAAAAACTGTCTGTAAAAATCGGTCGGAAATTATTTAATTTGTTTATTATTAAACATTTAAGCTGAACATTTTCTTAAATTTTTGTTCCTGAAATTTTTTTTAAGAAAAGAAAAAAGATTTTTTTTAAAAAAACTATATATACATATAACACTTTTGATGGAAAATACTATATATACCTTCTTTGTGAGATTTTTGAATTTTATTATTAAATATATAATCGATTAAATGCTGCTATTAAATAACAAATTAAATAATTTCCGACCTATTTTTACAGACAACCGAATATGCGCCGAAACGTCGTTAAAAATATAAAAAAACTGTCTGTAAAAATCGGTCGGAAATTATTTAATTTGTTTATTATTATTAAACATTTAAATTGAACATTTTTTTAAATTTTCTTCCTTAAAATTTTTTTTAAGAAAAGAAAAATTTAGTTCTTTATGGGATTTCCCAGGAGGTTACGAAAAGTATTGTGTGTGTGTGTGTGTGTGTAAGGATGGAGGGAAGTGCGTATCGTCTCCATTTTTATAAAGACCGTAGGAGGCTTTAGAGGTTACCTTTGTATTTTTTTTTTACCTTTTGAATTTTTTTCCCCCTTTGTTTCTTAATGTCTTCGTCGCCGTGACTTAAAACCCTCGACTACGCTTTGCAACTGTACTTGTACGACACTTCAATCCGGCCCACTCTATTCCTTCATAGTAATTGAGTTTTTCTCCCTCCCCATCCCCTGCAGCCCTCCCACCTCCAACACCCTTACCTTACCTTACCTTACCTTGGCGACGACCAAAGCAAATTGGAGTCGCGAGCGTAAGAAGTTCGTTCGTTCTTTCTTTCTTTCTCGGGGAAAAAAAATAATAAAATTGCTCTCTTTTATTTTCCTAACCTTTTGTCACGGACTTGAAGGAGACGGACGAAGAATGCGAAGGAGGAGAAAAAAATAATGGCGGCGTCGCTGACGCGCGGCTCCGATTCCGAGAAAACGATGCGATTGTCGAAAAATGAATTTTTATTGTTTGGTGTGTGTGTGTGCGTGGACCGAGTGGGGGTAAAGGGATTATTACAACTCCTGACAAATTTCCACCCCCACCCCTCCACCGCCGCCCCCTCAGTTTAAATCTTTCTGACGGAGATCCTCTTTTATTCATCCAGGATTATTGTTTTTGAGGAGGAGGGACAGAGGCGAATTTATCCTCGGCCTCTGCCAGCTGCTGCCGCCTCGTTGTTGATGTTATTATGGAAATTTATCCGCCATCATCGATCATCAGTCAGAGCCGTCGCCGCTGAATCCGTTTATATTGTAATCCGATGAACGCGAAACGTAATAGTACTCTCGTTACAAAGTTACCATAGTTTCTGTATCGCCCACTTCTCTCTCTCTCTCTCTCTTTCGCTTTCTATCCTAATCTCTCGTTCTCTCCCCCTTGATCGCTCTCTCAGTAGCTCTCTCTTTCTCCTCTTCTCTCTTTCGCTCTCTCTTTTTTTCGCTCCCCTGCCTTTCCCCTCTCTCGCTCTCCATCTCAATCTCTCTTCCCTTTCCCTTCCCCTTCCTCTCTCTCTCTCTCAGTAGCTCCCCCTCTGTAATAATATCTCTCTCGTTTTTTCGCTTCCCTGCCTTTCCCCTCTCTCGCTCTCCATCTCAATCTCTCTTCCCTTCCCCTTCCTCGCTCTCTCTCAGTAGCTCCCCCTCTCTAATAGTATCTCTCTCTTTCTTTCCCTCTCTCTTTTTTTTCGCTTCCCTGCCTTTCCCCTCTCTCGCTCTCCATCTCAATCTCTCTTCCCTTCCCCTTCCTCGCTCTCTCTCAGTAGCTCCCCCTCTCTCTAATAGTATCTCTCTCTTTCTTTCCCTCTCTCTTATTTTCGCTCCCCTGCCATTCCCCTCTCTCGCTCTCTATCTCAATCTGTCTTCCTCGCTCTCTCAGTACCTCCCCCTCTTTCTAATAGTATCTCTCTCCTTCTTTCCCTCTCTCTTTTTCTCTCTTCCCTGCCTTTCCCCTCTCTCGCTCTCCATGTCAATCTCTCTTCCCTTCCCCTTCCTCGCTCTCTCTCAGTAGCTCCCCCTCTCTAATAGTATCTCTCTCTTTTTTTCGCTCCCCTGCCTTTCCCCTCTCTCGCTCTCCATCTCAATCTCTCTTCCCTTCCCCGTCCTCGCTCTCTCAGTACCTCCCCCTCTCTAATAGTATCTCTCTCTTTCTTTCCCTCTCTCTTTTCTTTTGCTCCCCTGCCTTTCCCCTCTCTCGCTCTCCATCTCAATCTCTCTTCCCTTCCCCTTCCTCGCTCTCTCTCTTAGTAGCTCCCCCTCTCTAATAGTATCTCTCTCTTTCTTTCCCTCTCTCCTTTTTTCGCTCCCCTGCCTTTCCCCTCTCTCGCTCTCTATCTCACTGTCTCTCTCAGTCGGTCCCCCATCTCCCTTGCTCTCCCTCAACCGTTCCCACCTCTCTCCCTCCCTCTCAGTAGCAGCCTCTCTCTGTCTCCTCTCTTTCTCTTTCTCGCTGTCTTTCGCTCTCCCTGTCTTTCTCTCTTTGTGTCATTATCTCTCAGTGTCATTCAGTCTCTCCCCCCTCTCTCAATAACTCTCTCTCTTTTTCTCTCCCACTCTCTTTCGCTTCCTCTCTCGATCTCTCTATCTCACTCTCCCTCACTCTCTCACACACATCCCTCTCTGTCCTCTCTACGCACGTCAACGAGTCTGCATCACGATCGATTTAAACTCAAAGGTTTTGTTAGTTCCTTCAGGGTTCTGTGATCGTCAAATATCGCCTATACGTCACTTTTTTATTTAAATATTGTTGTTGTTGTTATAGTATTCAGTCTTTAGACTCATGAAATTCTTCATGTTAACCTATTCTGAGCAAGCCTTAAATTTTCTACATTACCCGCACGTCCTCCCTAATCTATCTGTTCTCAGTGGATACAATCCTTGACCCATCTCTTCTTCGCACTTCCCTACCTAATGCTGAGACCCTCGTTCGTTGCCTATTAATCAATTCCCCCCATTTCTGCTTATTACTTCCAGGCTTAGTTACTCTATTCCACCCGTCTCATTCTTCTACATCACCCACATTTCAAAAACTTTCTATACTTTTTTTTCCCTTTTCAGCGCCTCTTACCGTCCGTCCAGCACGCATATGACGTCACATTCAATACCAACATTTCCTAATACTGGAACTTATATTAGCCGTAAGTAAATTATCCTCTTTCCTTACCTGTGCTGTCCTTCTCTAGCTAAGTGAAAAATCCTTCTCAAGCCTTTGTTATTCCATTATTGCCCTTGGTTTTCCCTTCTCTATAAATCCTCATTGTCTACTCTTCCTCAATTTATCATGGCTTCCAAGACTACTTCTGACTCCTCTAGTACCGCAACACCATCAGCAACAATCGTAGATTTTTTTTATAAATTTCTTCTCCGTGCAGTATGATTCCTTTTTCCATATTCCGTTTTAACCTTCTTCATCGCCTGTTCTTTTACCGCCTTCAATTCATATTCACTTCTGACTGCATTTTTTTTCTGTACAGGTATTTTTATGACTCTTCATTCCCAATATTTTTTAAAAAATCCTATCATTCTCAAGATCCTTAACAGTGTCTTCTAGTTTCCATTATCAAAGGATTTTTCATAAATTTACATATATACTGAGAAACGTGTAGGCCTGGTTTTTTCTCATTCTGTCATCTTAAAAATTACACCCAGACTCAATATTGTTTTCTCCTCTCTCTCTCTTGTGTGCCTGCATTATTTTTTTTTCCTAAAAAAAACCCCCCCCAAACATGATCTTCTCTTAACTCGCACTCTATTTGATTTCACAATTAAAATAGCTTTTATATATTTATATATGCTTGATGGTGAATCGTTAAAAGAGAAAGTCGTGATTTCTCGATTCAATGGGACGTGAGATTTCGGTATCCGATGAGGTGGTTCGGCCTTCGTGACCTTTCCCGTAACTTTCTCTCTTTTCTCTCTACGTCGGTGCTCCAAGTAGCCTTTATTATTATTATTATTATTGAGCAGGGAAAGAGAGTAGGAGGAGAAGCAGGATGAGGAATGGTTATTTTTAATCAATATTGAAGGGGGGTGGAAAAGTCGTCAGAGGGCAAAAAAAATTCAGCCGAGTCACGTATCACCGCAGTTACCAACCACCACCACCACCACCAGCAGGGCCGCCACAACAAAACCTAGTAAATAACTTGGCGGCGAGATTGCGGCATTGTTGCGCGGGCTAAACGGCTCATTGTTACGACATAGTAGCTGTCGGTCGGTCGGTCGGTGGATGGGGGACAGGGGGGGGGGCCCTCATTACGCCCTAATAGATACGCGAGGGGTCAGCGGAATTCGCCCTCGCCTCTCTCTTCTCTCCTCCTCCTCTCTCTTCCTCGTCATCATAGCGGCGAATTCCTCCAAAGATTATAAAGGCCGCTTGACAAGCCTCGATGAAGGAAGCCATTGTCTCCTCCTCCTCCTCCTCCCACTCACCACAAAGAGAGCAAGCAGGTGACTCGTCATAATTCCTTTCCCCCCGCCCCCAGGTCCCATCATCAACCTCCAACCTCCCCCCAGGAGACACGCTCAGGAGGAATACTGTAGGACACCTAGGCAGGTTAAATTTAATTTTTCACTTTGCGGAAAGTATTCTCTCTTTTTTATTTTTTTGGGGGGGTGGGGGGAGACTTGAAAAATAAAGGGGGATGAGGAACTGGAAAAAAAAATGGGAAGGGAAGGCTGTGGATGGAGCGGAGCGGAGCGGAGAGGAATGGATAGAGGCAGGAGACGAAAGAGGCCGAGGACTGTTGCGCCGACCAAGGAAGAGAAACACATTCAATTACTAGTCACGATAACTGATCAAGGAAAACAAAACCGTATATATATATATATATATATATATATATATATATATATTCTTCTTCTGGGTCGGCGCTATGGTCCTCAGCCTCTTTCGTCACCTTCCTCCATTACTCTCCTTCCCTTTCATCCTCATTTTACTCCTTTTTTTTTAATTACAGCCTTCTTATTTACTGGTGCTTTTTAGAAGTCTCATTGTTGTAAAAATATATATATTTTTTTCTTTGCAACAATGAGACTAAATATATATATATAAATATATATTTTCTTTACAACAATGGGACTTCTAAAAATCAGCAGTAATTAGAGAATAGAAGATCAAGAAAAGAAAGGCCGTAATCAAGAAAGGAGTAAGACGAGGATGAAAGGGATGGATGGCTGTGGACGGAGAGGAATGGATAGAGGCAGGTGATGAAAGAGGCCGAGGACCGTAGCGTCGACCCATAAGAAGAAGAAGAAGAAGGAAAAAGAAAGAAAGACATTCAATAATTACTCACAATAACTGATCAAGGGAAAAAAACCAAAACAATTACACACTGTTATATGTGTAATTGTTTTGGTTACTTAACAACAAGAACGAGACTTCCAAAATGCAGCAGTAATTAGAGAATAGAAGATCAAGAAAAGAAAGGCCGTAATCAAGAAAGGAGTAAGACGAGGATGAAACAGTTTCTAACCCATGCTGTTTGAAAGAAGGTTGAAACGGAATATGGTAAAAGGAATCATTCTGCAAGAAAAATAAATTAAAAAAACCTTAGGCTTTGTTGACGATATTGTAAGTATTAAGGAAGTCAGAAAAAGACGAGAAAAACATAATAAATGGCCACGAACGTGGTCCTGGAGGGAGAAAGAGCTCAATATGACGAATTAATAGAGGGAAGGAAAACCAAGGTAATGGAGTGTAGTTTGGGAAACGGTGGAATAACAAAGGCTGTTAGATTGGGAAATAGATATTTTTAAGAAAGTTAAGGAATTCTGTGACTGGGGAAGCGTAATAAATAACTAGAGTAGGATAGCAACAGGCAAGGAAGACTTTCGCGAAAAAGAGGAATTTACTGAATATTAGGAAATCGTTACGTAAAAAATGTTGGTATGGAGCGTGGCGTTATACGGGTGCTGAAACGTGAACGGTAGGACTTGTGGAAAGGAAAAGAATAGAACCCTTTGAAATGTGGTGCTGTAGGAGAATGAGATCATGGGGTGGATAGAGTAACTAAGGAAAATGTTCTAAACAGAATAGGGCGGGGGGGAAGCGAACAATATGGAGGAAGTTGACTAAGAGCAGGGGATAGATTAACAGGCCACGTTTCAAGACACACGGGAGGGGGTCTTGTAAAATTAGGATTAGAAGGGGTAATAACAGAAGAGGGAGGCCAAGGATGGAATACGCTAAGCAGATAAATCAAGATGTATATTATACTAAGTATAAGGGAATGAAAAGGCTTGTGCATCACACCAGTCTTAGGACTGAAAACCACCGCAACAACAAAAACAAAAATATATATAATTAAATAAGTCTGTAAAAACCTTTAAAAGATCACTAATAAGTTAATCATATGTAACAGACGTTGAATTTAAACTTTTTTAAATGTGGTAACAGGACTGAAATGTGTATGTGTGTGTTTGTGTTTCTAGTTCTTCTAACGCTATAGGATTTTTCAGACAAGTTAATCACCGGGTTTTCCTAGGTTTAATTTTCCGTAAAAGTTTTTCTCTATAGGCATAAAATTACCCTGAAACGTATTTATTTTTTAACTCTAAACAACTAAATTCAATACAGTTATTACTACTGCTGACTTTTTTCCAGCCTTTATCCACGTTATGGGAGGGACACGTCACCCATTTCTTTTTTGTTTCGGTCGCGGCGGCCTACGATGCTTTTCGGAAGAAGGAAGGAAGGAAGGGAAAGGAAACGACGCCAGAAATGATTTGTCACTCCACAAAAAGCCTCAATAGAAGGAATCCTTTGTCATTTGGTCAGCAAAAATTGGACGGAAAAAGAAAGAAAGAAAAAAAAAACAACCCGGAAAATTCCTGCCAACTCAACTGATTTTATTTAATAGATGGTTGGGAATCACGCCATAAGTTGTACAATCAATATTTGAAAGGAAAAATACACAGACATTTTTGTTATATTTAATACTTAAAGTATGAGGCGGATGAATTATCAGAATCCTGTAACATTCATTCTGCAGAGTCCAAGAGGGAGAAAGGGGAATGAGAAAAAAAAAGAGGAAAAGTGGGCCAAGGATTAAGTCGAACACAATTTAATTAAAATTATTGTCACTTTAGCCCATTACAACCTTAAAAAAGTTCACCCTTAAGTGGCGTAATGGCCATAATTTATAAAGGAGTAACCTAATTAACAGACCTCATTAGAGGAGGGGAAAAAAATTCTTGAACGATTATAAAATTATTATGACTGATTTAAATTTTAATTTGTCGAAAAATAATTTCAAACTGAATTACTAATTAAAGTTTTTTTTGAGAAATATACATATATATATATAATTTATAAAAGATTTTTCGTGTAGTTAAATTGTTAATATATATTTAGGATGATTTTTATAAATTGTTAAAAAAAATTAAATAAATATTATTTAGTTTTTTTTTAATTGAACATGGCTAAATTTATAGAATCCATAGCTTCTTGGATTAAAAATTAAATTATTAGTAATGGCGTTGTAAACTATTTTCGATACTGACTAAAAACGTGATAATAAAAGTAAAATATTTAGAAACATGGCTATATATTGAAGTTAAATTTCTCCAAGGAATTTATTAAATTTTGTTAAAAGACTGGTTTTTAATTTATTATAATTTTTCCTCATTCCATTAAACATTAAATCATTGGAAAAAACAACAAATTGTTTAATGTTATAATTTTCAACAAATTCCATAAAAAACTTTTTTTGTGATGTTTAAAAATTATTGAAGTTTATTTTGTAGACGACTATGGCAATGCCGAAAGGTTCTTCTAAATAAATTTTGAAATAAAATTGAATTATAGTTTTGGTTTATTTAAGTGACTGATTAAAATAAAGAAGCTTTTATTTTATTTTACTGATAAGCTTATTTTATTTTTGTTTTAAATTTATTTATGTTAATTTAATTTTTTTCTGTCAAATTTGTCTGGTTTCTCTTTTGAACAAATCACTGAAGTCAGAGATAAATGTAGCGGTGTCATCCACAGACAATAGCTTCCAACGGTACTGCAGCAGCATCTGTGGCCGTACGATAAAAATAAAAACCAGAGAGAATACAAAACGCGTTGCCCCGGGCAACAAGTCGTCGTTTATCAGTCAGTCGAGACTTATTGGGACAATTTTTTTGGGTGTAAGCTATTTAATAATTTTTTGATTGTGTGTTGGTAAAGTGATGCCATGCGCAAGTGTATTATATAAATTTAAATAATTTTTTTCTGTCAAATTTGGCTGGTTTCTCTTTTGGATCAAATCACTCAAGTCAGAGATAAACGTAGCCGTGTCGTCCACAGAAGACAATAGCTTCCAACGGTACTGCAACAGCATCTGTGGCCGTACGATAAAAATAAAAACCAGAGAGAATACAAAACGCGTTGCCCCGGGCAACAAGTCGTCGTTTTTATCAGTCAGTCGAGACTTATTGGGACAATTTTTTTGGGTGTAAGCTATTTAATAATTTTTTGATTGTGTGTTGGTAAAGTGATGCCATGCGCAAGTGTATTATATAAATTTAAATTTAAATAACTGTCAAGGAAATAAGTTGATTTAGTGCTTGGAAAATAAGTCTACGACTGTTTTTCTTTATCCCTCTCGTTTCTTTCCTCCGCCGCGTGTGACGTGGGCGGTTAAAGCTTTTATTCCTCCCCCTCCCCCCGCTCACTTTTTTTTTCTCTCTTGCGCGTTTAAAACCGGAAATGGTCTCTTGCGTAATAAAATCGAAAACTGCCGGAAATTTACACGTAGTGTTGAGCCGTTTTCCTTTCTTGTTGTGTGTTTCCAGTGACTCGTAAAGCCTTCTTTTTCGCTGTTATAAATACCTCCTCCTCCACCACCAACCTAAGCCTAAGTAAACTCCAACCCCTCCCCCTCCCCCTCACCTCCCCCACCTCCTTCCTAGATGATTCATATCACAGTACATTTATTGCCCGTCATGTCACAGCGGAGGAACGTATCACACGGCAAGTTAAAAGTGCGTCGTTTCCAGATTTATTTTTATTTTTTTTGCCCCCCCCCCTTTTTACCCCCCACTCCCACCCCCGCTTCCTTCACACACACTTATACGTGTACATGAATGACCCCGCGTGGTGTGTATCGACCCCTGGCGCGCGCAGGTAACTTAACCCCCACCCACACATAACCTCCTCCTCCTCCTCGAGATTAAACAAACCACGCTAACAACCACTTGTTGTTTCCCTTAATCTCTTATTATTTTTCCTTGGGCTTCCTACCCTCACCCTCATTTTCTTTTAATCCGTAAAGCAAATTTATTCAGCATAATGGCCACAATTTATGGACATACACACACACACACAAACAAGTAAAGTAGCTATTTAAAAAAAATACAGAGTAGCAAGCACGCACGTGTGTGTGTAGTGGAGTAAGAGATAAGCGAGCACGGGTAGTGAGTGACTGGTAACCTTTTGCACGCGGTATCAACTTTCGCTACATGGATTGCATGTTACAAGGGAGGGTTGGTGAAGGGGGTGGGTGAGGAGGTAAGAGTGGAAAGGGTGAACGAAACAGGACAGGAGTCGGGCCATTTACTCTGCTGTATAATCGTCACGATTACGCCGAAATGGTTGGAGGAGGGACAGTGAGGTTTTCGAAAGGGGAGGGGGGGGAAGAAAAAAAGACCAATCAATCCAATAGTCATCAAGAGAAGAGAAGAGAAGAGAAGAGGAGAGGAGAGGAGAGGAGAGAAGAGAAGAGAAGAGAAGAGAAGAGAAGAGAAGAGAAGAGAAGAGAAGAGAAGAGAAGAGAAGAGAAGAGAAGGGAAGGGAAGGGAAGGGAAGGGAAGGGAAGGGAAGGGAAGGGAAGGGAAGGGAAGGGAAGGGAAGAGAAGAGAAGAGAAGAGAAGAGAAGAGAAGAGAAGAGAAGAGAAGAGAAGAGAAGAGAAGAGAAGAGAAGAGAAGAGAAGAGAAGAGAAGAGAAGAGAAGAGAAGAGAAGAGAAGAGAAGAGAAGAGAAGAGGTAGGCAGAGGCGACTGACGGCGGATTAATGACGCTGGATCTCAGGAGTCTAGCCGTTAGAAGAGGTAACGAACGAACGAACGAACGAACGGAGGCCAACAACTGATAAAGGGGGGAGGTCAAGGCTCTCTTCAAAGACTGGTAACGCCGGCCATCATCATCATCAGAATCACCACAAACACCATCGTCATGAAACTTAAAGAAAAATTAGTGGGACTACTTGGCAGCAATATTATTTACATTCTGAGGGGATAATTATTTTGACGAACGGAAGAGATTTAGATTAATCGTGGTTTTTTTTCTTTCTCCTCCCTCCATTACTCAATCGATTTAGGAAACAGGGATACGTCATACATTACGAAAAAAATAAAAAAAATAATTAACATAATAGTTTTCTGATTAAAATTATTTTCCAATAAGTAAAAACTTGCCAAAAAAAGTCAGAATTAAATATATAAATGTATATATTTAATAACTGGTTCGCGAGGACCGGGATTAAGGCTGATGGGGCACCACCCCCAAATTCGGAATGTGACATTTCCGCAGCGCCGACTCGGTAGGCCTAGGCCCCTCAAGAGGGCTGTCGAGCCATTGGAAGGAGAAGAAGAAGAAAAAGAAGAATATATTTATTATTAACAAAAGCAACGTTTCATCTTCCATTTTTTGAGAGACTTCTTCAGACTTAAATTTTAGCGAAACGTCTTATTTATTCATTGAACCCCCCTGAGTCGAAAAGATAAGCGTCACTGAAGAAGAAGGTCTTGGGAACTCTCTCGGGAATGAACGATGGTGGATGGGGAACTGTGGGAGTTAGTTTCCTCTCGCAGGCGCTTCTTCAGCCCACAGAGTGACTGCGGGGCTTACCTGATCATGTCGGGAATGCCTCGCATCTCTCTCTGGGTATTTTCTTTTTATCAAAGTTCTCATATGCCGAGACACCTTCACCTATTTTAGGAGGTATACGTACCGGGGTCAAAGACCTTGGGCATATGGCAAGAGTTGTTGTCCACGCTGATCCCATTCCATTGGGATCAGTCGGCCAACAACTGCCGCCTCCTGAAACTGGTGGAGAAACACGGAGGAGAAGGGAATGCTGCGACCCCCCCACAGCAGACTCGTCTCCCGTCATTCACAGGGAAGAGCGTGAGAATAGTAGCCCAATGCCCCCCCGACCTACCTGATGCAGGTTTTCTAGGGGTTTTCCCTGAAGCATCTCTATTTATGTGAAACACCATGAGGGTAGGATCCTTAAACCATAGCCCGGGGGTGCCCCACTAGTCAACCCTTCCTTGGCTACCTTGCTCTACCTTCCGTATCCCTACCCCCCACGCCTTTTCAATTCCCTTCCTATGCTATTAAAGGGAGAGTTACCTGTTTCAGGATCACCCTCAAGTAGCCTGTTAACCAAAAAAAAAACGTCTTAGCATATTTCTAGGGATTATTCTGCCCTTCATCCTATCTTTTTATCTAGCAACTTTTAATGTTTATGTGTCTATTGTTACCATACTTTACTGTAATTAATCATCTCTTCTCCCCCTTTCTTTAGTTTTCTTTCTAAATATCTTCGTCACACGTGATTTTTTTTTTTCAATGCGATGTCGCGATTCCATTTACTATCTAGCATTTTCTGTTTTATATTGGGAATATCGCGGTCTGCCGAAATGTTAACGAGGTAAGTGGCAACAGCAGCTCCTTCCAGAGATATTAGGCTGAGATTTCCGAACGAGGGGGGTGTGAGGAGAGGGGGCAAAGATGTACGAACCGCCTCTTTTCTTAACGACGATTGTGGAACCACCAGCCGCATACCATCAAGCAAGCGGCCGTGGAGGAATCCGGAGACATTCCGTCGTCGCCGCCGCCTCCTCCTTGTCTACCGCCGCCGCCGCCCCCGCTGTTGCCTGCTAACGAGGCGGAATGTCTTGACTTAGGTTCGCGTGTCAATGGTTTTCGCGTGTGCTTCCTGAGATTTGCATCTCTATTTATCCAGCAGGTCAGCGAGCGAGCGAGCATCTTCAATGGGGGGCCATTAGCACTGTACCTTGAGAAATACGACGCCATCACGGAAACCCTCCTCCCCCCCTCCTTCCCCCTCTCCACCTTTCCTCTAAATTATTATTCAACCTCAAACACGCGGCGAGTGAAGTGATTCGTAAAATATTGGACGAGTTTGACGGGATCCGTTACAGTGGAAATAATAGAATTCAACGGAAGCCCCCTCAGATGGTAAATATATCCGGTTAAAACACTGTACAGCTAGGAAGGTGAAACGTGGACGAGCTGTGTGTATAAGGGAAAGGAATATAAAAGCTTTTAAACTTAGTCGCTAAAGAAGTATGAGACGGGTAAGCGTAGTAACTAACCAGGAAGGTTCAAGCAGAATAGGAGAAGAGGAGCGGACGGTGTAGAGTACATTTGAAAGGATAGGATTAATAGGCCACGTTTTGATCATTGTAAATTCCTTTTTCTTTCTTTCTTTCTTTCTTTCTTTCTTTCTTTCTTTCTTTCTTTCTTTCTTTCTTTCTTTCTTTCTTTCTTTCTTTCTTTCTTTCTTTCTTTCTTTCTTTCTTTCTTTCTTTCTTTCTTTCTTTCTTTCTTTCTTTCTTTCTTTCTTTCTTTCTTTCTTTCTTTCTTTCTTTCTTTCTTTCTTTCTTTCTTTCTTTCTTTCTTTCTTTCTTTCTTTCTTTCTTTTCTTTTTCTTTCTTTTCTTCTTTCTTTCTTCTTTCTTTCTTTCTTCTTCCTTTTCTTTTCTTTCTTTTCTTTTCTTTCTTTCTCTTCTTTCTTTTCTTTTCTTTCTTTCTTCTTTTTTTTCTTTCTTTCTTTCTTTCTTTCTTTCTTTCTTTCTTTCTTTCTTTCTTCTTTCTTTCTCTTTTTCTTTCTTTCTCTTCTTTTCTTTCTCTTTTCTTTTCTTTCTTCTTTCCTTTTTCTTCTTTTCTTTCTTTCTTTCTTTCTTTCTTTCTTTCTTTCTTTCTTTCTTTCTTTCTTTCTTTCTTTCTTTCTTTCTTTCTTTCTTTCTTTCTTTCTTTCTTTCTTTCTTCTTTTTCTTTTTCTTTTTTTCTCTTTTCTTTCTTTTCTCTCTTTTTCTTTCTTTCTTTCTTCTTTTCTTTCTTTTCTTTCTTCTCTTTCTTTCTTCTCTTTCTTCTTCTCTTCTTCTTTCTTTCTTCTTTCTTTTTTCTTTTCTTTTCTTTCTTTTTCTCTCTTCTTTCTCTTTTTCTTTTCTTCTTTCTTTTCTCTTCTTTTCTTCTCTTCTCTTTTCTTCTTTTCTTTTTTCTTCTTCTTTCTTTCTCTCTTCTTTTTCTTTCTCTCTCTTTCCTATTCTTTCTTCTCTTTCTCTTCTTCTTTTTTCTTTCTTTCTCTTTCTTCTTCTTCTCTTTCTTCTTTCTTTCTCTTTCTTTCTTCATTTTTCTTTCACTTTCTTTCTTTCTCTTCTTTCTTCTCCTTTCTTTCTTTTTTCTTTCTCTTCTCTTCTTTCTTCTTTCTTCTTCTTTTTCTCTTTCTTTTCTCTTTCCTTCTCTTCTTTCTTTTCTTCTTTTCTTTCTTTTCCTTCTTTCTTTCTTTCTCTTTTTCTTTCTTCTTTCTTTTCTTTTCTTCTTTCTCTCTCTTTTCTTCTCTTTCTTTCTTCTTTCTTCTCTTTCTTTCTTCTCTTTCTTCTTTCTTTCTTCTTTTCTCTTCTTTCTTTCTCTTTCTTTCTTCTCTCTTCTTTCTTTTCTCTCTTTCTTTTTCTCTTTCTTTCTTTCCTTCTTTCTTCTCTTCTCTTTCTTTTCTTCTTTCTTCTCTTTTCTTTCTTCTTCTTTCTTTTCTTTTTCTTTCTCTTCTCTCTTTCTTTCTTCTTTCTCTTTCTTTCTTCTCTTCTTTTCTCTCTTCTTCTTTCTTTCTTCTCTTTCTTTTTCTTTCTCTTCTCTTTCTTTCTCTCTTTTTCTCTTTCTCTCTTTCTTCTCTTTCTTCTTTCTTTCTTCTTCTCTTTCTCTTTCTTCTTCTCTTCTTCTTCTCTTTCTTTCTTTCCTTCTTTCTTTCTTTTCTCTTTCTTCTTCTTTTCTTTTCTTTTCTTCTTTCTCTTCTTTTCTTTCTTCTTTTTCTTTCTTCTCTTCTCTTTTCTCTCCTTCTTTTCTTTCTTCTTCTTCTTCTTCTCCTTTTTCTTCTTTTTCTTTTCTTTCTCTTTTCTTCTCTTTTCTTTCCTCTTTCTTCTTCTTTCTTTCTTTCTTCTTTCTTTTCTTCTCCTCTTTTCTTTCTTTTCTCTTCTCTTTTCTCTTTTCTTTCTCTTCTCTTTTCTCTTCTTCTCTTTTTTCTTTCTCTTCTCTTCTTTTTCTCTCTTTTCTTTTCTTCTTTCTTTCCTTCTCTCTTCTTCTTTCTTTTCTTTTCTTCTCTCTCTTTTTCTTTCTTCTCTCTCTTTTCTTTCTTTCTTCTCTCTCTTTTTCTTTCTTTCTTCTCTCTCTTTTTTCTATCTTTCTTCTCTCTCTTCTTTCTTTCTTCTCTTTCTTCTCTCTCCTTTTTCTTTCTTTCTTCTCTCTCTCTTTTCTTTCTTTCTTCTCTCTTTCTTTCTTTTCCTTTTTTCTTCGCTCTCTCTTCTTTCTTTCTTTCTTTCTTTCTTTCTTTCTTTCTTTCTTTCTTTCTTTCTCTTCTCTTTTCTCTTTCTCTTCTTTTCTTCTTTCTTCTTTTCTTTCTTTCTTCTTTCTCTTTCTTTTCTCTTTTCTCTCTCTTTCTTCTCTTCTTCTTTTTCTTTCTTCTTTTCTTTCCTTCTCTTTTCTTTCTTTCTTTCTTCTCTTCTTTTCTTCTTTTCTTCTTTTTTCTTTCTCTTCTTTCTTTCTTTCTTCTCTCTTCTTCTTTCTTTCTTTCTTTTCTCTCTCTCTTTTCTTTCTTTCTCTCTTTTCTTTCTTTCTCTCTTTTCTTTCTTTCTTTCTTTTCTTTTCTTTTCTTCTTCTTCTTCTTCTCTTTTTCTCTTTCTTCTTTCTTCTTCTCTTTCTCTTTCTTCTCTTTCTTCTTCTTTTTCTCTCTTCTTTTTTTCTCTTTCTTCTTCTTTCTTTCTCTTTCTTTCTTTCTTTCTTTTCTTCTTTCTCTTCTTTCTTCTTTTCTCTTTCTCTTCTTCTCTTTTCTCTTCTTTCTTTATTCTCTTTCTTCTTCTTCTTCTCTTTCTCTTTTTTCTTCTTTTTCTTCTTCTTTCTTCTTTTCTTCTTCTTTTCTCTTTTCTTCTCTTTCTTTCTTTCTTTCTTCTCTTCTTCTTTCTTTCTTTCTTTTTCTTCTTTCTTCTTTCTTTCTCTTCTTTCTTTCTCTTCTTTCTTCCTCTTTTTTCTTCTTTCTTCTTTTCTTTTCTTTCTTCTCTTTCTCTTCTTTCTCTCTTTCTTCTTCTCTTCTTTCTTTCTTTCTCTTCTTTCTCTTTTCTTTTCTCTCTTCTTTCCTCTCTTTTCTTTCTTCTTTCTTCCTCTTTTCTTCTCTTCTTTCTCTTCTTTCTTTCTTCTTTCTCTCTTTTCTCTTTTCTTCTTTTCTCTTTCTTTCTCTTTTTCTTTTCTTTTCTTCTCTTCTTCTTTCTTCTCTTTTCTTCCTCTTTTTCTTCTCTTTCTTTCTTCTTTCTCTTTCTTCCTTTTCTTCTTTTCTTTCTCTCTTCTTTTTCTTCTCTTTCTTCTCTTTCTTCTTTCTTCTTTCTTTTTTCTCTTTCTTTCTCTTTTCTCTTCTTTTCTCTTCTTTTCTTTCTTCTTTCTTTCTCTTTTCTTCTCTT
The DNA here is from genome assembly GCA_034510155.1 of Eucriotettix oculatus. Lineage (NCBI taxonomy): Eukaryota > Metazoa > Arthropoda > Insecta > Orthoptera > Tetrigidae > Eucriotettix > Eucriotettix oculatus. Next base: position 64,709,687 of record CM067382.1, on the reverse strand, counting down.
TCTTTTTCTCTTTTCTTTCTTCTCTTTTCTTTTTTCTTCTTCCTCTTTTTCTTTCTTTCTTTTCTTTTCTTTTCCTTCTCTTCTTTCTTTCTTCTTTTCTTTCTTCTTCTTCTTCTTTTCTTTCCTCTTTTCTTCCTCTTTCTTTCTTTCTTCTTCTTTCTTATCTTCCTTCTTCTCTTTCTTCTTCTCTTTTTCTTTCTTCTCTTTCTTCTTTCTCTTCTCTCTTCTCTCTTTTCTTCTTTTCCTTTCTTCTCTTCTTTCTCTTCTTCTTTTTCTTTCTTTTCTTCTCTTCTTTCTTCTTCTTCTTTCTCTTTCTCTTCTCTTCTTTTCTTCTTCTTCTTTCTTTCTCTTTTCTTCTTCTTTTCTCTTCTTTTCTCTTTTCTCTTTTCTTTCTTTCTTTTTCTTCTTCTTTCTTCTTCTCTTTCTCTTCTTTTCTCTTTCTTTTTTCTTTCCTTTCTCTCTTCTTCTTCTTCTTTCTTCTTCTCTTTCTTTCTTTCTTTCTTTTCTTCTCTTCTTTCTCTTCTTTTTTCTTCTTTCTCTTCTTTTTTCTTTCTTCTTTCTTCTTCTTTTTCTCTCTTTTCTTTCTTCTTTCTTTTCTCTCTTTCTTTCTCTTTCTTCTTCTTTTTCTTCTCTTTCTTTTCTTTCTTCTCTTTTTCTTTTTTCTTCTTTCTTTCTTCTTTCTTTCTTTCTCTCTTTCTCTTTCTTTCCTTCTCTTTCTTTTCTTCTTCTTTTCTTTTCTTTCTCTTCTTTCTTTCTTCTTTTCTTTCTTTCTTCTTCTCTTTTCTCTTCTTTCTTCTTCTTTCTTTCTTTCTTCTCTTTTTCTTTTCTCTTTCTCTTCTTCTTTCTTTCTTCTTTTTTCTCTTCTCTTCTCTTTCTTTTCTCTTCTTTTCTTTTTCTCTTTCTTTCTCTTCTCTCTTTCTTCTCACTTCTTTCTCTTCTTTTTCTTTCTTTCTCTTCTTTCTTTCTTCTCTTTCTTTTCTTTCTCTTCTTTCTTCTTTCTTCTTTCTTTTCTCTTCTTTCTTTCTCTTTTCTTCTTCTCTTCTTTCTCTCTTTTTTCTCTTTCTCTCTTCTTTCTCTCTTTCTTTTCTTCTTCTTTCTTCTTTTTCTTTCTTCTTCTTTCTTTTCCTTTCTTTCTCTCTTTCTTCTTCTTCTTCTCTCTTCTTTCTTTCTCTTCTTTTTTCTCTTTCCTTTCTTTTTTCTTCTCTTTTTTCTTCTTCTTCTTTCTTTTTCTTTCCTTCTTTCTTTCTTTCTTACTTACTTTTTCTTTCTTTCTTTCTTCTCTCTTTCCTTCTTCTTTCTTCTTCTTTCTTTTCTTCTTTTTCTTTCTTCTTTCTTCTCTTCTTTTCTTTCTCCTTCTTTTCTTTCTTTTCTTTCTTCTCTTCTTTTCTTTCTCTTCTTTCTTTCTTTCTCTTTCTTTCTTTCTCTTTCTTTTTTTTATTCTCTCTGTTTCTTTTTTTCTTCCTTTCTTTTTTTCTTTCTTTATTTCTTTCTTTTTTCTTTCTTTCTTTCTTCTTTTTTCTCTTTTCTCCTTTCTTCTTTTCTTTTCTTTTCTTTCTTTTTCTTCTCTTTTCTTCTTTCTTCTTATTTTCTCTTTTTCTTTCTTTCTTTTCTCTTTTTCTTTTCTTTCTCTTTTCTTCTTCTTTCTTCTTTTTCTTTCTTCTTTCTCTTCTTTTCTTTCTTCTTTCTCTTTCTTCTTTTTTTCTTTCTTTCTTCTCTTTCTTTTTTCTCCTTTCTTTCTTCTTTTCTTTCTCTTCTTCTCTTTCTTTTCTCTTTCTTTTTTTCTTTCTTTTCTCTTTCTTTCTTTTTCCTTTCTCTCTTTCTTCTTCTTTCTTTTCTTCTTCTTTTTCTCTTTCTTCTCTTTCTTTTTTTTCTTTTTTCTTCTTCTCCTCTTCTCCTCTTCTTTCCTCTCTTTCTTCTTTTCTTCTATTTCTTCTTTCTCTTTCTCTTTTTTCTCCTATTCTCTTCTTTCTTTCTTCTTCTTTTCTTCTCTCTCCTTTCTCTTCTTTTCTTTCTTTCTTTTTCTTCTTTTTTCTCTTCTACTCTTTCTTCTTTCTCTCTTCTCTTCTTTGCTTTTTTCTTCTTTCTTCTTTTCTTCTTCTTTTTCTCCTTCTCTTTCTTCTTTCTTCTGTTTCTCTTCTCCTTCTTCTTTCTCTTCCTTTTCTTCTGTCCTTTTTCTCTTCTTTCTTCTTTCTCCTTTCTTACTTCTCTTTTCTTCTTCTTTCTTTTCTTCTCTTTTTCTTCTCTTTCTTCTTATCTCTCTTCTTTCTTTTCTTCTTCTTCCCTCTTCTTTTTCTTTCCTTCTCTCTTTCTTCCTCTTTCTCCTTTCTTCTTCTCTTTCTTTACTTTCTCTTTCTCTTCTCTTTCTTCCTCGTCTTTTTCTCTTTCCTCTTTCTTTCTTACTTCTTCTTTCTTTCTTCTCTCACTTTCTTCTTCTTCTCTTTTTCTTCTACTTTTCTTCTCTTCTCTTTCTTCTATTCTTTTCCTTCTCTCTTTCTTCTCTTTTCCTCTCTCCTACGTCTTCTTCTATCTCTCTTCTCTTCCTCTCTTCTTCTTCTTCTTTTCTTCTACTTCTTACTCCCTCTCCTTTCTTTTTCCTTTCTCTACTTCTTCTTCTCTTTTCTTTCTTCTGTTCTTCTTCTTTTACTCTTCTTCCATCTTCTCTTCTTCTCTGTTTTCTCTTCTCTTGTTCTTCTTCTCTATCTTCTTTCTTCTCTTCCTCTGTCTTTCTTCTCTTCTTTTTTATTCTCTCTCTTCTGTTTTCTCTTCTTCTTTTCTTTGTTCTTCTCTTTCTTCTATTTCCTCTTTTCTTCTTTCTCTTCTTTTCTTATCTTTCTTCCTTTCTATTCTATTTTACTCTTCTTTCTTTTTTCTTCTCTTTTCTTTTCTCTTTTTCTGTGTTCTCTCTCTCTTTTTCTCCTTTGTTCTTCTTTTTCTTCTTTCTATTCGTTTTCTCTTTTCTTCTCTTTCTTTACCTTCTTTCTTTCTCCTTCTATCTCTTCTCTCTTCTTTCTTTCTCTTTCCTTGTTCTTTTCATTCTCTCTCTTCCTCTCTTACTTCTCCTTCTCTCTTTCTTTTTTTCTTCTCTTCTCTCTATTCTTCCTTTGCTTTCCTTATTTTCTTCTTTTCATTTTTTCTCCTCTCCCTTTCTCTTCTTCTCTTTGACATCTGTTCTTTTTCTTGTTTCTCTTTCTCTTCTTTTTTCCTTTTTTTCTTCTTCTTCTTTTCTTTTTTTTTCTTCTCTCTGTCTTTGTACTCTTCTTCTCTTCTTTTTCTTCTCCTTGTCTTTTATTTTTCCTATCTCTCTTTCTAATTTCTTATTTTTTCTTTTTTCTCACTCTCTTCTTTCTTTCTTCTTTTCTTCTTCTCCTCTTTCTTATTCTTCTTCCTCTCTCTTCTCTTCTCTCTTTTCTTCTCTCTTCTTTTCTTCTTTCCTCTCTCTCTTTCCTTCTTTTCTCTTTTCTCATTTTACTGTTCTTTCTTCGTTTTTTTCTTTTCTCTCTCTTTTTTCTTCCTCTTTCTTCTTCATTCTTTCTCTTCTTCCGTCTTTCTTTTCCTTCTTTTCTTTTTCTTCTTTTTTCTTTTTTTTCTTCCTGTTTTCTCTTTTTTTTCTCTTTTCCTTTCTTTCTTTCTCTATTCATCTTTTCTTTCTTCTTTCTCCTTTTTCTTTCTTTTTCCTTTTTTCGTTTTCTTTTTCTTTTTCTTTCTTCTATTTTGTTTTCCTCTTCTTCTTTTCTTCTAAATCTTCTTTTCTTTTTTTCCTTTCCTGTCTCTTTTCTTTTCTCCTTCTCTTTTCTATCTTTTTTTTCTTCTCTTTCTTATCTCTTTATTTTTCTCTTCTTTTCTTTTTTTTTTCCTCCTTCTCTTTTTTTCTTTTTTTTCTTCTTTCCCTTCTCTTTCTTTTTTGTTTTCATTTTTTTTCTATTCTTTTCTTCTTTTCTCTCTTTTTTCTCTTTTTTTTCATTTTTTCTTTTGTTCTCCTTATTTTTCCTTCTTTTTCTTTTTTTTCTTTACTTCTTTCTCTCCTCTTCATCTTTTCTTTTGTATTTCTCTTTTTCTTTTCTTTTTTCCTTCTCTTTCGCTTTCTTTCTTAACTCTTCTTTTCCCTCTTTCTCTTTTTTCTCTTTTTCTGTTCTTTTTCTTTTCTCTTATTTCTCCCTTTTTCTTCTCTTTTCTTTTCTTCTTCTTCTTTTTTTCTCTTTTTTTTCTTCTTCTTTTTTCTTTTTCTTCTCTTTTTTTCTCTTTCTTTTCTTTTTTCTCTTCTTCTTTTTCTCTCTTTTTTTTCCTTCTTTCTTTATTCCTTTTCCTCCTTTTCTTATTTTTTTTTTCTTCTTTTTCTTCTTTTCTTCTTCCCTTTCTTTTTCTTCTTCTTCTTTCCTCTTTCTTTTTTTCTTTCCTTTTTTCTTATTCTTCTTTTCTTCACTTTTTTTTTTCTTTTTTTCTCTTCCCTTCTTCTTCCTTTATTTCTGTTCTTTTTTTTCTTTCTCTTTTCCTTTTCTCTTTTTTTCTCTTCTTCTTTGTTTTCTTTTTTTTTTCTTTTTTTTTTCTTCTTTTTTTTCTTCTTTTTCTTTCTCCTTTTTCTCCTTCGTCTTTTTCTCCTTTTTTCTTTTTCTTCTTCCTCTTTCTTTTTTATCTCCCTTGTCTTTTTCTTCCTCTCTCTTTTCCTCTTTTTTTTTCTTTTTCTATTTTTCTTTCCTTTCTTTTTCTTCTCTTCCTCTTCTTTTTTCTTTTCTTTTTTTCCTTTCTTTTTTCTCTCTTCGTTTTCTTTTTTCTCTCTTTTCCTTTTTCTTTTCTTTCTTCTTTCTTTTCTTTTCTGTCTTTCTTTCTTTTTCTCATGTTCTTTTTCTTTTCTCTTTTTTCTTCTCTTTTCGAGCCTTTTCTTTTTCTTTTTTTACTCTTTTTTTTTTTTCTCATCTTTCTTTTTCTTTTTCTTTTTTCTCTTCTTTTTTACCCCTGTTTTCTCCTTCTTTCTCTTTTCTTTTTTTCTTTTCTATCTCTTTCTTCTTTCTTCTCTTCTTTTCTTTTCTTTTTTTTTTTTTCCTTATTTTCCTTTTGTTACTTTTCTCTTTCCTTTCTTCCCCTTCTTTCTCTTTTTCTTTTCTTTTTTTTTCTTTTCTTTTCTTTTTTTTTTCTTTCTTTTTTCTTTTTTTTTTCTTCTGTTTTCTTTTCTCACTTTTTCTCTTTCTTTTTTCTTTTTCTTTTCTTTCCTTTTTCTTCCTCTTCGATTTTTCTCCTTTTCTCTCTTCCCTCTTCTTTTTTTCTTCTACGCTCTCTTTTTCCCTTTTTTTCTTTTTCCTTATTTCATTTTTGCTACTCTCTCTTTTCCCCTTCTCTTCCTCTCTTTTTCCCTTTTTTTCTCCATGGTTCTTTTTTTTCCTTCTTCTTTTGTACCATCTTACTTTTCTCTTTCCTTTTTCCCTTTCCCTTCTTTCTTTTCTTCTCTTTTCGATTTTCTTTTCCTTTCATTTTTTTTTCTTTTCATTTCCTTTCTGTCTCTTTCTTTTCTTTCTTTTCTTTTTCCTTTTCGCTTTTTTCTTCTTTTCTTTCCATTCTTTCTGTCTTTCCTCTTCTTTGTCACTCCTTTCTTTCCCTTTCGTCCCTCCCCCTATTTTTCTTTTCCTCGCTCTTTTCTGTTCTTCATTCCCTCTTTTCGTTTTCTCTTTCTTTTCGTCTTCTTTGTCTTTTCTCTTTTCTCTCTCTCGTTCTCATCTTTTCCTCTCTTTTCTTTGTCTATCTTTCTTTTTTCACAGTTTCTTTCCTCTCTCTCCTTCTTTTTCTTTTCCTCTTTATTTTTTTCTTTTTTCTCTTTTCATCGGTTCTCTTCTTTTCTTTTTCTTGCGTTCTTTAATTTCTTTTTCCTTTTTTCTTCTCTCTTTTTTTTCCTCATTATTCTTCTTTCTCTCTGTCCTTTTTTCTTTTTCCTCCCTGCGTTCTGTTTTTTTTTCCTTTCACTTCTTCTTTTCTTTTTCTACCTTGCTCTCTTCTGTTTCTCCGCTTGCCTCCTCGGTTCTTTCTTTCTCGTTTCTCTATTCAATGTCCTCTCTCTTTATTCCTTTCTCTGTTTCCCTTTCTTTCTCTTCCTCCTTTCTTTTCTCTTCATTCTGTTTTACCTTTTTCCTCTTTCCTTTCTTCTCTTCTTTCATATGTTTCTTTCTTCGCTTCCTCTTTTCTTCTATTCTTTTGTTCTTTGTTCTATCTTATTTTCTTTTCTTTCTTTTCTTCTATTTTTCCTTCTCTTCTTTTCTCATCTTTTGCGTTTTCTTTCTTCCATTTCTCTTTTCTTCTTTTTCTTTTTCTTTCTCTTTTTTTCGTTTCTTTTCCTTTCTTTTCTTTTCTTTCTTTTCTCCTTTTTCTTTTCTTTTTCGTTCCTTTCCCTTTGTCTCTTCTCCTCTTTTCCCTTCTCTTTCTTTCTTCTTATTTCATGTTTTTCTTTTTTCTTTTCTTTTCTTTTTTCTTCCTTTTCCCTTTCTTTCATTTCTTTCAGTTCTTTTCACTTCTCTTATCGCTCTTCTCTTTCCACTCCCGTTTTCACTTTTCTTTCTTTTCTTTCACTTTTCGTTTCCTTTTTCCTTTCTTCCTCTTTTTCTTTTCTTCTTCTCTCTTTCTTTCTTCTTGTTTCGTCTTCCCCCTTTCTCTTTCTTCCTCCCTTTCTTTCTCCCCCTTTTTCTTTCGCTTTCCTATTTTTTTTTCTTCGTTTCTTTTCCTTTGTCTTCTTTTTCTTTCTTTACTTCTTCTCCTTCTTCTCGTCCTCTTTTCTCTTCTCTCTTTTCTCTCATTTCCTTTTTATGTCCCTTTTTCTCTTTTTCCGTTCTTTTGCGTTTCTATTTCGTCTACTTTCATTCTTCTCCTTTCTTTTTTTCCTTTCTATTCTTACTTTTCCTTTTTCGTTCTTGCGGTTCTCCCTTTCTATCTCTCTGTCTTTCTTCTTCACTTTCATTCCTGTGTATCCGTCGTCTGGTTTCTTATTGGTATGCCAACAACTCTTTCTCCCTCTTCTTACATCACTTTTCTTGCTTCTCCTCTTCTCTCTACTCTCTTCCTCTGTTCCTTCTCTTTCTTCCCCTCTTTATCTTCTTTCTCTCCCTCGTTCTTCATTTCTTAACTCTTCTTTGCTTTCTCTATTTCGTCTCTATATCCTTATGTCTCTCTTCTCTCTCCTTTTGCTTTCACGTCTCTCTCTCTCTCTTTTCTCTCTCTTCTTTCTTTTCATTCCTCTTCTCTCTCTTTCGCCTTTCTCTCTGTTCTTCTCTTTTCTTCTTCCTTTCTTCTCTCCCCTGCTGTATGCATCTCTTCTGTTCTTCTCTCCCCCGCTTTCATCTTTCTTCTTCTTCTTTCTTCTCTCATTCTTTTCTTGTGCTAACAAGGTCTTCTTCTTCTCTTCTCTTCCTCCTTCCTTCGTTGTCTCTGTCATTCTTCTTCCTCTTTCTCTCTTTCTGTGTTCTCTTTCTCCTCATTTTACTTTCTTCCTCTGTCTCTTCATTTCTTCTCTTTTCTTTATCTTGCCCTCTTGCTTCCTCTCTTCTCTTTCCTCAGTTCTTCTCTTCACTTTCTTCCTGTCTTTTCTCTTCCTACTCTCTTTCAATGCACTCTCTTCTCTTCTTTTTTCTTTCACTTTCTTCATAATTTCTTTCTCTCGCCTCTTCTTCTTCTGCTCTTCTACGTTTCCTTTCTCTCTCCTTCTCTACTCGTTCATTCTCTTCGTTCTCCAATCGTCTTTCTCTCATCTTCTTCCATGTTTTCTCCTTTACTTCTTTCCCTTTCTCTACTCCCTCTTCTTTCATCTCTCTCTCTCTCCAATCTTCTGGTGCTTTTCCCTCTCTTTTTCTCCTCTTTCTTTTCTTCTCTTTCTTTCTCTTCTCTTTCTTTCTTCTTCTCTTCTCTCTTTTTCTTTCTTCTCTCTTCTTCTCTTCTCTTTTTCTTTCTTTTTCTCTTCTCTTCTCTTTCTTTCTCTTTTTTCTTCTTCTTCTTTTCTCTCTTCTTTCCTTTCTTCTCTTTTCTCTTTTCTCTTTCTTCTCTTTTTCACTTTTCTCTTATTCTTCTTTCTCTCTCTTCTTTCTTCTCTTTCTTTTTCTCTTCTCTTTCTCTTCCTTTCTTCTTTCTTTCTTCTTCTCTCTTTTCTCATTTTCTTTCTCTTTCTCTTTCTCTCTCTTCTCTCTTTTCTTCTTCTTTCTCTCTTTCTCTTTCTTTTTCTCTCCTCTCTTTCTTCTCTCTCTTCTCTTTCTTTCTCTTCTTTCTCTCTCTTTCTCTTTCTTCCTTTTCTTCTCTCTTCTTTCTTTCTCTCTCTTTTTCTTTTCTTCTTTCTCCTTCTTCTTCTCTCTTTCTTCTTTTCTGTTCCTTCTCTTTCTGTCTTATCTTCTCTTTCTTGTCCACTTTATCTCTTCTCTATCTTTTCTTTTCTTTCTTCTCTGCTCTTCTCTTCTCTATCTGTCTCTCTTCTCTTTTATCTTTTCTTCTCTCTTCTCTCGTTCCTTCTCTTTCTGTTCTGGTTGCTTCTCTTTCTTATTTCCTTGGGTCTTTCTTTCTCTTCTACATTTCTTTGCTTTCTTGGTCTTGTGTGCTTTCTTTCTGTCGCTCTTCTTCTTTACTTTCGCTTCTAGTCTCTTCTTTCTTCACCTTTCGATTCCTTTCTAGTTCTCTCTCTGTTCTCGGCTTCTTTCTTCTTGTCCATTGCTCTCATGTCTCTTTTTGCCTTGTCTTCTCTTTCTTTCATCTGTCCCTGTTCTTCTTGACTTTCTTTCTGCTTGCTCTTCTCTGTTCTTCTCTTTACTGTTCTTCATCTATTCCTTCTGCTTGCTTCTCTCCTGTTGCCTTCTCTAATCTTTCTAGTCTTTTATTCTTGTCCTCTTGGATTCTTTCTGGTCTTCTCTATCATGCTTTTCTTTCTTGCTGTTCTTTCTTTCTTCACACTTCTTCTTCTGTCCTTTTCATTCTTTGTCTCTATCCTTCTTCCCTTTCTTTTCCCCTTTCTCTGTCTTTCTCTGTCTTTGCTTTCGTTGATAATCTCTGTCTACTTTCATTCTTCGTTCGCTCATCCCTATTCATATCTTCTTTCTTTTCTTACTTTCTGTTCTTTTCTTTGCTCTCTTTCCTTTTCTTTTCTTCTTTCCCTTTCTTGTCTTCATACTTTCAGGGTCTTTCATTGTCTGATCATTTCTTCTGATCATTCTCTTCTTCTATCCCCCTCCGTCTTGCTGCATTCTTTCATTCTTCTCTTTCTCTCTTCGTATCATTTGCTGTTTCTGTTTCACTTTTCTCTTCTGTCGCTCTTTGCTCTATCTTTCTTTCCTCTCTTGCTCATACATTTCTGTTCGCTACTGTTTTCTTTCTCTTCTTCCTTTTCGTTTCCCTAACTTCCTCTATGCCTTCTGTCATTTCATGCTTTGCTTTCTTACTTTCTGATCTTTCTTTCTTATCTTGATTCATCTATGCTTTTCTATTTCCTCTTCGCTTCTCTTCCCACCTTTTCTTTCTTGTGTCTTCTCTTCTTTTACTTCTTCTCCTTCATCTCTTGTTTCTTTCTTTCTTTCTTCCTGTTTCTCTTCATTTCTTTTCTCTTCTTACTTTCTTACTTCTTCTTTCTTCTGCTCTTTCCTGTGCTCTATTGCTCTGTCACTCTTTCTTCTCTTATCTCTCTTTCTTATCTTTCTGTCTTCTTTCTGGTTCCTCTCTTTCTTGCCTTATCATTTCTCAATATGGGGGCTTTTTCTTCTACTTCTTTACTGCTCTATGTCTCTTTCTGTGTCTTCATTGTCTTTCTTTGCTTTCTTCGTTATTTCTCTTCCTTACTTCTCTTCTCTCTAATTCTTTCTGTGTCCTATCTTTTTCTTCTCTCTTCCTTACCTTCTTTCATATCTCGTTTTCTTTCTTCTTTCTTTCTTCCTTCTCTATATTTCTCTTCTCTATCTTATCTCTGCTCTCATCTTTCCTCTGTAGCTATTAGCTCTATCTATGCTTCCTTCTCTCTTCGTATGCATTTCTTTCTTTCCCCTAATCTTTCTTATAGGGTCCTCTTTCTCTTCCTTTCTATTCTCTCTCTTTCTTCTCTCTTCTCATTCTTTGTTCTTCTATCTTTCGTTCTCTGTGTCTTGCTCTGTTCTTTTTTCTTTCTTCTCTTCTTTTCTCTTTATTCTTCTTTTCTTTTTTTTCTTCTTTCTCTTTTCTTTCTTTTCTTTCTCTTCTCTTTTCTCCCTTCTTTTCTTCTTTCTTCTTTTCTTCTCTACTTCTTTCTTTCTTCTCTTTCTTTCTCTCTTTCTTATCTTTTTCTTTTCTTTTTTTTCTTTTCTTTCTTTTCTTTTCTTTCTTTTCCTCCTTTTCTTTCTCTTTTTCTGTTTTCTTTTCCTTCTTCTCTTTTTTTCTTTCTTCCTTTCTTTCTTTCTTTCTTTCTTTCTTTCTTTTCTTTCCTTTCTTCTTTCTCTTTCTTTTCTTTCTTCTTTTCTTCTTTTTCTTCTTTTTTCTTCTTTCTTCTTTCTTCTTTCTATCTTTCTTTTCTTTCTTTCTTTTTTTCTTTCTTTCTTTTCTTCTTCCTTTCTTTCTTCTTTCTTTCTTTTCCTTTCTTCTTTCTTTCATTTTCTTTCTTCTTCTTTCTTTTCTTCTTTCTTTCTTCTTTCTTTTCTTCTTTCTTTCTTTTTCTTTTCTTTCATCTTCTCTTTCTTTCTTTCTTTTTCTTTCTTTCTTCTTTCTTTTCCTTTCTTTTCTCTTTCTTTCTTTCTTTTATCTCTTCTCTTTCTTTTCTTTCTTTCCTTCTTCTTTTTTCTTTCCTTCTTTTTCTTCTTTTCTTTCTTTTCTTTTCTCTTCTTTTCTTTCTTACTTCTTTCTTTCTTGTCTTTCCTTTTCTTCTTTCTTTTCCTTTCTTTATCATCTTTCTTTCTTCTTTCTTTTCTTTCTTTCTTCTTTCTTTGTCTTTCATCTTTCTTTTCTCTTATATCTACTTTTCTTTCTTTCTTTTCTTATCTTTCCTTTCTTTCTTATCTTTTCTTCTATTCTTTCTTATCTTTCCCTTATCTTTTTCTTTCCTCTTCATTACTTCTCCTTCTTCTTTCTTTCTTTCTTTCTTTCTTTCTTTCTTTCTTTCTTTCTTTCTTTCTTTCTTTCTTTCTTTCTTTCTTTTCTTTCTTTCTTTCTTTCTTTCTTTCTTTTCTTTCTTTCTTTCTTTCTTTCTTTCTTTCTTTCTTTCTTTCTTTCTTTCTTTCTTTCTTTCTTTCTTTCTTTCTTTCTTTCTTTCTTTCTTTCTTTCTTTCTTTCTTTCTTTCTTTCTTTCTTTCTTTCTTTCTTTCTTTTCTTTCTTTCTTTCTTTCTTTCTTTCTTCTTTCTTTCTTTCTTTCTTTCTCTTTCTTTCTTTCTTTCTTTCTTTCTTTCTTTCTTTCTTTCTTTCTTTCTTTCTTTCTTTCTTTCTTTCTTTCTTTCTTTCTTTCTTTCTTTCTTTCTTTCTTTCTTTCTTTCTTTCTCCATGGCTCTACAGCCCATTGAGGACCTGGGCCCACCTTTTCCATTCCCTTCCTAATACTATTAAAGGGGAGTTGCCTGTTTGAGGATCACCCTCATGTAGCCTGTTAAACCTATTAAAAAACAACTCTGTGAGTTGCAACGCTGTACATCGCGGGACAACGCTCCATAAGACAGAAAGACACGCAGTGAAAGGACTGTTTTTTTTTAAAAAAAAAATTAACGACCTCCCCCTCGGCCAGCTGCCTCCTGAAACTGGTGGAGAAGGGTATGCTGCGACCCCCACACAGCAAACTCGTCTCCCGTCATTCAATAGGAAAGGGGCGTGGTTCCACAATCGACCTACCTGATGCAGGTTTTCTAGGGGTTTTCCCTGCATCTCTTTTTTTTAGGTGAAACACCGCGGCGGGGGGTAGGATCCTTAAACCACAGCCCGAGGGGGGATTGGCCCTAGTCAACCCTTGGCTACCTTGCTCTACCTTCCGCATCCCCCCTTTTCAATTCCCTTCCTAATACTATTAAAGGGGAGTTGCCTGTTTCAGAATCACCCTCATGTAGCCTGTTAAACCTATAAAAAAAACTCAGCTCTGTGAGTTGCAACGCTGCACATCGCGGGACAACGCTCCAGACGCACAGTGAAGGGACTGTTTCTTTTTTTTCTAAAAAAAAACTAATTTAACGACCTACAAACAGGTATTTTTTAAAATAATAAGAACAGAGTACACGTATAACAGCGCCGCGTTTCGGTACATAAGTGCACCCATTTCAAGCTGTGGTCCTACTGGAAACTTATTAACGTTTCTCCAGCAGGGTGAAGTGGGCTTTGAATGCTCCTGAATAGAACCACTATATTTAAAGCAAACATTTTTTTTTATTTCCCACAAGAGATTAAAACAGTCGACAGGAATTGGTCCGTGGTGTATTTTCTGGTCGGTTATCTAGTTTTTTTTTCTCCTCCCCCCTCCTCCATTTTTTTTTTGGTTAAAGTCACGTGACGTGGAACGACTTTACGTAGTTAGCAGTGGGGTTGGGAGTCCTAATTTATCTTCCTTTACAGAATGTATTTTCGCTGTCCGCGAGCTTTTCTGATAACGTTGCGGGGGTATAATAGTCCTTCACTCCCACTTAATCACTTTCCGGATAAGCTATCTGCCAGCTTAAACACATGCAAACGGGAACCAAGTACGAGCGGTCACGCTTCTGCCCTTAAATATCAACAACCAAATAACGGACGTACTGCTGCTATTTAAAGAAGTGGAAGGGTGGGGAGGAAGTGGAAGGGAGGGTGGGAAGGGGGGGGGAAAGGGGAAATGAAAAAAAAAATAGAACTTGATACAATAATTACTGTCATGCAAGACGTCAACGGGCGTCACAGTCCTCTCCGCTTCACTTCCGGAAAGTTCCATAATAAGAAGTCTTGAAAGCTCAACCACAAAATAATATTTTTTTTTACCCCGCTCAAGACACGTCATTAATTTTCAATTAAATAAAGATTAAAGAATTATACAACATCTGGAAGGTAAACTCGATAACTATAAGGGATGAAATGTTTTGTACTGAAAAATCATTGTAAACTCCTTTCAGAATATTTAAACACAACATGTTTTAGGCTTCACAAACCTTTACCAAAAATTTAGAGGAAAAAAATATTAAATTTTTTAAAAAATATTAATTAATCTGACATTTATTTGTAAATAAATAAAACACAAAAATTAGACAGTAAACAAATATATATACGACGTTTCGTACACATTTCATCACATTAATCAGGTAACTAGACGAAACTTTACGAAACCCAATACAAATTTTAATGCAGAAACTTTCGTTTAAAAAAAATAAATAAAAGTTTCGAATTAAACAAAATTAAAAATTAAACCAATTAATGTTTGATATTTAAATATTTGAACAAAATTTTTTTTGCAATTTATTTATTTTCAATTAAACAACGTTTCGGTGCATAGTAGTTGTAGCAGCTGCTTCATGATGTTTTATTTTTCCCTCGATCAGTAACATGTTAAATTTTCAACATTTGATTGGAAGTGACGATAATGTGATCATGGAAGGGGGAAATCCCGTGAAGAAGGCGAACCGAAGAAACGTTGTTTAGTTAAAAAAAATATATAAAATTGCAGATATCAAACACAAATTATAGTCTGTTCGTGAAAAAAAATATATATATTTTTTGGGGGGGCATGTGTAACAAACCACAACCCCCTTCCTTTTAAATGTTTTAAGGACCAATATTTGCCAGGTGACAGTCCGCAGCCGCCTCGGTAGGCCTAGGCCCTCAAGAGGGGCCGTCGAGCCATTGGAAGAAGAAGAAGAAGAAGGACCAATATTTATGCACAAAATTCTCCGACATCTTTTCAAAAAAAAAATTAGAGTGAAAATTAATTATTACCAAGTAATCGTGACCCTGTAATTATGTCAATTACAAAATTAGAAAAAATTCAACTGAAGAAAATATTGTCACGTATAAACGATTGGTAACACTGATTATTTACAGTGGAGGAACGTCGTAAAAATTTATTATTTGGAGCAAATCAATTGACGTTTTACTATTAAGATAATTATATGAGAAGAAGAAAAAAATTATTTTATTTATTTCACATCATTTTATCTAAATAAAAAAAACAAACTAGTCGCTAATTGATTTAATTTAATTTACGATATAATTTAATTGTTGATTTATTTTTTTTACTAACAATATTTAATAACGAATAATGTTTTTTTTTCGTTACATCAATTTATAAGATTGGATAATTTTTTAAGGGTTATGTTTTTTTTCTTTCTTTCATTTTTTTCTTTTCCATTTATAGCATATTAGATTGTCCGAGTTCGGGACAAAAGACCTGTAAGCTTGTAATTAATCTCAAAACTTCATGTATATTATACGTTGAAGTTCAAGTTTTCCGTCTCTCTCTCTCTATCTCTATATTTCTCTCTCTTTTTATCTTTGTCTGTGTGTCTGTCTGTCTCCCTTGTCTTCCCCTTTTCTATTTTTCTCCTTCATCACACTGCTTTTTTTTATCTGAGATACATTTCCGGTGGAAAATAACCCTCGCCGCTGTCTTCTTTCTATCTCAGTCTCTCTCTCTGTGTGTGCTGTTTATATATATATAAAAAGAGAGTAAAATTTCCCCTCCCCGCCATTGTGTGTCCGTACGTAGTTTCTATAAGACAAGAATTAAATAAATAACGCGCAAACATTTCCCGTTGTTCTAGCCCTCGGAGGGGTTTCATTTATGACTTATAATTTTTTTTTCCCCTCAGTTACTGATGTCTATCCACATAGCAAAGCTTTAGTTTGAAATAAAGTACAAGTTTCTGGTTTGGCTTACAATGAATATTCATCATGAATACGAGTAAGAGAGAGAGAGAGAGAGAGAGAGAGAGTTATTCCGTATAATTACCCTTGTAACTCTCCCTCGGCTATTTCCTCTCCATAAGGGGCTATTTTATTATGCCCCGTAACTGCTGCCAACTACTATCGGCAAGGTGAGTAGATGTAGATATTCCACACGGCTAATAAAGACCAAAGTAAACACAGCAAGCTGTAGGTATCTTACATTTCTAACCTCCGTGTAAATGAACCATTTTGTTGTTGACGTTGTTAGGGCGTTTCTGTGCTGCTTCTCTTCTCTCCCCCCCACCCCCACACCCCCATGCCAAGAGTTTAGGGAAGGAAAGGAGGAGGGAAATATGGTAAGGGGGTAAATCGGCCGAAGAATGGAAAATTACCATATTGTTCCTTTTCACCAACACCCATCCCACATCCCTTCCTCTCCTCCTCTTCATCCCTTCGGCGCAAGAAAAGCCGCACTGCAGCAGCAACTTAATAGGATTTACGACGGTATAGGTGAAATTAGTTCCCCCTGCTTCGGCAAGAGTACACAGAGGGAAGGTGGAAGGGGAAGGGGGAAAATACTTTCGAGGAATAATTAAATGAATTTCGAATATGTAAAAAGAGAATAATAGGACCTGTCTTTATTAGTTAGTTATAAACTTTTTTGGGGGAATTTTGAAGGTGTAAACCACCCCCTAAAATATATTAACTTTTTTGGGGAAACAATTAAACGAATTTTGAAGGTGTAAACCACCCCCTAAAATATATTAACTTTTTTGGGGGGGACAATTAAACGAATTTTGAAGGTGTAAACCACCCCCTAAAATATATTAACTTTTTTGGGGGGACAATTAAACGAATTTTGAAGGTGTAAACCACCCCCTAAAATATATTAACTTTTTTTGGGGGGGACAATTAAACGAATTT
>CM067382.1:64572563-64693875 GCA_034510155.1 Eucriotettix oculatus | reverse complement strand
TGGGAATAAATGAACCTTCCCGCCGATTTATTTTCAGTAAATTCTGTAATCAAGTAGCCTAATTATTATTGGAGAAAAGTGGAGGATAAAAGACAAGCTATTTGCAAGAAGAAGAAGAAAAAAAAACAACACGGAGAAAATATTTTTTTCTTTTCCCCCCCTTTTTTACGAAACGAGATTTCCTGATACCATTAGTAGTTATTACTTTCCTAAATTTTCGACTGACAAAACTGGGTGTTGAAAGAAATTATAGAGAATTAAATACCAAAATTCAAAATAAATAATTAGACCTCCTTAAATTATTCCAAAAAAATAATGCGGTAGCCGACATATTTTTTGAGAATAAATGAAGCCTTTCCGATTTATTTTCAGTAAATCGTCTAATCAAGTAGCCTAATTATTATTGGAGGAAAAGTGGAGGATAAAAGACAAGCTATTTGCAAGAAGAAGAAGAAGAAGAAAAAACAACGGAGAAAAAATATTATTTTCTTTCCCCCCCCCCTTTTTTTTCTAAACGAGATCTCCTGATACCATTAGTAGTTATTCCTTTCCTAATTTTTCGATTGACATAACTGGGTGTTGAAAGAAATTATAGAGAATTAAATATTACCGAAATTCAAAATAAATAATTAGACCTACTTAAATTATTCCAAAAAAAAACAATTGCGGTAGCCGACATATTTTTTGAGGATTAATGAAGCCTTCCCGCCGATTTATTTTCAGTAAATTGTGTAATCAAGTAGCCTAATTATTATTGGAGGAAAAGTGGAGGATAAAAGACAAGCTATTTGCAAGAAGAAGAAGAAGAAAAAAAACTGAGAAAATAATATTTTTTTCTTTTCCCTCCCCCCTTTTTTCTAAACGAGATCTCCTGATACCATTAGTAGTTATTCCTTTCCTAATTTTTCGACTGACAAAACTGGGGTGTCGAAAGAAATTATAGAGAATTAATATTACCAAAATTCAAAATAAATAATTAGACCTACTTAAATTATTTTCCAAAAAAAAAATTGCGGTAGCCGACAAATTTTTTGAGAATTAATGAAGCCTTCCCGCCGATTTATTTTCAGTAAATTGTGTAATCAAGTAGCCTAATTATTATTGGAGGAAAAGAGGTGGATAAAAGAAAACTATTTGCAAGAAGAAGAAGAAGAAGAAGAAGAAGAAAAAAAACAACGGTGAAAAAATATTTTTCTTTTCTTCCCCCCCCCCCTTTTTTCTAAATGAGATCTCCTGATACCATTGGTAGTTATTCCTTTTTCCTAATTTTCCGACTGACAAAACTGGGGTGTCGAAAGAAATTATAGAGAATTAATTAAAAATAAATAATTAGACCTACTTAAATTATTCCAAAAAAAAATGCTTTAGCCGACATGCTTTAGAATAATGAAGCCTTCCCGATTTATTTTCAGTAAATCGTCTAATCAAGTAGCCTAATTATTATTGGAGGAAAAGTGGAGGATAAAAGACAAGATATTTGCAAGAAGAAGAAGAAGAAGAAAAAAAACACGGAGAAAATATTTTTTTCTTTCCCCCCCCCCTTTTTTTCTAAACGAGATCTCCTGATACCATTAGTGGTTATTCCTTTCCTAAATTTTCGACTGACAACACTGTGTGTTGAAAGGAATTTTAGAGAATTAAACACCAAAATTCAAAATAAATAATTAGACCTACTTAAATTATTCCAAAAAAAAATTGCGGTAGCCGACAAATTTTTTGAGAATAAATGAAGCTTTCCCGATTTATTTTCAGTAAATTGTGTAATTAAGTAGTCTACTGGTAATAACCTAATTATTATTGGAGGAAAAATGGAGGATAAAAGACAAGCTATTTGCAAGAAGAAGAAAAAAAACAACGGAGAAAATATTTTCTTTTCCCCCTTTTTTCTAAACGAGATCTCCTGATTTTTCGACTGACAAAACTGGAGTGTTGAAAGAAATTATAGAGAATTAATATTAGCAAAATTCAAAATAAATAATTAGACCTACTTAAATTATTTTCCAAAAAAAACAATTGCGGTAGCCGACAAATTTTTTGAGAATAAATTAAGCCTTCCCGCCGATTTATTTTCAGTAAATCGTCTAATCAAGTAGCCTAATTATTATTGGAGGAAAAGTGGAGGATAAAAGACAAGCTATTTGCAAGAAGAAGAAGAAGAAAAAAAAACAACGGAGAAAATAATATTTTTTTCTTTCCCCCCCCCTTTTTTTCTAAACGAGATCTCCTGATACCATTAGTAGTTATTCCTTTCCTAATTTTTCGACTGACAAAACTGGGTGTCGAAAGAAATTATAGAGAATTAATTACCAAAATTCAAAATAAATAATTAGACCTACTTAAATTATTTTCCAAAAAAAACAATTGCGGTAGCCGACATATTTTTTGAGAATAAATGAAGCCTTCCCGCCGATTTATTTTCAGTAAATTGTGTAATTAAGTAGTCTACTGGTAATAACCTAATTATTATTGGAGGAAAAGTGGAGGATAAAAGACAAGCTATTTGCAAGAAAGAAGAAGAAAAAACAACGGAGAAAATATTTTATTTTCTTTCCCCCCCCCCTTTTTTCTAAACGAGATCTTACCTAGTAATTTTTCTATTTCGACTGACAAAACTGGGGTGTCGAAAGAAATTATAGAGAATTAATATTACCAAAATTCAAAATAAATAATTAGACCTACTTAAATTATTTTCCAAAAAAAACAATTGCGGTAGCCGACAAATTTTTTGAGAATAAATGAAGCCTTCCCGCCGATTTATTTTCAGTAAATTGTGTAATCAAGTAGCCTAATTATTATTGGAGGAAAAGTGGAGGATAAAAGACAAGCTATTTGCAAGAAGAAGAAGAAGAAGAAAAAACAACGGAGAAAATATTTTTTTCTTTTCCCCCTCCCCTTTTTTTCTAAACGAGATCTCCTGATACCATTAGTAGTTATTCCTTTCCTAATTTTTCGACTGACAAAACTGGGGTGTCGAAAGAAATTATAGAGAATTAATATTACCAAAATTCAAAATAAATAATTAGACCTACTTAAATTATTCCAAAAAAAAATTGCGGTAGCCGACAAATTTTTTGAGAATAAATGAAGCCTTCCCGCCGATTTATTTTCAGTAAATTGTGTAATCAAGTAGCCTAATTATTATTGGAGGAAAAGTGGAGGATAAAAGACAAGCTATTTGGAAGAAGAAGAAGAAAAGAAAACACGGAGAAAAATATATTCTTTCCACCCCCCTTTTTTTCTAAACGAGATCTCCTGATACCATTAGTAGTTATTCCTTTCCTAATTTTTCGACTGACAAAACTGGGGTGTTGAAAGAAATTATAGAGAATTAATATTACCAAAATTCAAAATAAATAATTAGACCTACTTAAATTATTCCCAAAAAAAAATTGCGGTAGCTGACAAATTTTTTGAGAATAAATGAAACCTTCCCGATTTATTTTCAGTAAATTGAGTAATCAAGTAGCCTAATTATTATTGGAGGAAAAGTGGAGGATAAAAGACAAGCTATTTGCAAGAAGAAGAAGAAGAAAAGAAAACAACGGAGAAAATAATATTTTCTTTTCCCCCCCCCTTTTTTTTCTAAACGAGATCTCCTGATACCATTAGTAGTTATTCCTTTCCTAATTTTTCGACTGACAAAACTGGGGTGTCGAAAGAAATTATAGAGAATTAATATTAGCAAAATTCAAAATAAATAATTAGACCTACTTAAATTATTTTCCAAAAAAAAAATTGCGGTAGCCGACATATTTTTTGAGGATAAATGAAGCCTTCCCGCCGATTTATTTTCAGTAAATTGTGTAATCAAGTAGCCTAATTATTATTGGAGGAAAAGTGGAGGATAAAAGACAAGCTATTTGCAAGAAGAAGAAGAAGAAAAAAAAACACGGAGAAAAAATATTTTTTTCTGTCCCCCCCCCTTTTTTTTCTAAATGACATCTCCTGACACCATTAGTAGTTATTCCTTTCCTAATTTTTCGACTGACAAAACTAGGTGTTGAAAGAAATTATAGAGAATTAAATACCAAAATTCAAAATAAATAATTAGACCTACTTAAATTATTCCAAAAAAAGATAAACGATAATAAAGAGACTGTTCAGTCTCTCGTTGAATCAGGGTTTAACTTTTGGCGAAACAGCATCGAGACAATTTATTTTTATTATTATAATAATTGATTTGTAAATTATTAATGTTTTCTAGCTTCTTGGTATTATATTATATTATTATATTAATTGATTTGTTAATTATTAATGTTTTCTAGCTTTTTGGTATCTTCATTTAAATAATGCGAATCAGAAGAATTAGACATTAGGTCTAATAATTTATTTAACTGTTCATTGGGTGTGTGTCTTAATTTAAAATTTTCCCATCAAATTTCTGCCTTTTCTTTTTGAAGACGGAAAAAAAATGGTGTCTCCCGGACTGGACTACCCCTTGATTTAAGAATAAATTAAACTTTAATAAGGGTAAATTAGAAGACATATGCTGAAAATTATAAGCTTCGAAAAATTTTTTTTTTTGGGTGATAAATGTGATAGAGTAATAAAATATTCCATTTTCTCGTGAAGATTTCCACGCACGGCGATTTCAAAAAATAAAAATAAAATTTTTTATTATAATTTGACTAATTTGGGAGGGGGGAGGGGCGAAAAAATCATTCGTAGACAAGGGGTAGTAGAAGCCTTCTTTTAAAGCTTGAGCAGATTTTAGGAAATTTTTTTGAGAGAAGGAAAAAGGGGGGTTGGGGGGATTTCGATTTTCCATTGTATATCTGAAAAAAAAATTAATAATATTTAAGACAGAAAATAATAAGATATGATTCGATACAAAAATATTTAATCGGCTGTGAAGAAGAAGCTTAAGAAACCAATGCACAGTAGCTTTTTTCAGTTTGTGTGTGTCGAGGGAAACATTTATGGAGTTAAAAAGATATATATAAAATTATGATGTGACATTTAATCGTTATTGACTTCTATCCTCTTGAATTAATAATTGTTGGGACGTTGATTTTTTTTCTCCTTCCAACCCCCTCACTCACTCACCCTCCTCTCCACCCCCCTCCTCCCCATTTCCCTCCTTTCCCCCGGCCAAACCTCTCCCTTTCCATAGTCTCTATTTTTGATCGGACATAATTTGCGCTATACACGTTTGCCCCTAACGCGCGTATGTTATAATAAAAAAAGGAGAGAGAGAGAGAGAGAGAGAGAGAGAGAGATAATACACACACACACACAAGCCCCTCAATTGTGAATGCTAATCGAGGCGGCGGCGCAATATAAAATAAAAAAAATGGGGTGGGGGAGAAAAAAAATTGCAGACTGCAGCAGCTGAAAATGTTGCATTTTTTATGCGCGCTTCGCGTGCTCGGCTATCGCAACGAATCAGAGAGTCCGGCGCAACATGACAAGCTCGAAAGAACACGTCAGACACAACTGGGATTCAATTTATATTAACAACAGGAACCAGGGGGGCCGACCTGTCAAAAAAAAAAATAATTGGAAGGGAGGGAGGAGGAGGGGAACAAAGTAGACGTTATTAACAATAGAAATTATTTCCCCCCCAAAAGAGTAGCAAATTCTCCAGGGTGGTGTAGGAGTAGTTGTGGTCCTCTCTGGGGAAATTCCCGATTTTGCCCGGGGACACACTAATTGGGAAGTGGGGGGGTGATAGGGGGGTTGGGGGTGGTGGAGGGTACGCGTTTGGTGAAGAAGGGTGAGGGTGTGTGCTGAGGGGGACGAGGGTAAATGGACCGATGTTACCCTGAGGAATACGGGAATCAACCCCCCTACCAATGTAACAGAATACGTCCTCGGAGGAACCCGAAAACAAAAATCAATGCCGTCTTATAAAAGCATTCATTAATGAAACAAACCCTTTAATTTTTATTAAGAAAAAAAATTCACTGTAATTGAACATTTTCCCAGCTTCATCCCCCTATAAAAAAAACACACTCAGATTTATCCGCGAAATTTTTAAAACCCCTTTTTTATGTTGTTATGTCAAATTTTCTTTATTTATTTATTTAAAAGTCTTACTGCAGATTGTTCCAGCGAAGTAATAAGGGTTGACAAGGGACAACCCCCCACGAGGAAAATTAAATTACAGATAAATAACCAGATAACAAACTATTTAATCATAAAAGAGACAACTGAACAATGACAATGCCGTCTTATAAAAGCATTCATTAATGAAACAAACCCTTTAATTTTTATTTAAAAAAAAGAAGAAAATTCACTGTAATTGAACATTTTCCCAGCTTCATCCCCCCCTATAAAAAAACACACTCAGATTTATCCGCGAAATTTTTAAAACCCCTTTTTTATGTTGTTATGTCTTATTTTTTTATTTTTTTATTTATTAAAAGTCTTACTGCAGATTTTCCAGCGAAGTAATAAGGGTTGATAAGAGACAACCCCCCACGAGGAAAACAAATTACAGATAAATAACCAGATAACGAACTATTTAATCATAAAAGAGACAACTGAACAATGACAATGCCGTCTTATAAAAGCATTCATTAATGAAACAAACCCTTTAATTTTTATTTTTTTTTAAAAAAAAAAGAAAAAAAATTCACTGTAATTGAACATTTTCCCAGCTTCATCCCCCCCTATAAAAAACACACTCAGATTTATCCGCGAAATTTTTAAAACCCCTTTTTTATGTTGTTATGTCAATTTTTTTTATTTATTAAAAGTCTTACTGCAGATTGTTCCAGCGAAGTAATAAGGGTTAACAAGAGGCAACCCCCAACGAGGAAAATTAAATTACAGATAAATAACCAGATAACAAACTATTTAATCATAAAAGAGACAGCTGAACGCGCGGGGGTTTTTCGTTTAATCAACAACCCCAATATTCTGGCAACATTTTTCGGGGTCCTCATGTGGAGGGAAAAAGGCGATATTGCTAATTTCAGACTGATAAAAACTAGAGGGTGGGGGGGTTGTTGAAAGAATTATTGAAAAATGTAATAGGGAAAAAAAAATTAAAAATAATTAGACCCATTTTCAAAGGATAGTAAAGAGAATAATTTTGGGGCGTCTCATAGGATCAGATATTTAATTATTATTCTCCTCTTCGCGTCGTCGCAATAACCTGGCGAAGGCTAGAGAGAGGAAGATAAAAAATTTGAAGCTGGAGGGTGAAAGTAAATTAAATTACCGGTTCTATACAAGTAAGTTGTCAGGAATAATATAGAATCTTTCTTTCTTTTTCTCTGTGAAGCTGAGCTAATTACGACAGCCTGGGAAATGAAAAGTTGAAGAAGAAAAAAAGACGACTAGAAGCTAGGTATCAGAAAATTGTTAAAAATGAATTCTATAAATGAAACTGAAGTCCAAAAAAAAAAGAAATTAGATCAGGCATTTATGTTACCAAAATAAGCGGGTCCGAACCCGAAACCTACCGCTCGCCTTTCAATCTCTCTAAAATTACACCAACCAAAAACCCACACACCAGGGAAACACAGTTGTACCTCATTGCGTTCAACGGTGATTTAATTTGCGTGTTCTTTACTTCGATTTCATTTATAGAACAATAATTTTTTTTTTCAACACAATTTCAATCTGACAGGAGGCAGCCATGTCGTTTACACCCCCGAAACACCACTAAGTTAATCGTACAAATGTTTAATTCCCAACTCAAGTGAGCAATTTACATTGAATATGATTTGTTTAGATTTAATTAACATGCACGGGATGTGGGGGTTGGGGAGGAGGAGGTTAAGGGGAAGAAATAAATACACGCATGGAAACAAACATAACATACACACACATACATACACAAGCTCGCAAATTGATGAGGGGGGAGGGGGGGTTTGGGGGGGTGAGAAAGGCGGGTGTGTGTGTGTGTGGCGGGGGTGGGGGGAAAAATTGTTACTAGAGGGAAAATTGTGTTTGGAAAAGCTTCGCTTTTTTGTTGCTGTTGCTGTTGTTGTTGTTGAGACAACAATAACAGATATAAAAATTCACACACACACACACACAATAAAAATGGAAAACGTTTCCAGTTGAAAAAAAGTTTTTTTTTCTCCCTCCCCCCCTCTCTCTCTTTCTCGCATAAACGCCGCCGCCGCCGCCCCGGAAACAATGTGTTTGTGTGCGTGTGTGCGTGTGAACATTGAAAGTGTCGTTATTTTGTCGGGACAATTGTATCACACGTAAAGCAATTCCGGGGGCCGTGACCGCAGATGATACACCAATCATTAACGCCGCCCCCGACGCGGCAGAATTGCCCTGTCTCTCTCTCTCTCTCTCTCTCTCTGTTTTACACAAATGTAGTTGTTGTTGCTACTGCAATTGTCGACAGTTGAGCTGCCTTCCCCCTCTCCCTTTCACCCCCCCTAATACCCCCCACCCCAACCCCCCCCCCCACCACCACCACCATTGACATTAACAGCGCAAGAACAAATGTTGTATCATCACGTCCTAGACAGATTATTGTTGCTATGGTAACTGTAAGCAAGGCTGGCTTGCCAACCAACTAGCACTGTTGGTTGTGAGGTCGATGAGGTCATCAAAACATTGTCAATCATCCACTGTACCACGGTACAGGTCCAATAAATTTACGGCCAATTACGGAGAGAGAAATTTTTTTCTACTTAACTAGAAACCGACGTTCCTTCACCATATTTGGAACTGTTTTAATAGCTGACGAAAAATAAATTTTAATCGACTAAACTAAAGCGAAATTCTGGGACTTTTCTTTTACTTTCGTCGTACCCCCAAGGAGAGTCAGGAAGGGATAAAACTCTCTAAGCTTTGGGCGATTACGTTGCGAAAAAATATTTCGGGATACAATTTATGGCTCCTTGAATTAGGTTTATGTGACGTGTGGGCAGGTGAATGGGGAGGGAGGGAGGAAACTCGCTTCCCCTATTGGTTGTTACAGCTACTAATAAAATAAAAAAAATAAAATAAACATGTCTAAATTGGCCGTAAAGAATCTGTGATAAGTAGTGACGTAAGTGGAGCCACAAATTTATTTTTTTTTCAGCTGTGGCCCGCAAATCCTGATTGGAGTAGTGAATTTATTGCAAAGTTAGTCCTGACTTTGCCCCGTCGTTGTTGTTGTTGTACGACCTGTCCATAAGTCAGGGGAGTGATGGAGAGAGGGAGAAGGAGAGAAAGAGAGAGATCGTGGCCAGTAGATCAGCTGGACAGCCGCTGCAGGAGCTTGAGGACTTGTGTGGTGGTTAAGTCGCTCAGCCAAGAGGACGGCGTAATTATTGGTTTGTGTGTCTTGTGGGCACAAAGAAGAGGAGGAGGCGAAAGGGGGGAAGGGAGGAGGAGGAGAGACCAGCCGAGGACTGATTTAGGGTCCTCGAGATCGGGTCTGACAGCCTGTTATTACCATACTCACACACACACAATTCGACTGGCTCGTATTTCAGGCTGGAGCGTGTTAGAGGTAACAGATACGGCCTCTAAAACCCCCGGTCCATTTTCCAAAACCCTCCGCCGATCAATCGGGAGCATTGTTTTTACCTTTCCACCTAAATGCGATGATTTATTCTCTTGGGGGGGCGGGAGTGTGTGTGTAATTATCCAACCGATCATGCGTGAGGCGATCGTTGCGTAGGTGGCTTGAGCCTGCCTCTGTGTGTGTGTGTCTGCTTCCTCCTTCCTCCTCCTCCTTTTTTTTATCCTACTGCCTTATGAACGATTAGCTCCTGGGTTGTCCTTCCACGAATCGACTCGTCTGAATGTGAATGACCCAAGCCTCCGTGAAGGATGACGCGTCATTACCACCGTTGTCTTATGCTCTCATTGGCACTTCTTGGGAGGGTTTTTTCCTTCTCTATAATTACCAGTCTTCGGTGGCAAATTCAGGGAATCGGAAGAAAAAAAAATTCAGCAGTAACCTAGAGGTAATTTACTGACCGTTAGGAAGGAAGACTGTTCTCTTAAAGAGTGACCATTCCGGTTACGATCGTTGTCTTAACACTCATTGGCACTTCTTGGAGGGATTTTTCTTCTCTATGATTACCAGTCTTCGGGGCAACTTCAGGGAATCGGAAGAAAAAAAAATTCAGCAGTAACCTAGAGGTAATTTACTGACCGTTAGGAAGGAAGACTGCTCTCTTAAGAGTGACCATTCCGGTTACGATCGTTGTCTTATACTCATTGGCACTTCCTGGAGGATTTCTTCTCTATAATTACCAGTCTTCGGGGCAAATTCAGGGAATCGGAAGAAAAAAAAATTCAGCAGTAACCTAGAGGTAATTTACTGACCGTTAGGAAGGAAGACTGCTCTTAAGAGTGACCATTCCGGTTACGATCGTTGTCTTATACTCTCATTGGCACTTCTTTGGAGGGTTTTTTCTTCTCTATAATTACCAGTCTTCGGGGCAAATTCAGGGAATCGGAAGAAAATAAATAAATAAAAAATTTCAGCAGTAACCTAGAGGTAATTTACTGACCGTTGGGAAGGAAGACTGCTCTCTTAAGAGTGACCATTCCGGTTACGATCGTTGTCTTATACTCTCATTGGCACTTCTTTGGAGGGTTTTTTCTTCTCTATAATTACCAGTCTTCGGGGAAAATTCAGGGAATCGGTAGAGAAAATAAAAATAAAAAAAATTCAGCAGTAACCTAGAGGTAATTTACTGACCGTTAGGAAGGAAGACTGCTCTTAAGAGTGACCATTCCGGTTACGACCGTTGTCTTATACTCATTGGCACTTCTTGGAGGGTTTTTCTCTTCTCTATAATTACCAGTCTTCGGGGAAAATTCAGGGAATCGGAAGAAAAAATAATTCAGCAGTAACCTAGAGGTAATTTACTGACCGTTAGGAAGGAAGACTGCTCTTAAGAGTGACCATTCCGGTTACGACCGTTGTCTTATACTCTCATTGGCACTTCTTTGGAGGGTTCTTTTCTTCTCTATAATTACCAGTCTTCGGGGAAAATTCAGGGAATCGGAAGAAAAAAAAATTCAGCAGTAACCTAGAGGTAATTTACTGACCGTTGGGAAGGAAGACTGCTCTCTTAAGAGTGACCATTCCGGTTACGATCGTTGTCTTATACTCTCATTGGCACTTCTTTGGAGGGTTTTTTCTTCTCTATAATTACCAGTCTTCGGGGAAAATTCAGGGAATCGGTAGAGAAAATAAAAATAAAAAAATTCAGCAGTAACCTAGAGGTAATTTACTGACCGTTAGGAAGGAAGACTGCTCTTAAAGAGTGACCATTCCGGTTACGATCGTTGTCTTATACTCATTGGCACTTCTTTGGAGGGTTTTTCTCTTCTCTATGATTGCCAGTCTTCGGGGAAAATTCAGGGAATCGGAAGAAAAAATAATTCAGCAGTAACCTAGAGGTAATTTACTGACCCTTTAGGAACGGAGACTGCTCTTAAGAGTGACCATTCCGGTTACGATCGTTGTCTTATACTCATTGGCACTTCTTTGGAGGGTTTTTCTCTTCTCTATAATTACCAGTCTTCAGGGAAAATTCAGGGAATCGGAAGAGAGAAAAAAAATATATCAGCAGTAACCTAGAGGTAATTTACTGACCGTTGGGAAGGAAGACTGCTCTCTTAGAGTGACCATTCCGGTTACGACCGTTGTCTTATACTCATTGGCACTTCTTGGAGGGTTTTTCTCTTCTCTATAATTACCAGTCTTCGGGGAAAATCTCAGGGAATCAGAAGAAAAAATAATTCAGCAGTAACCTAGAGGTAATTTACTGACCGTTAGGAAGGAAGACTGCTCTTAAGAGTGACCATTCCGGTTACGATCGTTGTCTTATACTCTCATTGGCACTTCTTTGGAGGGTTTTTCTTCTCCTCTATAATTACCAGTCTTCGGGGCAAATTCAGGGAATCGGGAGAGAAAAAAAAATTCAGCAGTAACCTAGAGGTAATTTACTGACCGTTAGGAAGGAATACTGCTCTTAAGAGTGACCATTCCGGTTACGATCGTTGTCTTATACTCTCATTGGCACTTCTTGGAGGGTTTTTTCCTTCTCTATAATTACCAGTCTTCGGGGCAAATTCAGGGAATCGGAAGAAAAAAAAATTCAGCAGTAACCTAGAGGTAATTTACTGACCGTTAGGAAGGAAGACTGCTCTTAAGAGTGACCATTCCGGTTACGATCGTTGTCTTATACTCTCATTGGCACTTCCTGGAGGATTTCTTCTCTATAATTACCAGTCTTCAGGGAAAATTCAGGGAATCGTAGAATAAAAATAAAAAAATTCAGCAGTAACCTAGAGGTAATTTACTGACCGTTAGGAAGGAAGACTGCTCTTAAGAGTGACCATTCCGGTTACGATCGTTGTCTTATACTCTCATTGGCACTTCTTTGGAGGGTTTTTTCTTCTCTATGATTACCAGTCTTCGGGGCAACTTCAGGGAATCGGAAGAAAAAAAAATTCAGCAGTAACCTAGAGGTAATTTACTGACCGTTAGGAAGGAAGACTGCTCTTAAGAGTGACCATTCCGGTTACGACCGTTGTCTTATACTCTCATTGGCACTTCTTTGGAGGGTTTTTTCTTCTCTATAATTACCAGTCTTCGGGGCAAATTCAGGGAATCGGAAGAGAAAATAAAAATAAAAAGATTCAGCAGTAACCTAGAGGTAATTTACTGACCGTTAGGAAGGAAGACTGCTCTTAAAGAGTGACCATTCCGGTTACGATCGTTGTCTTATACTCTCATTGGCACTTCTTGGAGGGTTTTTCTTCTCTATAATTACCAGTCTTCGGGGCAAATTCAGGTAATCGGAAGAGAAAATAAAAATTAAAAAATATTTCAGCAGTAACCTAGAGGTAATTTACTGACCGTTAAGAGTGACCATTCCGAGGAAAAAAAAAACGGAACGCGTCGTCATGGAAATTGCTAATCTCGAAGAAGTTGTCCCCCGGTATATCGTTGACTGTAAACGCCAAGGAGAACAAAAAAAATAAAGGTGGAGAAAAATCAGTCAAGGATGTAAAAATAAAGACACTCACGACGCTAACGGTAGCATAAAAGACGCAGCATATTGGATTTAATCACTCGATTATCCCTCAACTGACAGAGAAAATAAAGCTAGTGAAAGAAACCAGGGTAGAAAAGAAGTAGAAACAAATAAAGACACTCACGACGCTAACCGTAGCATAAAAGACGCAGCATATTGGATTTAATCACTCGATTAAACCTCAACTGACAGAGAAAATAAAGATAGTGAAAGCAACCAGGGTAGATAAGAAGTAGAAACAACTACATCGATAACAGAAACGAGAAAAAATACGGCGAGAAAAAAAATAATAGCTTATAAAAGATAGTTCTAGCATTAAGGGAACTATTCTCACGCACTCCCGAATGATAGGGGGAGACGAGTTTGCTGTGCGTCAGCAGCATTCCCTTCTCAATATCTCTCCAGCAGTTTTAGGAGGCAGTTGGCCGAATGGTCCAAATGGGATCAACCGACAACTCTTGCCTTATGCCCAAGGTCTTCGACCTCCGGACATACACCTCTCAAAATAGGTGAAGGTGTCTCGGCATGTGAGAATTTTGAAGAAAAAAAAACAGAGAGAGAGATTACGAGGCATTCCCGACATAGAACAGGTGAGCCCCGCAGTCACTCTGGGCTGAAGTGCCTGCGAGAAAACTCCCGCAGCGCCCTTTATAACGGATTTGAATTATAGGATAGGGGAAAGGGCCGAAGAAGAACACCTGCGAGTATCTGGTAATTGTTAATGCAGGACACTTGATGACACGAGACGCGCGCTGGTATCGATTCATAAATTTTTATTTTTCACTTTTTACCCCCCCCCCACTTCTAAAATATCCACCCTCTTCCTCGCTCCTCCCACGGTAACAGTTTTTCCGACGGGGGAAAAAGAAAAACCACTACCCTGTATTGTTTACATTTACTTCAATAAAAATAAAAAATAAATTTCCTCTTTCTCTCAGTAAGGAGACAGAATGAAAACCTGTAAGAAGGGTTTCTGGGGGGGAGGGGGAGGGAGGGAGTTAGGTGGTTGGTTTGGGGTGGGGGTGGGGGAGGGAGAGCGACAAAAATAATACTACATATTTCGCTTTTGTGATTCTCGTTGCCGCTGCATATAAAAAAAACAACAAACCTTCCCTCCAACCTCCCTCCCTGAGGGCGGTCGATACCGAGGAATAAGAGAAGAAGAAGAAGAAGTAGAAGGCGTGAGTGCTAAAATATTTCTTGCGTCTCTCGCTCGCCGTGTGCTATTAGTCTAACGAGAAAACCTCCGGGAAAAAGTTGACGTCTTATTGTAACGAAACAGATGACGCTTTTTCTGAATGAATTTATCATAGCAACCTCCACCACCCCACTCACCCTCCCTATTCCTGCCTTCTCTCCTCCTTTTATTCCCCACCATCCTGAACGACTCTTGCAAGTTCGTTGTCTCGTCAATAACGAGCTTGTATAGTGAGGTCTCTGTTATATGAAAAGTTACACTTAACAATGCAGGCCAGCTTGCGAGTTGCAATTGTTGAGGAACTGACGCAAGCAACGCGGGTCAACAATGTGGTCTGGCGAGACTTGCTTGGTGAGAGTCGTCTTGGGGTAGTGGAAGGAGCAGGTTGTGTCGGCGGGACGACGAGAGAGAGAGAGAATGAATGACCAACCACGCCCCCTGCAGATATAATTATTTTTCATGCTCTGATTGGAATTAAAACTACTAAAATACATTTTTGGTGTTTTTTTTATGAAAAATACCTGGCGCCCTAAAAGGAATTAAGAAAAAATCCTCGAATACGGAGGAACGACGGATCTTCTACAATATACATATGATATGCGATGGTAATGCGTTACCTTTGGACGCACGCCATCAGCAATCCTCAGTCACGACCACCTGCCGCCCACGCCCATCCCCCTATCACCACACACCAGCACCACCTGCGTTTAACCCTTATTTCGTTGCCGTGGCAACGAGTTTAACCAAGTCCACATAGTTTCACCCAGAGGGGGGTTTGCAGTACTCCACACTGTCGATCCATCTCACCTTCCCCCCCCACCCCCCCATTATTAATCACCAGAATCTCACTAAAAGGTCTGAAATCTTCTTTTCTTTTTTTTTTAAAAAAAAACCTCTCAATGCACTGGTACATAATAGAACGCCCGCCCCTGTCAGAAGAGCATTAGAAATCCCATTAATAAATTATCATTCTACGGGGAAATATTGATTTCCCTCCTCCCCCCTTATTCCAGGTTATTCCGGGGCGGGAACAACTTCAGGAGTTGTGGTGCAGTGGTAAGCGTGACCACCAACTTCCTCCACCTCCTCCTCCATCCCCCTCACCCCACCGCCCATCTAAAAGAAGAAGTATTAAATAATTAATACAACGTTTCGTCCCCAAACTTGGGGGGGGGAGGACCTTATTTTTACTCGTAGAAAGAAAAAATTAATTTAAAAACACCTCCAAGATATTTCCCCACCCCTCCCATAAATCAGAGCATTTTCCGAGTTTTAAAACTGTACCGTTTTCTTTCTGATGTTGGAATTTGGGGTGACATCTAGGTCTGGTCCTTTGTTTCCTATTTTAAATTTTTTTTCAAGCTTTATTAAGCGTCGCATCAAATACTGGGGCTATTAGCGACTACGGTTAGAGGAAGTCGTCGTCTTCTCTAGACACACACACACACACGGGCATCGAGGCCCACGCCGGGATTCGAACCCAGGACCTCTATGATGCAAAGCACCAAAGCTTACCACTAAACTGCAAGAGTTGGTGGAGTCGGAAAAAATCATTTTATTTTACGGAAAATTATTAGAGATTTTTGATTATTATTTTTTCGTTCCGTTAGTCCTCTGAAGAGGAAAATAGGCCGAGTGGAAATGATATTTCCAGTTAAAGGATTCATCAATTTATTGTTTGATTAATTACAGCTAATAGTTTCGATGTGATTAAGAAAATGTGCAATTGTGACCGAAAAGTTGGTGGTTGTTTATTAGAAAAAAAAATCAATTTATGTGATGTTTTCAAAGATTTACAAAAAAGAAAAAAAGTAGAGGAGGAGGAGGAGAAAACAGTCAAATTGACAGATTTTTCTTTTAATTAGTATTTAATAAATTTTCACTGCTGACTGTTACAACGTTTCGTCCAAATATTTTTTATTAAACTTCTTCAGGTAAACTTTGATTTTATAAAAATAAATAAATTGAAAAAAAAGAAAGAATATTTTGATTCGAATAAGTTAATTGGCAAAAAAACAAACAGAAATGAAGAACTGGAATCGGAGAGATCTGAACCATAAAAAATTAGACGACGACGACGGTGGCGGCCATGATGATGAAGAAACAAAAAAAAAATACTGAACGGGGCAAAATAAACACCCTTAAAATAAAGAGTGAAAAAAATTAATTAATTACAGAACTTGCGTTAACATGAAAAACGAGTTAAAAACTTAGTTTTGTTGTAAAAAAAAAGAAGACAAAAAAAATATTCGGGCATTGATATAAAAATTATAATTTTGTGTTATTGGCAGATCCTTTTGACGTTAGTTTCATATTTTTTTTAAAAAAAACTAATATATATATATATATATGCTCTCTTGCAGAATTATAATTAATATATTATTTAAACAAACCAAACACAATATTTAATATAGGTGTATTTTCGTGCAGAATAATAATAATAATAGTGTTTATCAGAAATTTAATATCGCCTACGGGGGGTGTGGGGGCGGGGGGGGGGTGAGTGCGTGTGATACATCATTCTGTAATAATTATTGCTTGTGGGGGTTGGCGTAATTAATTTATATTTTACTGTGAGGGAGGAGGAGGAGGAGGAGAAGGAGAGGGAGAGGAGAACGTGGGGTAGGGGGTTGTGCTTCCTCCACTTCCTACCCTCCATCCACACCCCCACTCCACCCCCCCGGGGCAACGTGATGATAACATGACGATTGAGGGGAAACACACACAAATGATTAGGTAAATTTGAAACACGGGGGTTGGGCGGAGGAAGGGGGCGAAAAATCTCCGAATTTCTCGTCGATTCTTTGGCCACGTCTTTCGTCCCAATAACACTGGAGAGAGAAGAGATTGAGGGGGAGAGCGAGAGAGAGAGAGAGAAAGAGAAAGAGAGAGAGAAAGGGTTGTTGAAGAGACAGAGGGAACAGTTTCGTTCCCTGCATTCATTTCCTCCCTCTTACACAACGGACAGATGTTAATTATTCCCTCGAAATGATGTTACAAAAAAAAATTTCACGGAATTTCCGCAAATGAGCTTCTTCTTGTTGTTGTTTTTTTTTGGCGGAAGTTTCTCTCTTTCTTTTTTTAACTCAAAAACTTTTGAATGATTTGAAAGTTATTAATGAATTCCAAAACTGATTCCTGGAAATGAATATCGTCCATGTTGGCTTTTTGTCCTGTGTTCGCTCTTTCTCTTTTCTCTCTCCCTTTCCCTCTGAGCGCTGCTCACTGGCTTCCTAGTAGCGATTTAATTAAATTTTCGAGTGTCGAGGAGTCGCAAGTAGTTGTTCATTCCCGCTTGGCTTGACACCTGTTCAGCGTGGGAAAGGGAACGGACGGGTGAAACTCGAGTGAGCCGGCGAGGAAGAGAATAGCGAGCTCGACGACCTCCTCCCCCCTCCTTTACAAAGACATCGAGGTAAAACGTCTTTGTCGTGAAGGTGGGAGGAGGGACAGCAGTGTTGGGGAATCTCTCTCTCTCTCTCTCACTCTATTATTATTATTGTCTGAGAAACCTGTGCAAAGAACGAGTGCAAGGGGGGGGGGAGGAGGGGAGGACCACGGGGGCCATTCATTCATTGAAGCAAGTCTCCTTCTGGACAAGGCTTTTCAGGTTAAAACTAACCTCGCCGCCTCGCGCACTTCCCTTCCGAGAAGAGAAAAAGAAAAGATGTCCAAAGGGGGGTCACAAGGGTTCGTTCCTTCTCCTCTTTCTCACGATGATCACTCTTCGTACACCGAGCGAATAGGTTAATTAACCCTTTGCACTGATATTATTTTCAGAAACCTTATCCGTCCTTTTATTAGGGGGAGCGAAAAAAAAATCCCTCAACTCATCAATTCAATGGTATAAAAAAAATAATAATTCATGGCTCCTATTGATTTTGGGGATATTAACCTTTTTTTTAGTTTACTCCTTTAAAAATTCATTGACATCATACTGTATAGTGTATTCTCCTTTTATTTATTCAGGTGTTCTGTAATCATAATTTTTTCTGTAAATTAACCTATATTTAAAACTTCTCTCGGGTATACAAATTTTCATGGATTCCCTTCCTTCTCTCCCTCTCTCTCATTATCCCTCCCATTCTCTCCCTCATTCTATCCCTCATTTTCTCTCCCCCTCTCATTTTCCCTTCCTATCAGATAAAAGGATTATTGTGAGTTATTTATTCTTCGTTTTCAAAGATGTGAATATTGCGACTACGTAAAATAGCAACGTTATTTTTTTATATGTAAAAATGGCCAATAGGCTAATAAATATTGATCGATCAATCCCTCACACCCTCTCTCTGATTCTCGATGATTCTCTCTAATTCTCTCTCTCTCTCTCTAATTCTGTCTCATTCTCTCTCTAATTCTGTCTCATTCTCTCTCCCTCTCATTCTTCCTCCATTATTCTCTCTCCTTCCCTCTCTCTCTCATTATCCCTCCCATTCTCTCCCTCATTCTCTTTCTCATTTTCTCTCCCATTCTCTCTCCCCCTCTCATTTTCCCTTCCTATCAGATAAAAGTATTATTATTATTGTGATTTATTTATTCTTCGTTTTCAAAGATGTGAATATTGCGATTACGTAAAATAGCAACGTAATTTTTTTATATGTAAAAATGGCCAATAGGCTAATAAATATTGATCGATCAATCCCTCACACTCTCTCTCTCTCTTCTCTCTCTCTAATTCTCTCTATTCTCTCTCTCTAATTCTGTCTCATTCTCTCTCCCTCTCATTCTCTCTCCATCTATCTCTCTTATTCTCATTCGCTCTTTCTTTTACACGTACACACATCTAAAAAAAATCACGGCTAAATACGCAAGTCTGTAATTTATTTTACTTTAACATTTCTATATTTTAACTAAAAAATAATAATTAAAATGTATAATTATAATATTATAATTTTTGTGTCTAGTCAACTGAAGAATTCCACAAAGCTTGACTGAAACGGTTTTTTTTACGTTATTTAAATTTATTATTGCTGACGTGTTGTTTTTTATTTATTTATTAATTTACTTATTATCAGAATAATGTTTTTTATGTTGTTTCTTCTCGTTGGCTGAAATGTCGGTTTTAAAATCGGTCTCTGATTTGTTTCTTTAGTTTCATTAAAAAAATTATTAGTAATTTTGCTACGAATTTTTTATTTTCTTCAAAGGATTACAATTTGGAATTCTACAAGATCTACTTTTATGGAAACTTTTAGATACACGAAAGCTACGATGATTAAATGGGAGCTTTGAGGAACCCTGGAAACTGATGCATGCTGAAATATTGATACGTAATTTAGTGATGGAAAAAAAATTAATAAAACCATAATTAATAAAGGACAATGTTATATATATTTTTTTTTCATTTAAATGGAGCATTTAAAATGACAATTTATTTACGTTTTATTTCTGTTTCAGGTGAGTTTCTTTGAAGACTATTCTCTTCTTTTCACCTCCTTGCACGGATTACAGGTAAAGTTTGCGTTAGGCTTAGCTAAAACTAAAGGAGAACCTAAATAAACTTTTAAAATTATAGAATATAAAACAGAAAAACCGGAAATGTATGTGCTACTACACGTCAGAGTGATGGATACGTCATGACGTCATACTAAAATCTACAGTTTGTTAAATTTTACCTGAATAATCATGTAATTCGCACTTTTAAAAAATTAAATGGAAAAGAAAAATAGAAAGGTTTAATTTTTGGGGTGGGGGTTGGGGGAGATGGTAAGAAAGCAACCATGAAATCCTTATTAATTTTTTTTTTAAACAAAGTGATAGAAAAGAGGGTACGTTTACCATTGCAGCGTAAACTTCGCTTCATGACAGTAAGGACAAGGAAGGGGGAACCGTCTGATGAGAGACATATATGTATATGTTTATAAAAACTAACTTGATGGAAGAGTTTGCCGACGGGTTAGTGTAGCGTAGAAGCTTGCAGAGACTCGACTTTCTTTCGAATTGGTTGGCTCACGCAACTCATGACCCATGGTAATTTTATATATTTATATAACACTGCCATTAAAGATGTTTCGTCGTTGCTCCCGCCGCATTAGTTTTGAAATCGAGTATGTTGGATCGTTGTTGGGGAAGTGTGTGGGGATTTGGGGGGGGGGGAAGGAGAAGAAGTCAGTCAGACCATTGCGTGCATTCTTCGTCGACGCCCTCCCCACCCCCCTTTCCCCACTCCCCCTGCCTCCCACCTGTCTCCAGAAATACTACAACCTTCCTAACTTGCAATCGCCTCTCCGGCATCTAATCTGCACACAAAATTTTTGGCTTCCTCCTCCTCCTCCTTTTTCCAGAACTACACGGGAGGAAAAGGAAATCGCGTGACACGGTCGAACCAATTACGAAATTGCGGTGGCCGACGTTACAAGAGAGAAAGAGAGACGGGAAAAAAAATCTCTCTCTCTCTCCCCCCCCTTCCACTTCCCTTCCAGACGTCCTCGTGCAACGATAAATTATTTTCCAAAATTATCGAGACGACGAGACGTTTCGTTTGCCCTGAAGTTTTAATTAATACAGACTCTATTTCCCCCCTCCTCCCCTTCTCTCCCTCCTCCCCTTGGCAGTAATTTCGTGAAAAGGAACCTTAGCGATTAAAATCGGATCCTTCCGCGAATAACTCTTTAACGATTGGTACGCCAAGGAAACGTGTACGTCCGCGATAAGGAAATAAGGGTGGGTAGGAGTGGAGGAGGATGAGGGGAAGAAGGGGAGGGGAGAGGGTGAATGGCTCTATTTTTTAACGCAAATAATTTTTTTCTTGGTTACCTGCGGGACAACTAACAAAATAACCAATCCTTTCACCTCTGACAGCCATTTTAAAATAAACTGGTATCAATCGATTCAACTCAACTAAATTGCAACACTGTTCAGTCCAAAAATCAATTTTTTTTAATGTTCCAGAGGGTAGGGGAAGTAACCGCAACACATGTCAGTAGTTTTAATTATGTTAATTTATAACTTACTAGGCAACTATACACTTGTTAGTAGGGTAGAACATAAGATGCTTAAAATACATAAGTGAAACACAATAATTTTGGTAATAAATGTGTTACAAATAAAACAAAACACTTACGGACAATATCTGGTGGCATTACGTTTTATTATTATTATTATTATTACTAAAATTAATCTCTGAGTATAAAGCTCGGGTAAACCACGGAAACGCACGGCTTTAGCTTCTTCGTCAAAGAAACCACGTTACAGAGAGTACACTTCACTACATCATTTCCATAACAACAATTAAGTTGCATTACGTATTGTTACTTAACGTTACAATTTTTCCATAATTTATAATGACGTACGTACTTAATATTTATTAATTTCTTGAACTTGAAACCTGACAGTTATCCTAATTATATGACGAATTATTAAATTGTTTTTGAGAATATTTTCTTCTTCTCTGTGTTCTTTGTTTCTATGATCTTTGTTTTCATATCCTCAGTTTTTATTTCTGTTACAAATATGGGTCGAAACGTCTTCTAAAGTTTAAGTTTAAAATTCCACCAAAAAAAAATTTTTTTTGTATTTGTAAATCTGGGTTACGCGGATCGTTAATTCTTAATTTACATATACATATGTATATTATTCGCAGACGCTATTTGTCATTATATATATATATATATTTTAAATTTGAATGTTACCACGAATGAGCTTAATGTAGTAAGAACAGTACAAGGAATATACGAGAGGATAATCGGTATAAATATATAAACAAACGCGGGAAAATAAAATTACTGTGGTGAGATTCGAAAAAAGAACAGAACACAAGGAGAGGAAATAAGTAGTAGTAGAAGAAGAAGAAATTTTTTTTGTTGTTGAAAAAATTAAGAATTTTTAGAAACGAAGTACAAGGAGGGAAAAGAGGACGAACTTTTGTGGTTTTAAAAATTAAGATTTAGAGAAGAGGAAAGCCAAGGAGGGGAAAGAGGGAAGAAGATTTTTTTAAAAATGAAAATTAGATATTAATTAATAGTTATGTTATCTTACTTTTTCTTTCGGGTTCTACTTCAATTCCTCGTTTCTTTAGAACACCCGATGAGATCTTAAACTAAAGGGGAACGAAACGTCGTGTATGGAACCAGTAAAAATAAAATTATGAATTATTATTCTGACTCATAGGCTACTTTACCATTAAAAATTCTCGTGTTCCTGTTTCACTCTCTCTCTCTCTCTCTCTCTCTCTCTTTTGTGATAATTTGTGACAAATAAAATAGTAGAAAATTAAAAATGAAACGGAAATAAGTACAACAAGATAAAGTAAGAAGATAATGTAAAATCAAAAAAAGAAATGTAGTAAAATATAGTTTCAAATGGCAACATTTTCATTTTCTTTTTGCATCACCCTATTATTCCACTTATATATATATATTTTTTTTAACATTATTTATGTGTATTTCGTCAATGTTCTTCGACATTTTTTGGGTTAGCTTTTTATTTAAAATTTCTTCCCATCTGACTTGGGTTAATAGTGAGGAAAGCAGACTTGGTAAACACAGTACGACTGACTACCTTCGGGAAAAAGACAAAAAAAAAATACGACGAGAACTCTTTTAGGGGGAAAAAAAAATACGGAATCCACTGTGCGACCGACCGATCTGTATGTTGATGAGGTTCTGATATAGATATATTAAGACATGCCTCCAGTTTCAAGGAGAGCGGAGAGAGAGAGGGAGAGGGAGAAGAAAAATATATTTTTTTTAAATAACGTTTAACTTAACACACACTGGCATGCGTGCGTGGAATATATATTAGTCTGACGAAGCGGCAACTACGGCAACGCGCAGTTTCTTTTCCTGTGTAAGTAGATGCGCGGCTCTTGATAAAACAAATTATTATTATTATTTTTTTTTAAGTTTCTTTTAAAACAAGCTGCTGGGAATACTGAACATGGCTTGTTACGAATTTTTTTTCTCTCTCTCCCCCCTCCTCCTCATCCCCCTCCCCCCCCCCCTTGTGCTGAACTTTTCTGTCTGTCTGCCTTGCGAGGACGTTACACTACTACAGTTTCTGTCTCTCTCTCTCTCTCTCTCTCTCTCTCTCTCCCAACTCCAGCCGTCGCTGTGTTAAAAAAAAAGAAAAAATTGGAGAACGAACAACGCTCCATCATAAAACGACGACGTCGCCGCTGGGTTTCCCTTCCCTGCCACACAAAACCCCACGACGACGCCGCCGCCTGAGGAGAGCAGAAACATTTCCATGGCCTTGTTTATGGCGATGCAGGTCCGCCCACTCCTTCTCGGCCATAGATCACGACTCTCACTCACTCACACACACACAGATAAAGAAAAGAACAAAGGACGTGGTTCAGGGGGAGGGGGGGGCCACCAACCACCCACCCTCATAAGTCATCACCCCCCCAGCAGCGCCGCCGCCGCGGAGGTGTTGCCTGCAGCCTCCAGCGTGACGTGACGCGCCCCTCATTAGTCAAGTGATCGCCTAGTTACGGACGTATCCTAGCGACGGCTCAGGCCACTGAACCCGGCACAAAGAGAAATCCCTTGTATGCGTCCTCCATTACGGACAAACGCTCCGAGATCGGGCGCTTAACGCGTAAGCGGCGACTGGGATTCGTCCGTCTCTCTCTACCTCTCTCTCTCTCTACCTCTCTCTCTATCTCTCTATCTCTCTCTCTATCTCTCTCTCTATCTCTCTATCACTCTCTATTTCTCTCTCTATCTCTCTCTATCTCTCTCTCTATCTCTCTCTATCTCTCTATCACTCTCTATTTCTCTCTCTATCTCTCTATCACTCTCTCTATCTCTCTCTATCTCTCTATCACTCTCTATTTCTCTCTCTATCTCTCTATCACTCTCTATTTCTCTCTCTATCTCTCTCTATCTCTCTCTATCTCTCTCTATCTCTCTCTCTATCTCTCTATCTCTCTCTCTCTATCTCTCTCTATCTCTCTATCTCTCTCTCTATCTCTCTCTATCTCTCTCTATCTCTCTCTATCTCTCTCTCTATCTCTATCTCTCTCTATCTCTCTATCTCTCTCTATCTCTCTCTCTCTATCTCTCTCTATCTCTCTATCTCTCTCTATCTCTCTCTCTATCTCTCTCTATCTCTCTCTATCTCTCTCTATCTCTCTCTATCTCTCTCTATCTCTCTCTATCTCCCTCTGTCTATCTCCCTCTGTCTATCTCCCTCTGTCTATCTCCCTCTGTCTATCTCCCTCTGTCTATCTCCCTCTGTCTATCTCCCTCTGTCTATCTCCCTCTGTCTATCTCTCTCTGTCTCTCTGTCTCTCTGTCTATCTCTCTCTGTCTATCTCTCTCTGTCTATCTCTCTCTGTCTATCTCTCTCTGTCTATCTCTCTCTGTCTATCTCTCTCTGTCTATCTCTCTCTGTCTATCTCTCTCTGTCTATCTCTCTCTGTCTATCTCTCTCTGTCTATCTCTCTCTGTCTATCTCTCTCTGTCTATTTCTCTATCTCTCTCTGTCTCTCTCTATCTCTCTCTGTCTCTCTCTATCTCCCTCTCTATCTCTCTCTGTATCTCTCTCTCTCTCTACCTCCCTCATTTGTCCAATCCCCACTGTTGTAACACTCAAAAATTAATTTCTATTCTATATTTAAAAAAAAACAAGCCGCCATTAAAATTGTCCCTAAGTGTCTTTAAGTTCACGTCTGCCCAACTACGGGTCCGGGAGAAAACCACCACAGAATTACCACCAACAACCATTGTTGTCTTCTCCCTCAACTATTTATTTAATTTCGTTCTTATAATACCTAATTCTACATGCTCAAATTACATTTTCATAAATTCTTCTCATTATTTTGCGTTTTAATTACCCTTTTAGCCGTTCCCCAAGGCTCCTGCACCATGTGAAATAATCACAGGACTTACTAACGTTTTGTATGTCAATATTTTTAGTTTTTCTGGTTTCCCCCCGCCCCCAAATAAGACTGTTTATCTCCAAACTCGTCTCCCTCCCCCTCCTTCCGAACACACTCTTTACTTATTCCGCTTTTTCTCCCCTCCGAACTTACCCTGAAAGAGTTAAAAACCGTACGTATCAGAAAAACCTTGCACCCCGCGCCCCATCCCCCGCTCCCCTTCCCCCACCCCCACCTACTCCCTCACCCTCCAGAATAACTAAATAGCCCTAGCGACGGCTTAGAGACTCCAGCTTCAAAGCGAATCCTTCATTACAGGAAACCACGCCGAATAGATGGCGCGCGAGAGCTTAAACACAAAAGAGAGGACACGCTGCGATACAACGCCCCCGGTGATATAGAGAGAAAAAGGTGAGGGGGGCGGAGGGGGGCAGAGGAGGCGAGGAAAGGCCACAACCCACCCCTACATAATCTTCCACTGATCCCAAAGCACCAATCGGTAAATCTCACGTATCACTGATCTATTATTTATTATTCAAGTAAACGTAATCTTGATTTCGAACCCTCAGTTGAAACGGAATGGGGATCGACGATTCTAAAAAAAAATACACCCATGCGTACCTTGATTACTTATTCATCCTTAACGCACTATTATTCCATTTTATACGGATGAAACGTAGAAAAAATTAAATATCTTAAGGGCAAAACTACATTTGTAACAAGAAAAGGTTTCATGTAAATAAAAAAATACTAGTTTTAACCAACGAGAAAAAATTATTCAGGGAATTTTAAACCCCCGTATACTTATTAATAAGTGTCAGATTGATTTTTTTTTGGGGTGGGATAAAATTGAAAAATAATCGTTTTAGTGCAATTAGGAGAAAAAATACAACAAAAAGTTACCCCTCTTGACGTTGCATCTGGGTGGAAGGGGTGGGGGGGTGAAAAGGGGATGATGCTATTTTGTCATCAATTTTTTTTTAATTTTCCTCCTCCTCCTCCTCCTCCCATTCCTTAATTCAAAATTACCGTCACAAAGTGTAGCTACATTTTTATTAATTGATTGCTTTTTAAATTCTGTGTCTGGTTTACAGTCAAACTTCCCTTAACATTTGTTCTAAAATTTTAAACGACGTTCGATTATTATCACTAATAATTCTCTTTTACCTCAATTTTTTTTTACTTCGATTTTGGTGGATTTATTTATTTTTTTTCTCCTTGCCTTACACACTGAAAAATTAAATAGGGATGTATTATTGAAAAGAGGCGTTTCGTAACAACCGCGTCATTTCTCGGGTCGATAATCGCGGCAGTTAAAAATTTTTTTTTGTGTTTTCATCCCCCGCCCTCCCCCTCACCCCTCCTCCCTCTCCTATGCACCCCTCTTTCCTTTAAAATGTATTCCGGGAAAAGAATTTATAGCAACAGAATTTTTTTGCCCCCCTTAATTGCGCCAAAAAACGAAATAAACTCTCATTTTTCTTGCAGTTTGTCACGGAAAATAATATAAAAATTTGATAATTATTCCTAGTGCTTATGGAATAATTTTTTTTTCCCGTTCCTTAAAGCTAATATTTTTGATTTTCGACTGATTACATAATTTCGCCAAACCAAAAATTGTATACAGGTGGATGGAAGGAACGTCAAGTACAATGCGAGTTAGGATGAGATAAGTTTTGGTTTTGGGGGGAAGAATGTACAGGGACAAGAGAAGCAATAATATTGACTTTGCGTCTAATTTTAGAAGACAGGATAAGAAAAAAAAACTGGCCAACGTTGCAGGATTTAGAAAGAAGCCTCAGATAATGAAAACTGAAACTCACTGTTAAGGATTTTGAAGAGGACAGCAGGAATAAAATATCGAGAAAGGGAGGATTATACATCACCCCTACAGAAGACAGTCAGCAGTTATTGAACATCAAGGAAAGAAAGGAAGAAAGAAAAAAAAATCAAGAAAGGAGTAAGACAAGGATAATGCGGCAGTCTGTCTGTCGCCCACGCTCTTTAACTTATATAGAGAACGGGCGGTGAAGAAAGTTAAAACGGAGTGTGGAAAAAGGAATCATACTGCGAGGGAAAGAAAAATAAAACACCTCTACGCTTTGCCGATGATATTTTAGTAGTAATGGAGTCACAAGAAGACTTGGAACACCTGGGAGAAACAGTTCAATATGAGGATTAATAGAGGTAAAACCACTTTTTGAGACATGAGGGTGTTTTTAAGATAAGCATTAGAGGGAAGTGTGTGTGTGCGTGTGTGTGTGTGTGGAAGAGGAAGGCCTAAGATGGAATACGCTAAGAAGATACATTTTCATTCGTATCCAGAAATAAATAATTAAAAATAATGACAGGTTTCCGAACAAATAAATAATTTTACTGTAACCCGGTTACTTAAATAATTAAAAAAATAAGGGACATTAATTTTCAAAATTTTTAAATATATGGATGCTGAAACCTGAAAGGGTGCAGAAAAGGAAACGAATTGAGATTAGGTTTCTATAGAAATATTGAGATGGGTTGGTGGATGGAGAAACTAACCCAGGAAAGCTCTAAGCAGAATAAAGGGAAGAGAGGACAATTAGGAAGTTCTTTGACCAAGAGACGGGGATAGACCACGGATTTGAGACACCAGAGTCTTGAAAAATTAGCATTAGACTGAAGTGTCTGAGGGAAGAACGGAACAGGGAGACCAAGGATGGAATATAGGCCAAGAGGAATAATGTATTAATGTAGAAATGAAAAGGCTTACGCAAAAGATTGGTTAGCATGCATAAGACCAGTCGTAGGACTGAGTACCGCAAACATGACGCATAATTCTGTGTTAACATAAAATGGGCAATAGACTGTAATAAATTTTTCTTCGTTGAAATGAAAAAAAAAATTTATAAACTAAAATATATAATGAAATAGATTTTCACAAAGAGACTAAAAAATAAAATAAATTTCTGGATATACAATATATGAAAAAAAAATTTTTAAGGGGGTAAAAACTTAGGTAAAAAAAATAATTATTATTTTAAAAGTGATTGTCAGCCAAGAGGGAGGACGGCCTATGTGGGAAAATTTTCTCCACGGGTGGAAGAAGAGGAGAATAAGAGCAACGGTTGAGGTGGAGATGTTAAATCTTTTTTCTCTCTCTCTCTTCCATAAATTTAGTGGTCGACAACAGCGCGTGGTTTAGTTTGCGGTCGTGTTTTATTATTATTATTTTTATATTTTTTTTCCCTTTCGCCTTATTCTCGTGCAAGAGAACCCCCTTAAATATCTATCGTGAATCTGCATATTTTAATACAAAATTACGTTCGTGACATCAGCCGTCGTGGCTCGGCGTGAAAGTATAGGTTGTGCTCTCTCCTTCTCTCTCTCTCTCCGTCTCTCTCTCTTCCTCTCTCTCTGTGGTAACGTGTGAGCCATCTTCACGACAAAAGGCGATGTTGTGCCTCCCTCGGCGGCGTGACCACCGTTCGTCGCCGTGGTTCTGCGCTCTTATTTTTCCCCCCGCCTGTTTCGTTTTTCTTCTCTTTTCTTGTTCTCTCCTCTCTTCCTCCGCCGCGTCTCCCTTTTCCTCTCTCGCCTCCGTCGCTCACGAATCCCTCCCTGGTAAATCTTCCTCAACTCAGCGTCGCGCGCGCGTAGTTTTATCTATGACGGAATTGGCCGTTCCTGCCTCGTCCTCGTCCTCGTCCTTAAAGACGTTGAGTCTCGGAATTCGTCTCGTAGCGTCGTCGTCGTCGTCGTCGTTACGCGGATCACCACGAAAAGGGCCACAATTTGTCGGCTTAGCGCGCCCCGGGGGAAAGGGGGAGGGGGGAAAGACGAGACAGAGCAAACAATTTGTTCGTGTCAGGGTAATTTTTTTGTTTTGTTTTGTTTTTCCCTTTTCTCCTTCACGAGGCAATTTCCCTTCCGCTTGATCCCAGGCGGAAGATAAAT
This sequence comes from Eucriotettix oculatus, assembly GCA_034510155.1. Classification (NCBI taxonomy): domain Eukaryota; kingdom Metazoa; phylum Arthropoda; class Insecta; order Orthoptera; family Tetrigidae; genus Eucriotettix; species Eucriotettix oculatus. The sequence goes on along the minus strand of CM067382.1, from coordinate 64,664,951 downwards.
ACCACTAATTTGTGTTTACCTTTTATTTCGGCTATCAGTTGTCCCCCACCACTAGACCTTTTCTGGGCCCATAACCTGGATGTTGTTACCAACCCCAATGGGTTAACTCAATAAAAAATCGGCTCAAGAGTTCGTTATGGGCGACATAAGAACCAGATTATTCTCCCCGTGAGGGAATTCTCAAGATGGTCTTCGACTTTATTATTTTTTTTGGGGGGTGGGGGTGGGGGTGGAGGGGTTAAAAGGCTACATGAGGGTGATCCTGGAACAGGCAACTCTCCTTTAACAGCATAGGATGGGAAATGAAAATGGGGGATGCGGAAGGTAGAGCAAGGTAGCCAAGGGGGTTAGCTAGGGTTCCCCCCGGGCTATGGTTTAAGGATCCTTACCCTCATGGTGTTTCACCTAAAGAGATGCAGAGAAAAACACAAGAAAACCTGCATCAGGTTGTTATATTTTTTTGTTATCACTTAAAAAATTCTGTTTATTTGGTACTTCTTAAATTCTGATTATTTGGTACTTCTTGATTTAATTAAAAATTCTGATTATTTGGTACTTCTTGATTTAATTAAAAATTCTGATTATTTGGTACTTCTTTATTTAATTAAAAATTCTGATTATTTGGTACTTCTTTATTTAATTAAAAATTCTGATTATTTGGTACTTCTTGATTTAATTAAAAATTCTGATTATTTGGTACTTCTTTATTTAATTAAAAATTCTGATTATTTGGTACTTCTTTATTTAATTAAAAATTCTGTTTATTTGGTACTTCTTTATTTAATTAAAAATTCTGATTATTTGGTACTTCTTTATTTAATTAAAAATTCTGATTATTTGGTACTTCTTTATTTAATTAAAAATTCTGATTATTTGGTACTTCTTTATTTAATTAAAAATTCTGATTATTTGGTACTTCTTGATTTAATTAAAAATTCTGATTATTTGGTACTTCTTTATTTAATTAAAAATTCTGATTATTTGGTACTTCCTTATTTAATTAAAAATTCTCTTTATTTGGTACTTCTTTATTATTTAATTAAAAATTCTGATTATTTGGTACTTCTTTATCTAATTAAAACATAATTTTTTTATAAGTGTTAACAGAATATAACGATAGTATTTCTGTAACCCATAAATAAATTAAACCAGGCCAATTTATTAAAATAAAATAATTAGATGTGTTCAGTCTTCAATAAATCAGGTGCGCAAATAACTTGGAATACTTAAAAAATACTTTCTATAAATTTACATATTTTTATATGTCTGTTAATGATTTTTTTTTTATAAATTAAGTTTCTGTTTGATGTCGAAGTAATGCTGTGTCAATTTTTTTTTCTGATTTCGTCAGGTGATGTTATTCCTTAACCATAACGTTTGGATCATTTCTCCGTCATTTTACCTCGAAGTGTCAGTGTGTATATATGTCAGCATGAGTGGGTGTAATAATTCCTCCTCTTTAGATTTCACAGTAGAGTCTCCACTACTACCACCACGACGACGACGACACGAGTTAATTCCGCAAAACTACGTCCACCCACTTGTTAAAGTGATTTCGAAAAGGGGCTAAAGAATCACCCAACAACAGAATCCCATTAAATGGCGGCCCGACTTTTCTCAAGGCAGGAAGGCAAATTCTCCTCTTGGAGAGCATCTTTTAAAAAGAAAAACAAAAGCAAGCGCAACGTGCGCAAAGGAGTATGAAGGAATGAGGAGGAGGGGGAAGGGGGAAAGGAGGGAGGGAAAGAGACTCCTCGACGGGAAAACCACGTTAATTAAACGGCGCGGCTATAACGACGTAGATAGGAAATGCGAGAGCTCACTTAATGCAAGGATAACTTCTACATTTACTTTATGCAAATGGAAAAGGAAGGGGGGGTGGGGGGTGGGGGTGGGAGGTGGTTTAGTTTGCGATACTACTCTTTGCTTTAAGCGAGCGACGGAGCATCTTTCGCCCTATGGAAATAGATCCTCTGTGAAAGTAATACCACAATTTATCTTACAAAATAAGTCTAGTCCCGGAATTATTCTCATATCCTTACTTACCGGGGAAGGGGGCTTAACGGGGGAAAGAAAATTTATATATAACGGTAACTGGGAATATCCAGTTCTAAGATTAAAAGGTAAATCCTTACTGCTAATTTATAATTATACTTTTATTCAAAACGTTTCTTCCTTTACCTTCACAGAGGAAAGTTATTTGATTCTACTTAACAACCCCCACCCCTTCCCTTCCACTCTTTTTTCTTGTGGTTATCTTTAGGAAGTTTCTTTTTACAGTAAATTCTGAAAATCTTTTTTTTTCTTTTACTGCAATCACCCTCAGTGTAATATCTCTCTATACACTACCTATCATCATGATGACTGTGATGGGGGGTGAGGAAAAAAAATGTAGCAGCTCACGTTTTTCAGCTTCATCTAATTTTTTTCTAGTTTCTTTCACTACTTTATATAAATTATAATTATATAAATCATTAAAAGGATGAAAGAAAGGGGGAAACTACCTACAATTTTCCGCGGACACGCAGCGTTAAATGCATAACAATATATGATGGCAGCCTTTCGGGTAAAATATTCAAGAGGTAAAAACAGTTCCTTATTCAATTCGGATCTGTTAAATTATTTTTTTTCTTTTTAAGGGATGACAACTTTACTCTGTGGAAAAAAAATTAAATTGAGATCATTTATTAAACAAGATCGAATGAACCACTACAGCGTCATTGCTCGAGGCGATAGTCACAACAGTTTTATATACATACATATATATATATAACATAAAATAATATGATTTAGTCAACCTCATAGCCATTTGATAATTTAAATACGAAATAATATTACCACGTTTCGTCTCCGATTTGAGACTTCTTCAGGTAAAAATTCAGCTGTACATGCAAGGGACGGGACTGGGACTTGACTTCACTCCACGACTCCTTCGTCTCATGGCGTACAAGTCACGGAGTGAAGTTACAAGAATTTGCTAAACTTTTATCCGAAGATGTCTCGAATGAGAGACGAAACGTCGTTACATTTCATATTTAAAAATTTTTTTAAAAAAAATACTGACAAAAAAAAGAAACCACCACAGGGCTCATTAAATCATTTATTATGTTATTTAACCGTCACAGAAAAAATATTATTTATTAAAATAAAATTATTAATAAAGAGGCTTGTGGGCTTGTAGAGGGTTCGTTTAACATACTTCAGCTTACCACAATTTTATTAAATATATATATAAATAAAACATATATTTCCCATGGCTTGTTTTATGGCTTTTAACAAATTCGGCTGTTTTATTGATTTATAATAAATCTGCGGTTGATAGTTATAGTTAAAAATGGCCGTGAAAAATGGAAAATTTTTTCTATTTTATTACGTCGAAATTTACTTGACCTACGTAAAAAAGTGAGATATTTTTTGAACCTAAGTAGGAAATTAATTTATGCATGCAATTTCCCATCATTTAATAGTAAACAACCAAACGTACTGAGAAAAGAATAAAAAGAGTGAGAAGGAGTAGGGGGCGGGAAAACGAATTAAAATTCTAATCTTGTAAAAAAAATATATATATATATTAAACGCTGCTGTTAAGGGTGGGGGGAGGGTAACGTTGTAACTTGAAGGGTGTAATAAATGTAATGAATAAATTAACCTAAAGTATTCTAATGAAGTTGCTTGCTCCTTTATCTCTCAAACGCTTATTGAGATAAGGGAGGGAGGGACGAGGGGTCGGTTACAGTATAAAGACCATCCTAGCGAACAACCCCCTATGATTATTACGCATCCTGTTTCCTGCCCTTCCCCCCCCCCACCCTTCGTAAAAATGCAAATTCAAAATAATCACGATGAAAGAAAAAAAATTATACGTAATTATTAACAAAAAAATTAAAATGAGGATGATTGAAGAGGAAGCGCATGAATGCAGATTTTTTTAATTGTTGCCCCCCCTGCCGCCGCCCCCCGTAGTAGTCTTTGATGATGGATGTCTCGCATCAGGTCCGAAGAGATGCTCATCACCTTTGGTTTTTTTTTTAAATTTTTTTTCGATGACGGGTTTTGTTACGGTAATCTACTGGTCAGTCGAGCACGTTCGTTTCTAAAATTCTTTTACTCTTATTTAATTTTTTTGTTCTTCCCACCTTTTTTTTTCTTTTTCTTTTGGTCATTATTTCCCTTTCCCTCCCTTCCCCCTGTCCCTACCCATCCTCCCTGTCAAGCCGCCGCGGCGGTGATCGTGTGACACACGTTGACCTTCTTCGAAGGATCTCACTGTGTTGGGGGGGGGAAGAGATATTTCGTTTTATAATATACGTGCGTGCTCTCTAGTACGTCATTCCTGGATGGCGAAATAAAAAAAAGAAGAAGTATTCTGAATTAAGTGGCGCAGCAGGAGGGGATAAACCCGTTGGGTTTCTTTTCCAGCGCAAACGATTAATTTTTCTTTCTCTCGCTGTGTTTTCCATCATGGCTCGTTCTGACAGGTACGAAGAAGAGGGGGGGAGGGGGGCAAGGAAGACAGACAGACAGACAGAAAGACGGACAGACAGACAAGTTACCTTGCTACCTTTCTAACCTTCCAACCTCCCCCAACAGTTTCCGACGACCGTCGTTGGATCAGGGTGTCATCATTGTTCTAAACGTATCTTTAAATAAATAAATAAAAATAGACGACAAAAAGAGGGTTTCAAGTAAAACTCAAACTGAAATAAAAATTTTTTTTAAGAAAAAAAGACAAAGACTGCCCAAAAAGTCGGGCACATAAACTTTTATCACTATTTATTCAAAAACTGACGTTTCGCCTCCTTTTTTCGAGAGACTTTCTCAGGCGTACTGCAAACGTAATATAGGCACAAAAAACTTTTTTACATTAAAAAATATATCTATATATGACTATCGACCCTACGAATGACGCTGACGTCGGTAAATCCTGTTAATGACTAATCTCATTTATTTATTATTTTTCATTTGATTTACGTTGTCATCTCTTAAAGATAAAATGAATTTAACAGAATCATTCGCTCATCCTCCTCCCCATCCCCCCTCAAAAAAAAACTTTACGTTAAATAAAACTGTTAATTAATCGAATTACCTGCCACTAAAATTATAAAATAATAAAATAAAAACTTGGCCATTAAAAGTATTAAAAAAAGTTAATTATCGGAAAATAGAAAAGAGGGTTTCAAACCGGACCTCAAATTAAATTTAAAAAAATTTATATATATATATATATATATAACTGCTGCGACTGTCGACCCAAGGAACGACGCTGGTGGAACGTCGGTAAATCCTGTTAATAACCGACTTCAATTTTTTTTTAAAAAAAATAAAATTTCACTGATTTAAGTTGTCGACCCTTTAAAGGACAAAAATAAATTTAACAGAATCAGCCATTACTAAAAGGTTAAATTAAAATAAAAAACCTGTTAGTTAGTCGAATTACCTGAAATTTAAATTATAAAAATAAAACAAAAAAATAAATTAACTGGGCCATTAATTATAAAAGAATTAATTATCGTAAAAAATATATATATATGAAGCTAACTTGATTGTTTTCGTGGCCATATTCATATAATGATGATGTATTTTTTGGGGGGTGGGGGTTGTTAGGTCACACGGGTGTTTTTTTTAATTTTTATTATTTTGGCGTCTTGACAACGTTTCGTCTCGACAGCGCCGAGCATTTTCAACAAGGCTCGGCCAAAAAAAATCAACAATAACAAAACGTGACCTAACAACAACAACAACAACGCCGTAAAACGTGATATAATTACACAACGTTTCGTCCTCAATTTAGGGTTATCGTCGGGTGTGTGTGTGTGTGTGTATCTGAACTGGAGCATTATAAATAATTATTTTTATACGTTGAGCAGTTTTTATAATTGACAAATTATTATTATTTTTAGTAGTAGTACATTTTAGGTGAATATAAGGGTTACAAAGTCAAACCCAGGGAACAACCCCAAAAAAAAAGAAAAACTACACAGCATGAGAACAAAGAATGGGAAATAATTATTTACATACGTTGAGCAGTTTTTATAATTGACAAATTATTATTATTAGTACATTTTAGGTGAATATAAGGGTTACAAAGTCAAACCCAGGGAACAACCCAAAGAAAAAGAAAAAGAAAAACTACACAGCATGAGAAGCATGAGAACAAAGAACGGGAAATAATTATTTACATACGTTGAGCAGTTTTATAAATGACAAATTATTATTATTATTTTTAGTAGTAGTACATTTTAGGTGAATATAAGGGTTACAAAGTCAAACCCAGGGAACAACCCAAAAAAAAAAGAAAAAGAAAAACTACACAGCATGAGAAGCATGAGAACAAAGAATGGGAAATAATTATTTACATACGTTGAGCAGTTTTTATAATTGACAAATTATTATTATTATTTTTAGTAGTAGTACATTTTAGGTGAATATAAGGGTTAGAAAGTCAAACCCAGGGAACAACCCAAAAAAAAAGAAAAAGAAAAACTACACAGCATGAGAAGCATGAGAACAAAGAATGGGAAATAATTATTTACATACGTTGAGCAGTTTTTATAATTGACAAATTATTATTATTATTTTTAGTAGTAGTACATTTTAGGTGAATATAAGGGTTACAAAGTCAAACCCAGGGAACAACCCCAAAAAAAAAGAAAAAGAAAAACTACACAGCATGAGAACAAAGAATGGGAAATAATTATTTACATACGTTGAGCAGTTTTTATAATTGACAAATTATTATTATTAGTACATTTTAGGTGAATATAAGGGTTACAAAGTCAAACCCAGGGAACAACCCCCAAAAAAAAGAAAAAGAAAAACTACACAGCATGAGAACAAAGAATGGGAAATAATTATTTACATACGTTGAGCAGTTTTTATAATTGACAAATTATTATTATTATTTTTAGTAGTAGTACATTTTAGGTGAATATAAGGGTTACAAAGTCAAACCCAGGGAACAACCCAAAAAAAAGAAAAAGAAAAACTACACAGCATGAGAAGCATGAGAACAAAGAATGGGAAATAATTATTTACATACGTTGAGCAGTTTTTATAATTGACAAATTATTATTATTAGTACATTTTAGGTGAATATAAGGGTTACAAAGTCAAACCCAGGGAACAACCCAAAAAAAAAGAAAAAGAAAAACTACACAGCATGAGAAGCATGAGAACAAAGAATGGGGAAATAATCGCCTTTTTATTGGTGGCTTATCAAAAGTAGTTGATGTTAGGGGGGGAAAAAAATAAGGAAAGAGGAAGGGAATGTTTTTGCAATATTCTTTGTGCCGTACTTAATTTTGAGTAATAATTGACGGTTAATCTGTTTGAGATATCAGAGGTTAAATAAATACTTCCCAAGGACTAATTGGAAGGTAAATTACATTTTTAATTGTTTGTGACGTTCATCAACCCTCGCCGATACAGAGAAGTCTCTTCTTTGACATTAAAAAAAAATTTAATTTTTCCGATCGCTCTATCCTTTTTCCTCTCTCTTTTTTTATTTTCTGACGAGTATTTTGTGTGCGTATCATTTGTGGAAAAAATTTTTTTTTCCCCATTTATTTTCCAGAAACAAAGCTATCCAATTAGCGATTTGTCATGCTTCACTTAACGACAATATAGGTTTCCTCGCCGCCCCCCCCCCCGGGGGAAAAAGGGTGTTCGGGTTCGTTCCTCCCTTATACTCTCTCGGAATTTCCATCCCCCGTCCCCGGTTTATTCAGGTATTAAAAATAATAATTATTATTGTGCGCACAGTGGCATTTAAAGATCGGTTAAAAAAAATAATAAATTGTGCGTAACAACTTTATTTGTTTGGGTACGGGGATTATTTGTTAGTGGGGTGGTTTTTCCCCCTTCCCTTCCCTCCTCCCTCCACCTCCCTCCTACCCCAATGGCATTTTAACAATGTTGCCATGTAATTTAGGTTAGCAAAAATTGAATTTTACGTACTCTATTTTCGGCGTAGAGAGGACAATAAAAATCAAATTATAACGGTGTTGCAAAATATATATTGTTCCTCCCTTCTATTATTTTTTTCGGGGGGGAGGGTGAGGGGGAGGGCAAATGGTTGGTTTATTATTGAAAGCGGTCGTGGTTCATCCGTGAAATTGTGAAAAATGTTTTAAAATGTATTGTTTTTTTCCCCCGTCACGAGAAAAAAGCAGACCTCGGCAAATAACTATGATCCTTTATCTTTAAACTGATTTTTGGGTGTTTTTATGTTGGTATTATGTATGAGCTTTCATTTATTTTGCTTAATTTGTGTGCGCGAGTGTGTATATATATATATTTTATTATTTTTGTTTTCACCTGAGGAAAGCAAAATTGTTCAACCGAAATGTAACATTAGGTTTTTATTTAATCCTGGCCTTTCTTATTATTTGATTGTTTTTTTTTTTAAAATATATATATTAATCTATTTATTTGTTCCCAAATTTTCTCAGAATTACATCCACTTACTTTTACTCACGTCTCTATTTTTTTCCCCCCATCTCAAATGATTGTTTTTAATTATATTTCTATCCTTCACATAAATACTCATTCATCTAACTTTTCTATTCGTGTGATAGATACTCTTCCTCGTAATCCTTGTACTTTCCCCCCCTCCCCAAAAAAAAATCATTAACAATTGTATTTTTATCCTACATATTCGTCGCCTATTAATTCCCTTCCCACTTTACTTCATTTCAAATTCTGTATCATTTTTATTTTATTTTTTAGTTATATTCCTACTTATAATATTATTTAACATTTAACCATATTTAGCTCTGTCCCGTTTTTATTTTATTTTTAAGTGAAACACGGTCCTTTTTGTTTAATTTTTGATTATATTTATGTCCTTCTCATTATTACTTACACCTTTTTCTAGTATTTTTTTTTGTTTGTGTTTCCCCTTCGTGGCAATCCCTGTACTTCTTCCCCTTCCCCCCCACCTAATTCATTCACAATTTTATTCCTATCCTCCATATTCGTCAACTGTAATTTCCGTTCCTATTTTGATTCATGTTAAGTTCTGTAAGATTTTATTTTTTAATTAAATTCTTATTTTTAATATTATTTCACATTTAAACAACTCTTAATTCTGTCCCATTTTTTTTTAATTTCAAGCGAGACCCGGTTAATTTTCTTTTAAAATTTTTAAATATATTTCTATACCCCCTAACATGAAATTTACCTAACATGAAAATTTTTTCGGTTGACGGAGTCATGAAGTAAATGACGCGAATTGCTAAATTTTCAAGTTACGAAACATATTTTTATATTTTATAAAAAAAAAGTTGTAACACAGAACCCATATTTAATTTGTTATATATTATGTTTTAAGTACGCCTGAGAAAGTCTGGAAAAGGGAGACGAAACGTCGTAGGTTAATTAAGTAGTGAATATACATGAAACAAACAAAGAAAAGAGCAGAAAAAAACTGAAAAGGAATTTTTAAAGATATGTGATGTGCTATTTTATAAGGTTGGCAGCAGCAGCTCATTCAACACTTATTGCAGCAGGAACCTTGATTTTAAATACTAGAAGAGGGACGATTAAGAAAATCCTGTATCACAGAGTAAAACAGCAGCAGCAGCGCCGCCATTTAAAATAATAGTTTTACTCTGCTTCACCACGAAGCTTTTGTAGGAACTATTTTTAACCTCTGGCGGAAGGAAGGAAGGAAGGAAGGCTGTTGTATAAAATTATCCCCCCGGGGGTGTGTATTGTGAATACTTTTCTGGTGTAGAGAGAGAGAGAGAGAACAAGGGCGATGCTTGTCCGACCTTAGAGCTGAACGACTGATTTCTAGTCGCGCGCGCGTATTCATTCATGAAACTCGCCATTTTTGTTTGAAACAAATTAGTGTTTGTTTCGCTTTACAAACTTTAATATTTCATAATATTTGTGAACCTTGATTTAAATACTAGAAAATACAGAAGAGGGAGGCCAACGATAGAATACGAATGAGCAGGTTAGGGAGGACCTGTGTGTGTTGTGCTACGTAAAAGGCTTGCGCAAGGTAGGTTAGCATTGAGGTGTTTTAGCATCAGACCAGTCCTTTTGGGGTGAATATACCACACACACAACAAGAGACTCGTGGGAGTCTAGATCACTGGGGATAAGTTGTTTGTTTGTTTGTTTTTTTTTAAAAAAAGAACAAAGGGAATTCTTCGACTCGTTTATAAGAATTAATAGTTGAGAGTTCCAACGATAAACCTTGGGCAGGATAACCTGCTCATGAAGGGTTAATTGGGGCCGGCGGACGTAAATGAGGAGCGTTCCTGCGAAATTCCTCATAATTACCCGCGCGGCGGCGGACCCCTCCCCCCTTCTGCAAGGAGGAATAATGAGCTGTAGCCAGGCCAATCCCCTCTGGAAGGGAAGGGGGGGAGGGGGGAAGAAAAGCAGCTTGCGTTATCTCTAGGGCAGTGCCTTCCTTCCTTCCCTTTTACGCGACAAATCAGCTTAGGCCACGCGCGCGCGCGGCTCAGCTTTGAGCCTCGCCTCCCTCGTCTCCCTCCCTTTCCACCCCCGCCTCCACAACCCCCTAATGGACGCGGACTCGCAATGTAAGGAGACGCGTGTTCGCGTGACTCACAAAGCTGCTGCTGCTGCTGCTTCCATTCCGGTCCAGTAGCTAGCTGCTCGCTCCCTAACCACGCCAATCTACTTTTATCCCAATTACTGTCACATGGCTCAGGCTACTGCTTCTCCCACACCACATTGATTCAGAGAGAGACAAGACACTGACGCGCGGCGGCGGCGGCTCACGTTTGAAGTCTTCTTGCCAAACTCGCAGACGAACGAGGGAAATGCTCAACATTTATCACAAGCCCTTTTAATTACCAGCTCGGCCGGTTTTCAACAGTAGCATGAGCACCTTCGGTGAGGAGCCCCTCGGGGCTCTTAAACACCAATTTACATACGCATACGGCCCTGAAAAAGCCAATCTGGCATACACGGGGCCAGGTGCTGGGCCCTTTCCCAGTAGTCCTGTGAATCCCAACTACCAACCTGATCATTCATTGGGCGCTGCGGGAGTTAGTTTTCTCTCGCAGACGCTTCTAGCCCACAGAGTGACCTGCGGGGCTTACCACCTGATCATGTCGGGAATGCCTCCTGCACTCTCTCTCTCTCTGGGTATTTTTTGTTATCAAAGTTCTCATATGCCGAGACACCTTCACCTATTTTAGGAGGTATATGTACTGACTGGGGTCAAAGACCTTGGGCATATGGCAAGCGTAGTTGTCCACGCTGATCCCATTGGATCATTCGGTCAACAACTGCCTCCTGAAACTTGGTGGAGACACGGAGGAGAAGGAAGGGAATGCTGCGACCCCTCAACAGCAAACTCGTCTCCCGTCATTCATAGGGAAGGGCGTGAGAATAGTAACCAAAGCCCGACCTACCTGTTGCGGGTTTTCCCTGCATCTCTTTAGGTGAAACACACCGCGAGGGTAGGATCCTTAAACCATAGCCCGGGGGGCCCTAGTTAACCCTTACTTGGCTACCTTGCTCTACCTTCCGCATCCCCCTCCTCTTTTCAATTCCCTTCCTATGCTATTAAAGGGGAGTTGCCTATTTTAGGATCACCCTCATGTAGCCTGTTAACCAAAAAAGAAAATTACCAACTGTGGAAAACAAGCCGCTGACAAAATCCCGACCGAATCCAAAACGGTTCGTAATGAAACAGACCGATGGATTAAAAATACCAATCGATTATTGCCTTTTACCAACTCGAAAAAAAAAATTTTTACATATTGTACGCTTTTCCCACCTATTCTGTTTATAACTTCCTCGTGACTTGCTCTATCCAACCCACCATCTCATTATCCTCTAGAACCACATTTCAAAGGCTTCTATTCTTTTCCTTTCCCCAGCTCCTATCGTCCACGTTTCGCATCCATATAACGCCACGCTCGATACGATTTTCCAATATTTACACTTATATTACCAGTTAAGAAACTTTCTTCCTTGCCTGTGCTATCCCTACTCTTTATGTCTACTATACTTCTACCAACCCTAGTTATTACGTTTCGCATAATTCCTTAACTTCCTTCGAAATATACGTTCCCGATATAACAAACACCCTTTGTTATTCCACTGTTTCCCAAACTCTACTCCATTACCTTGGTTTTCGCTCTATTAATCCTCATATTGAACTCTCTCCCCAGGACCACGTTCATGCCATTTATTATCGTTTCCAAGTCGAGTTCTGATTCCCCTACTACTACTACTACTACAATATCGTCAGAAAAACCGTAAGGTTTTTATTTCTTCTCCATTGCAGTATGATTCCTTTTTCCATATTCCGTTTCAACCGTCCCTACTTCATCGCTTGCTCTATATATATAAGTTAAACAGCATGGGCGACATATTGCATCATCCTTGGCTTACTCTTTTCTTGATTACGCCTCTCTTTTCTTGGTCTTCTATTCTAGTTACTGCTGCCTGTTCTTCTGTATAAGCCTCCTTTCTCGACCTTTTATTCCAGTACCCTTCTTAATACTGTGTTTGTTCCAGTTCACATTATCAAACGATTTTTCCTAAATCTACAAATGACCTAAACGTAGGCCGGTTTTTTTTTCGTGTTCTGTCTTCTAAAATTAGTCGCAAATTTGTCAATATTGCTTCCCCTTGCCCTTACATTCTTCCTAAAACCAAACTGATCTTCTCCTAACTCGCATTATATTTGACGTTCCATCCTCCTGTATACTATTTTCGTTAATATTTTGCATGCATGGGATGGTAAACTAATTTCGTCCTGAGCTTTTCTTATCTATCACCCACAGTTTTGTTTCGGTATGGGTATAATTATTATCATTTTCACTTAAATCTTCTGGTACCGAAGAAAAAAAATAATTTCCGATTGACCTTTGCAAATTGGCGAATAGATCAAAAACGGATTTAGGCGGAACCTGGTTAAAATAGTAATTTATAAATCACGTAGCTCTGCAATTAAGCCTCCGCCGCGGCGCATATCCCTGGTGGTGGTGGTGTTCGAGGCCGCCATCAACATCAACCCAACAGCATCACCACCTTAATGCGTTTTTGATTACTTGTTTTACAGCGGGCCCTAGTTTTGTGTCGGGACTGGGCCTCAATTTACCTACCTCCACCAGATGAGTCCATCAGACGTCCTTGAATGCTTAATTGCAGATAGCGATCGATCGATCGATCGACGCGAAGCTAAAAGTAAGTAACCGGACGGCTACCGGAGACTCCGACGCGCCTACAGCACAGGAACTCACGACACCTGGCGTTCCCTTCTTTTTTTTCTTTGCTTCGGCCTCTTAATAACGACCGTAATTTAAAGTCACCGAGCTTTTAGCTACGTAGATGCGATCTTCCGCCGCGTGCGTGCGTGTCTGTCGTTTTATTTAATAATAACACCACCAGGGGGACCGGGGGGGTAATTATATCGGGCAGAAGCCTCCTCGGCGCGATGGGAAATAAAGGAGGAGGTTCCATCTCTCGATAAGGTAAACAAATAAAAGCTGCCAATGATATTATCATCATCTTCTTCTTCATCTTCGTCATCCTCCCTTCCTCCCTCTTCGTGGTGCCTTGCAATCAGCGCCCCGGCGCTAATTTACCTTCACTCTCTGCCTCCGCAAATGAGCTTCTTTCTTTCTGGCTGCTGTCTTATGATGCACGTGCAAGGCTTACGTAAGCGGGGGCAAAAAAAAACCCACACCAGAAAGCCACACATTCTATCTCTCTCTCTTTCTCTTTTTTAATTGCATATGGAGCGGTGAGCCGAGCCAGGGAAGATTACAGGGTTCCCCCCCCCCTTCCGCCACCTTTACTTCAAGCTCTTCGGCGAGCGCCCGGAAAGCGTTATAAGATTCGGTCAATATTTCCGCCGCCGCCGACGAGAAGAATTTCCCTACATAATAACACCTCTGGCTAGATTAGTTGCACCTTCAGGAGGAGGAGGAGGAGAACGGAGAGAGAGGTGGGGAAAGGGGAAAAAGAGAAGTAAAGACTCCCGGGAGAGAGAAGAAGGCTTCCATTATAACTTTAAAAAGGAATTTAATATAATAATAATAATAATAACTCAGAGGAAAGTAACACCACCAGACTGCGCCGCCGCCGCCGTTGTTGTAAAAAAGAAAACCCGATCGGAAACAGGTAAAAAAAATATAATAATACCACCGGACTCTTCTCTCACACAAATAATAATTCCTCTTTCCTACCTTCATTACAGACATTCTTTTTTTAAATTTGACTCCAATTTTTTTCTATAAGAGGCAATAAATAAATTTTTTCTGTGACACACAACTAGATGTTTACATGAAAGGGGAAAAAAAATACTTGAAGAGCGATGCTCCAGTGAAGATTTTCTCTATATATATAAAAAAATCCAACAATCCATTATGATATGTCATTCTGTGATCTTAAAAAATATGAGAATTATAAAAATTGAAAATCACAAATTTTTCTCATAAAAATCCCTTTACATACAATTTATTTATTCGTTGTACGTTTGCTCGTCTTATGGGGTATAAAAAAATTGCAGTTTCTTTTACAATTAACTCAAAATTTATTGAAGAGGTAATAAAAAAAACCACATTGACGGTAACAATTATTTTATAAAGATCGAAGGTTTTCCCGGCGTATATTCTGAATAAACAATTCTTGGGTTTCCACCCGGGTTAAATGGAGTTTAAGCCACGACGTTTCGATGGCGTACTCTGCCATCGTTCTCAAGTGAAAGTGAGAACGACGGCAGAGTACGCCATCGAAACGTCGTGGCTTAAACTCCATTTAACCCGGGTGGAAACCCAAGAATTGTTTATTCAATTATTTTATAGTTTTGATTTTTATATCTTTTGTTTTAAAAAAACAAGCTTATATTTTATATATCTTTTGGAAAATAATTTAAGAATTGAATTGCATCCCCTTTTATTTTGGAGATTGGAGATTCCAATGCACGAAAGTCTAAGAAACCTTCCCGTTGAATTAATATTTATATCATATTAATAATCATTATCGAAATGAAATATTCACGAATAGTTAAGTTAAAATTTTTTGCCCTTTTTTTGAAATACTCAAATTTTTATTGAAATCCGTTCGGCCGTTTCGATAAAAAGAATCATTCGGACAGACAGACAGACAGAAACACACACTCTTCAATTTTAATTATTGGTAGAGATAAATTATAATTGAAGAAAAATTTATTTAATTAGCTACTTAATTTTTTGCAGATTAAGAAAAAACAGCAAAGGGAATCTTAAATCGTTAATTTTAAGCGAGTGGGAAATTCGGTTGATGATCATCAGTAGGGAAGGTTAAAAAGCTCAATTTTAACGGCGGAATCTCTTCAAATAGAAGAGTTCCAGGATTATATATTTTATAAAAAAAAATATTTCAAAGAAACAGGACAACGACCTTAGAGAAATATTTTTTTTAAAAAATGAGGACTGGCGATGTATGAAAAGTCTAAACGTCCATAAAAATAATAAGAAATAAATTTATGGGTCCGTTAATTTTATCCATCATGTTATAGGCTCGTTTCGAACAACAGATTCCAGATTAAAAACACCAAAGGGAATCTCAAATCGTTAATTTCAAGCGAGTGGGGAATTTCGGTTGATGATCATCAGTAGGGAAGGTTAAAAAACTCAATTTTAACGGCGGAATCTCTTCAAAATAGAAAAGTTTCAAGGATTATATATTTTATAAAAAAAAATATTATTTCAAAGAAACAGGACAACGACCGTAGAGAAATATTTGAAAAAAATGAGGTTCTGGCCTGGCGATGTCTGAAAAGTCTAAACGTCTCGTCTTATAAAAATGAGATAAGAAATAAATTTATGGGGCTGATGATGAATAAAGGTTATTTATTAACTTCCCTTCAGACACGTTAATTTTATCCATCATGTTATCGGCTCGTTTCGAACAACAGATTCCAGATTAAAAACACCAAAGGGAATCTGAAATCGTTAATTTCAATCGAGTTGATTGATCAGTAGGGAAGTTGAAAAGCTCAATTTTAACGGCGGCGGAATCTCTTCAAATAGAAAAGTTTCAAGGATTATATATTTTATAAAAAAAAATATTATTTCAAAGAAACAGGACAACGACCGTAGAGAAATATTTTTTTTAAAAAAAAACTGAGGATCTGGCGATGTCTGAAAAGTCTAAACGTCACATGAAAATGAGATAAGAAATAAATTTATGGGTCCGTTTATTTTATCCATCATGTTATAAGCTCGTTTCGAACAACAGATTCCAAATTAAAAACACCAAAGGGAATCTGAAATCGTTAATTTCAGTCGAGTGGGGAATTCGGTTGATGATCATCAGTAGGGAAGTTAAAAAAGCTCAAATTTAACGGCGGCGGAATCTCTTCAAATAGAAAAGTTCCAGGATTATATTTTTATAAAAAAAAATATTTCAAAGAAACAGGACAACGACCGTAGAGAAATATTTTTTTTAAAAAAAAACTGAGGATCTGGCGATGTCTGAAAAGTCTAAACGTCACATAAAAATGAGATGAGAAATAAATTTATGGGGCTGATGATGAATAAAGGTTATTATTAACTTCCCTTCAGACACGTTAATTTTATCCATCATGTTATTATCGGCTCGTTTCGAACAACAGATTCCAGATTAAAAACACCAAAGGGAATCTGAAATCGTTAATTTCAAGCGAGTGGGGAATTTGGGTTGATGATCATCAGTAGGGAAGTTAAAAAGCTCAATTTTAACGGCGGCGGAATCTCTTCAAAATAGAAAAGTTTCAAGGATTATATATTTTATAAAAAAAAATATTATTTCAAAGAAGCAGGACAACGACCGTAGAGAAATATTTTTTTTTAAAAAAAAAGTGAGGATCTGGCGATGTCTGAAAAGTCTAAACGTCTCGTCTTATAAAAATTAAATAAGAAATAAATTTATGGGAGGGACTGACGAATAAAGGTTATTTATTAACTTCCCTTCAGACACTTTAATTTTATCCATCATGTTATCGGCTCGTTTCGAACAACAGATTCCAGATTAAAAACACCAAAGGGAATCTGAAATCGTTAATTTCAGTCGAGTGGGGAATTTCGGTTGATGATCATCAGTAGGGAAGGTTAAAAAACTCAATTTTAACGGCGGCGGAATCTCTTCAAAATAGAAAAGTTTCAAGGATTATATTTTTTATAAAAAAAAATATTATTTCAAAGAAACAGGACAACGACCGTAGAGAAATATTTTTTTTAAAAAAGTGAGGATCTGGCGATGTCTGAAAAGTCTAAACGTCACATAAAAATGAGATGAGAAATAAATTTATGGGGCTGATGATGAATAAAGGTTATTATTAACTTCCCTTCAGACACGTTAATTTTATCCATCATGTTATCATCGGCTCGTTTTGAACAACAGATTCCAGATTAAAAACACCAAAGGGAATCTGAAATCGTTAATTTCAAGCGAGTGGGGAATTTCGGTTGATGATCATCAGTAGGGAAGTTAAAAAGCTCAATTTTAACGGCGGCGGAATCTCTTCAAAATAGAAAAGTTCCAGGATTATATATTTTATAAAAAAAATTATTATTTCAAAGAAACAGGACAACGATCGTAGAGAAATATTTAAAAAAAATTGAGGAACTGGCGATAAGAAGAGATAAAAAATTTATGGGGCTGATGAATAAAGGTTATTAACTTCCCTTCTGCCCGTTAATTTTATCCGTCATGTTATCGGCTCGTTCCAAATTAAGGGGGGGGGGCGAGGGGCTGGTAAATTTTTTTAACCTCCTTTCATCCCCCCTCGTCCTCCCACAGCTTTTCCACCAACCATGCGTTTAATAGCGTTGGATTGTTTATTCCTCGTCCAGCATAACCACCGAGGACACAGTGTTTTCCATCGCCTCTCCCCGTCTCTTTCCCACTAACGAAAATCCCGGGGGGTCATTACCAGATGGGGGGGGGGGCTGGGTGGAGGGTTGTGGGGTTTAAAAGATATATTTTACAGCCTCAACAATGACAGTGCCGTGGCGGCTCTAAACGAAGCCTCCGCCTCTCTGGAATTGTTATTAAAGACGGCGGGGAGTCAGACTCACTCGCCCATTTTCTTTGTTTCCGTCGAGCCAGTAGTCGTCGTCCTCTCTTTTTTCCTCCTGTGTGTGTGTGTGTGACAGAGCTCAGCTTAACGTCCTGTCCGTCTGTCGCGTTGTTCAATACAGAAGTGGCGGCTCGGTTGTTTTAATAGCTCCTCCTCGGTGCGAGGGACCGACGGAGGGAGTAATAATTCCCCCGAGGAAGAGGTACTTAAGACACTGTCCGTCGCGTTGTCTTATGATGAGCAGTGGCGGAAGGGGGGAAGGGAAGGGAAAAGAGAACAGGACGAGGAGAGAGGGGGAGAAGAGGGAAAGAAGAAGCCGCGTACAGGTAAAAGGTACGCTGAATGCGTGGAGCTTAATTGGCCAGATGATCTGATTATTTCTCATGGAACGAAGAAGCGTGACCGAGCAGCTGAACTCTTGCTCTGTACAGTCGCCGCCGCGCGCAAAATAGTCCTGCGACAAACTCCCTCCATGTTGGCAAATTGACGCCATGATGGCCTGGTTAACACGGTCGACGTCTCCGGAGAAGTCTCGTGGGCTAAATTAAATTATTTACAACAAAACCTTCCAAAAAAAATAATTTTTTTTTCGAGCTAACCAAATCGTCGTCGTCGTCTTAAATGTAACCTTCCGCTCTTCCCCTCCCCTTCCTCCCAAAAAAATATTTTGAGCTAACCAAATCGTCGTCGTCGTATTTAATGTAACCTTCCGCTCTTCCCCTTCCTCCCAAAAAAATATTTTGAGCTAACCAAATCGTCGTCGTCTGTAATGTAACCTTCCGCTCTTCCCCTTCCTCCCACCCAAAAAAAAATTTTCGAGCTAACCAAATCGTCGTCGTCGTCTTTAATGTAACCTTCCGCTCTTCCCCTTCCCCCTTCCTCCCAAAAAATATTTTTTCGAGCTAACCAAATCGTCGTCGTCTTTAATGTAACCTTCCGCTCTTCCCCTTCCTTCCAAAAAAATATTTTGAGCTAACCAAATCGTCGTCGTCGTCTTAAATGTAACCTTCCGCTCTTCCCCTTCGCCCCCTTCCTCCGAAAAAATATTTTTCGAGCTAACCAAATCGTCGTCGTCGTCTTTAATGTAACCTTCCGCTCTTCCCCTTCCTCCCAAAAAAATATTTTTCGAGCTAACCAAATCGTCGTCGTCGTCTTTAATGTAACCTTCCACTCTTCCCCTTCCCTCCCCCAAAATATTTTTCGAGCTAACCAAATCGTCGTCGTCTGTAATGTAACCTTCCACTCTTCCCCTCACTCCCAAAAAAAAATTTCGAGCTAACCAAATCGTCGTCGTCGTCTTAAATGTAACCTTCCACTCTTCCCCTTCGCCCCCTCCCACCCAAAAAAATATTTTTTTCGAGCTAACCAAATCGTCGTCGTCGTCTGTAATGTAACCTTCCACTCTTCCCCTCACTCCCAAAAAAAAATTTCGAGCTAACCAAATCGTCGTCGTCGTCTTAAATGTAACCTTCCGCTCTTCCCCTTCGTCCCCTTCCTCCCAAAAATTTTTTTTCGAGCTAACCAAATCATCGTCGTCGTCTTTAATGTAACCTTCCGCTATTCCCCTTTCCCCCTTCTTCCGAAAAAATATTTTTCGAGCTAACCAAATCGTCGTCGTCTTTAATGTAACCATCCGCTCTTCCCCTTCCCCCTTCCTACCAAAAAATTTTTTTCGAGCTAACAAAATCGTCGTCGTCTGTAATGTAACCTTCCACTCTTCCCCTTCCTCCCCCAAAAAAATTTCGAGCTAACCAAATCGTCGTCGTCGTCTTTAATGTACCTTTCGCTTTTTCCTCCCAAAAAAATTCTTTTCGAGCTAACCAAATCATCGTCGTCTTTGTCTTTAATGTAACCTTCCGCTCTTCCCCTTCCTCCCTCCCATTTTCACCTTGCAAATGGACATCCGTCAGCAGCGTCGATTTTTCTTTCTTCCTATTGCAGTCCTAACCTCCCTCTCCTCCCTGCAATTTGATATGTAAATCCCCCCTAAGTCAAGCATATTAATTAAATTCGTGGTTACGATTCTCACTTCCGGTGGCGGGGGGGAGGGGAAATAAAATTGCACGCGGTTTCTTTGTCCGTGAGCTTAATCAAGTCGCTGGAGCATGCTCACGTACATCAAAATAGTTCATTGTTTCCAAAAGAAAACGAATCGTTCTCATAATT
Organism: Eucriotettix oculatus; assembly: GCA_034510155.1. Lineage (NCBI taxonomy): Eukaryota > Metazoa > Arthropoda > Insecta > Orthoptera > Tetrigidae > Eucriotettix > Eucriotettix oculatus. Next base: position 64,644,739 of record CM067382.1, on the reverse strand, counting down.
TCGTGACTATTACTTCGTTTCTTTTTCTTTGTTTTTTTCTTCTTTCGTTTGGCCATTTTATATTCACATTAATTCGGATTACGTAATGTGGCGTTTCAGGTTGAACCGCGTCGCTGGGCGTCGTCAAGATAATTAACTACAACTATCTATCTATCGATTCTTTTTTTTTCTTTTCTCTTTTAGGGTGACAAACCCTTAAGTAACCCTGGAACTGATCCGGGTCGATAACAAAAAAAAACACTTGGAAAAGTTGCTGTACTCTTTTCAATCCATTTTTCTATTATTATTACTTTTATGGAACTTGGCTTCAGCTGAAATAACCTTTTCAGTGCCTTACCCTGAGTAGAATAGTAAAACTTCAAAAAAATTGAAGTAGTTAAAAAATGAGAACTGAAGTTAATAGTTATTTAACCTAAGTACTGAAGTTAAAAAAAATGTTTTAATATTATTACTTTAAGTTTTAACTTCAGTGCTTCGTTTCAAGTACTTCCATTTTGAAATTTTTGTTTTAATAATAATAATAATAGTAAAATTTCAGAATTGAAGTGCTTAGTGTTAAGTTAAGATTAAATAACAATAATTATTTCAACGAAGTAATGATAATACTTCAAAATTGAAGTACTTAGAACTAGGTACTGAAGTTAAAATTGTTTTAATAATTAATTTAAACCCGAAATAATAATAATACTTCAAAATTGAAGTACTTCGAACTAGGTACTGAGGTTAAATTTGTTTTAATAATTAATTTAAACACGAAGTAATAATAAAACTTCAAAATTGAAGTACTTCGAACTAGGTACTGAAGTTAAAATTGTTTTAATAATTAATTTAAACACGAAGTAATACTAATAAAACTTCAATATTGAAGTACTTCGAAGTAGGTACTGAAGTTAAAATTGTTTTAATAATTCATTTAAATACAAAATAATAATAATAAAACAAAAAATTGAAGTACTTGGAACTAAGTACTGAAGTTAAAACTAAATTAATAACGAATAATATAATAAAACTTCAAATTGAAGTACTTCGAACTAGTACTGATTAATTGTTTAATAATTATTTTATTATATATTAGTCTTAATAATTAATTTAAACACGAAATAATAATAATAAAACTTCAAAATTGAAGTACTTCGAACTAGGTACTGAAGTTAAAATTGTTTTAATAATCCATTTATACACGAAATAATAATAATAAAACTTCAAAATTGAAGTACTTCGAACTAGGTACTGAAGTTTAAATTGTTTTAATAATCCTTTTAAAAACAAAATAATAATAATAATAAAACTTCAAAATTGAAGTACTTCGAACTAGGTACTGAAGTTTAAATTGTTTTAATAATTAATTTAAACACGAAATAATAATAATAATAATAAAACTTCAAAATTGAAGCACTTCGAAGTAGGTACTGAAGTTAAAATTGCTTTAATAATTAATTTAAACACGAAGTAATAATAATAAAACTTCAAAATTGAAGTACTTGGAAGTAAGTACTGAAGTTAAAACTAAATAAGAATAATAATAAAAAAAACCTTCAACATTGAAGCACTTTCAACTAAGTACTTCAATTCTGAATTTTTAATATTATTATTATTATTATTTAGTTTTAATATTTTTTATTATACATCCTTCCTTCATTCCTCCTTGGCTCTACAACCGATTGAGGGCCTGGGCCTACCGAGTCGTCATCTTGCATGACACATTCCTTCATTTGGAGTGACACGTGGTCGGTCAGCGTCGTATCGATCCTCCAACAGTCTATTTATTATACTAAACATAATATATATACATATATATTTTTTAACGATTCATTTATTAATTTCCGAAATTCTTATATCAACACTTGTAAATTTTTATGAGAAGTGGAAACGCTTAATAACCAAACTGAACTGAACTGCCTCCAATGCATTATTAGTGTAGGTAATAACCTGAAGATGACTCCCTAGCGTGGTGACGAAACGTCAGTTTAATTGAATATTAAATTTATGCCTTGGTAGTTTACTCGATTTTAATAGAAAATATATGTCTGAAAGATTGGAATAGTTGTTGGTTTTTTTTTACTAAATTTTTAATCTGGACCTCTCTCACGTCCCGGAGACTCCTTGGAGGTAGTTTCCCGTAAGAGGGATTAAAGGTGGGGGATCATTCATTCTCCGTAAGAAGTTGAAAGTAAGTCGATCGTTTTACGTAGACCCGAGTCGGGTTTCAGGTTTGATAGCCGCACGCGCGTGTGTCTTCTTCCTCTGTGGTCTTGCCTTTAATTTGCCAGGGAGGAAGAAGAAGACGACGAGCGACGACGACACAGGATATCAAACTGGAATGACTGGTTTCTCCAAAACGTGTGCGGAGATTATTTAACACGCATCGCTGCTTTCCTCCGCCGCAGTGGGTTGGTAGCCAGCCATCGGAACTATTTAAATTTTTGCCTGGTGATTTTGTGTGTGTGTCCTTTTCTCCTTTTTTTCCCCCCTCCCCCCTCTTTTTCCCTCTACTCCGTCTGAGACGTGTTAACGAGAATCTCGATTGGTCCGTCCTCGAATTGATAATAGGAAGGGACCAGCAGAAGACGCATCTGTAAATACAATTACTGTTTTAAATTAGTTTTTCGTTTGGTGGGATGGGGAGGGGAGGGGAGGGGAGGAAGGGGGGGCTCTTTTACCGGTAGCGCTCCTGGTTTGGCAATTGTATAATTTCACGTTTCTCTTCTCGCCTATTCAGGGACTGCGCTCATTACACAGATATCTATCCCTCCTCCTTCCTCCTCCTCCTCCTCCTCCCTTCTACGTCAGTCACGATCCGAATAATCGGCCCCCCCCCACACACACACCCCTGAACTCATCTCGCCTCCGAGATCTTTATTTGCCAATAATGGAATAACGAGGCGGAAATAACGACATTGCCTAATGGGTGTGGGAGAGAGAGAGAGCAGAGAGAGAGAGAGAAAAAAAAAGAGGAGAAAAAGGTAAAGAAGACAGAGTGAGGCTCTTTTCAATTGAACGCCGATCCGAATTCGTGCACTCGAAACACGCATCTTATTTTGGGCGGGCGGCGAAATGTGGCAATTATGGACCGGGTGGAAAGAGGCGGGGACGGGCAAATAAGGATTTTATAACTCTGCAGCTCAATCTGGAATCACTCGATTGGAATTAATTAATTGACCGGTTAGATAAGAGGGCCCTGAGGGAAAAAGGGGGGGAAAAATGGCGAGATTCGTCTTCTCCACTATCGCCTTGAAGACTTTCCGAAGGTTCCCAGAGCTTCGGTGGAGTTTCCAAATATACCACGATGACGATAAGAGTTGCAGAAAGGATTCTTCTATTAATTCTTTAATTTTATCATAAAATTGTGAAATTTTTGATTTCTATTAATGATTCTTAGCCTTTTAAATTCATGATTATAACCTTCTTTTGATTATTAGCCTTTTAAATTTATGATTTTAACCTTCTTTTGATTCTTAGGCTTTTTAATTTATGATTTAAACCTTCTTTTGATTCTTAGGCTTTTTAATTTATGATTTAAACCTTCTTTTGATTCTTAGGCTTTTTAATTTATGATTTAAACTTCTTTTGATTCTTGTTTCAAGAAACAACATGCAACCCGTTTCCCATGCTGTTTAACATATATATACACAGAACCAGCGCTGGAGAAAGTTAAAAGACGAATATTGGAAAATGAATCATACAGAAAGGAGAGAAAAAAAGCCCCTAAGGAGTCAAAGAGTGAAATTCCGTGCACAGCTAAATTTTTGCCTGAAGACGTCTCAAATGAGAGACGAAACGTTGTAATATTTGAATCAAAAAAAAATATATACCGACAAAGACTCATTCAATGTATATTTTAGTTTAGTGCCTCACGCGCGAGCAAAAAAAAATAAATAATATTAACGAAAATAGGAGGATGGAACTACAAATAGAATGTGGAGTTAGGAGGAGATCAGTTTGGGTTTCAGGGGTAAGAGAAGCGATATTTACTTTCGACAAAAATTTTTTCGAAGACAGGATAATGTGCACTGAAACTCAACTATTGAGGATTTTTGAAGAGCACAGCAAGAAAATGTCGAGAGAGAGAAAAAAAAGAGAGAGACCTCTACAGAAGGCAGTCAGCGGTAAATAGGATTGGAGATCAAGGAAAAAAGAAGAGCAGAAATCTAGAAAGGAGTGAGACAAGGCTGCAGTACGTCGCCAGTGCTGTTTAACTCATATATGTATCCATCAGGCGACGAAGAAAGTTAAAAAAGGGAATATGGAAAAGGAAGTGTACCGCGAGGAGAAAAAATATTAGGTGAGTCGCGGAGGTAGATTTGGAAGCCATAATACATAATGGCATTGAAAGTGGTCCTGGAGGGAGAAAGAGTTCAATATGAAGATTAGGAAGAGAGGGAAAACCAAGGTAATGGAGTGTAGTATAGGAAACGGTGAAATAACAAAGGGGAAAAGGGATATTTTGACGGGAAGTTAAGGAATTCTGCTACTTGCTCAGGATAATAATAATTTTGAGTGGGGAATTACAGCCAATATAAGTATGAATGTTGTTGATAATATGGAGTGAATCTTTATATGGGTGCGACGATACGTGGACGGTAAGAGTTGTAAAAATGGAGGGTGCGGTGGAAATAGAAGTTTTCGAATTGTGCTGCTGTAGACGAATGAGATGATTGGATTAAATAACTAACCAGGGAACAATATGGAGGACTTTGAACGGGAGAGAAGGGGCCACGTTTTGAAACACGAAGGGTCCTTGTAAAAATCATCATCATCAGAGGGAAGTTAAGAGAAGAGCGAGGAGGCTTAGGATGGAATACGCTGAACAGACTAGGGAGGATGTTGGGGAAGGGGGGAAGGAGGGAAGGAGGGCTATGTTCTTGTTTGAATGAGACCGGACTAAGGACTTAGTACTACTGCATCATCACCAACATTTCAGTCCACCCGTTTAGCAATTAAATATTCTCCGGGGCCCCCTGAAACGAATGTTTTTTTTTCTTTCTTTTCGTAAGAAGAATTATTGATACGGTTGTCTTTATTTATGTTTAAGGCTTGTGTAGAATGAAGTTGTTGCGATTGCGAGTGAGGGTGAGGGTGAAGGTGAAGGTGGTGGAGAATTTGTGGCCACCCTGAACACCTTCTTTTATTTAGTGTGAAGGCCTTTGTAACGACGACAACGAGGAGGGGGGAACGGGTCCTTACACCCACCCACCTCGCGCCCCCTAAATCAGACCAGACCAGGCCAGGCCAGGCAGTGAACCCTTGGCCCCTTCCACGACCCCTCCGTGGCCGCGGCGCGATAACGACGTGACCGGGATAAGATCTCAGGTCACGTTCTGATTAAGCACTCCCCGAGGCGCGGGCACGAGGTGATAATTAATTTTTTATCGGCAGGCAGGTAGGGTTTGGGTCGGTTCGTTCGTTCCTTAGTCCTGGTATGTGTGTGAGAGAGAGAGAGACAGTGAGAGCGTGAGAGGCCACGGAATCATGGAGGTGGAGGAGGAGGAGGAGGACGACGAGGTGGATGGAGGTGGACTGGACTTGAAATCGCTTTGACCCGCCGCACGACCGCCCAATTCCCAGCTTTTTCTCTCTCTCCCCCCCTTGCAATTTTTTTTTCATCTCCTCCTCCTCCTTCTCCGTGGTCTTGGACCCGCAAGGAGAAAAGCGAAACGTGCAACGGCCCGGACATAAAGTTGTGAGCCACGAAGAATACTTATCAGCATAAACGTGCGATTACGACAGAAATCCTACAAAGAATCCATGGGTTTTCAGTCTCTCCCCTCTGAATAATTGTCGGTAGTTTCGTGAGGGGCGGGGGTAATCAAGTCGGACTCTAACGGAGACGTTTCGTCACCACGTCGGGGAAACATCTTCAGGTTAATACCTAAAATATTGCCACTAAGAATGCAGTTCAGTTTTTTTTGGCTACACATTTTCTCTTTTCTCATCAAAAATTTACAAATTTTGACATAAGAATTCTCAGAAGTTAATGAGTCATTTTATTATAAAAAATTATTTGCAGTCAAGTGTGTGTGTGAAGCCTTTCGGCAGTCTTTTTTTCCTTACAAGGTATCCTGGTGGTAATGAAGAGCAAGCCTGTTCTGCCCTCACACACTTCTTCCCTCTAATTCTTATCTAACATGTCTCTAGACGTGGCCCTTTTAATCTGTCTCTCTTCTCTTTGGTCGACGACCTCCATATTGTTCTCTCTTCTTCCCCCCCCCCTTTTTCCTGCTTAAAACTTGTTGGTTAGTGATTCTTATCCACCCAACGCATTCTCCTACAGCACAACATTTTAAAGGAGACTCTTCTATTCTTGTCCTTTCCGCAACTCCTGTCGTCCACGTTTCGCAACAAAAGCTCCACAGGAACACTTTTTTTTAGCAACTAATATTCACGATTTTTTTTAAAAAAAAAGGGTTGCGAATGAAAAGGGGAATCAGAAAATTTCACAGTTTCAGATTAAAATCAGAAATTTAAAAAGGGGATTAGAATCGAAAAGAGAAATCGAGAAGTTCACAGTTTTAGGTTAAAATCATAAATTTAAAGACTGCCAAGAATCAAAGTGAAAATCTAAAATTTCACAGTTTTGGGTTAAAATCATAAGATAAAAAATGCTAAGAATCAAAAGAAGGTTAAAATCATAAATTTAAAAGGCTAAGAATCAAAAGAAGGTTAAAATCATAAATTTAAAAGGCTAAGAATCAAAAGAAGGTTAAAATCATAAATTTAAAAGGCTAAGAATCAAAAGAAGGTTAAAATCATAAATTTAAATGCTAAGAATCAAAAGAAGGTTTAAGTCATAAATTTAAAAGGCTAAGAATCAAAAGAAGGTTTAAATCATAAATTTAAAAGGCTAAGAATCAAAAGAAGGTTAAAATCATGAATTTAAAAGGCTAAGAATCAAAAGAAGGTTAAAATCATAAATTTAAAAGGCTAAGAATCAAAAGACGGTTTAAATCATAAATTTAAAAGGCTAAGAATCAAAAGACGGTTTAAATCATAAATTTAAAAGGCTAAGAATCAAAAGAAGGTTAAAATCATAAATTTAAAAGGCTAAGAATCAAAAGAAGGTTAAAATCATAAATTTAAAAGGCTAAGAATCAAAAGACGGTTTAAATCATAAATTTAAAAGGCTAAGAATCAAAAGACGGTTTAAATCATAAATTTGCTAAGAATCAAAAGATGGTTAAAATCATGAATTTAAAAGGCTAAGAATCAAAAGAAGGTTAAAATCATAAATTTAAAAGGCTAAGAATCAAAGGAAGATTAAAATCGTAAATTTTAAAGGCTAAGAATCATAAATAGAAATCGAAAAGTTCACCATTTTAGGATAAAATTTAAAGAATTAATAGAAGAATCCTTTCTGCAACTCTTATCGTCATCGTGGTATAAAATACAGGTTCAGACGTTTTATTATTTAATTTGGAGGGATTCTTCTGCAGCATATTTATTACCTATGGGAAAGTGTATGGAAGATTGTCGCGCCGTTACAAAGCTAGAAACGTTATCCTCAAGGAATTTCGCTTTCCGGTTCCAACGGGGAATCAAATAAAATTTTTTCTCCGAGGCTGCCCCCTGGATTGTCTCTTAAAATGTTTCCATTTATTTGGTGACCCGGTCATTTGTCCTACTTTGGGAACACCCTGAGGAAGGGAGGCGGGAAGGAAGGCGGGCGGGGGACAGAGTCGAGGCGATCGTCTGTAATGATGGTCGACGGTGATTTATGAGCTACGATCGCCTCGTGGGCGGACAAAATATTTTCTCCGAACAGAAACAAAAAAGAAAAAAAGAATAGAAAAGGTCGACCGACGGGCTGGGCGAGACCAAGTTGGTCCGGGGCACCTGCGCGTTGCCCTCCCTCGCCCGCGGGGCCCTACGACGCCTAGGCGTTGGCGTCATTGTCTTGCCGCCATCGTCTCACCGGGGGCGGACACCTGTCAGCACCACCACCGTGTCATCGCCGCGGACCAATTACTGGAGTCATCGATCCTCTTATAAATCCCCTAGGGGACGAGAGACGACGCCAAATTAGGGAATGTCTCCGAGGAAAAACTTTTGACTCCCCCTCTCCCTAACATTAACGCGAGTATCAAACGTGGAGGGCGGGGATACCCTTGAGGACTTCTCCTCGTTGCCCACTATTTACATGACGTCATTATAACTGGGAAAATTACACTCTCTTTTGTTCCTCCAAAGATTAGCATCATTATAAGATGACGTAAATGGAAGGAGAATGAACCGGAGGGAAAAAAAAGTAAGTCTCCCATTGTGAAACGAAGAAGAGAATTTATTTTGATTTCACAGATATTTTAAATTCCAGAAGAATATAAAGGGAAATTTAATAGCTTAAAAATGCTTAAAGATTTTTTTTTTTGCAAAGTAAGATAAAGAGACATCCTTACAGTTCGCAGTTAATCCCGATAACATTACCCAAACGTGTTATGTAGAATAAAAATATTTTTAATGCTGTATTTAATTCCAAAATTAATTTGTTTTTTTTAAAAAAAAAAGTGGCGTAACTGAAATTTAAAAAAACCCTCGCATATTTTCAAATTTTTAAATATTTTTCTATATTTATTTTCATATTGATCAGAAGAATAATTATTTCTAGGGAAACAGTGGGTGGTTGTCAATGTAAGACTAGAATAGAAGTGTATCCTTTTTTTAACCAAAAACAAATTTTTTATGGAAAAATATTTATCCCGTCTCAATTTAATTCACAGGACTGTCAATTCTGTCTGACAGGAGTAAAAGGAAAAGTAAGTACCTTGTATTCCCCAAAATAAAATGGGGGGGACGGGGTGAGTTAATATTCTGCTGTAGAATAATTAAAACTTCCCCTGGCGCAGGGAACCGGAGACAAGTAAATTGTCCGACTTCCCAGCCAGTTGGTTGACTGGTCGATAATGCCTCTCTACAGTCACGATATTTATATCGAAATAGAAACATGCTTGCTTCGGGAAGGGAAAGAGAACAGCACACGAAATCGTTTCTCTCCTCCTCTTCCTTCTCCTTCAACAAGCCACGGTCAATTAAAGACAGAGGAGAAGAAAACGCAGCTTTGATGTTCAAATCTTAATTGCTTTGATACAGCAACACGGCATCCCCGAAATATTTACAGCGCGGCGGAAGTCAATTACGAGTTACAGCGAGCGGCCAACCTCTTGACGCGTCGTGATATCTTTTTTATTTCTTCCTCCCCCTGAGGGACGGAAAGTAGCCCTGGTTTTTTATACTTTAATTTTTTTTTAAATCCTTGCTTTGGAGCCTATTGAGGACCTTTGGCCTACAGGATCGACTTTTTTCTGGAGCGATACGTGGTCAGCAGTCTTAATCCCAGTCTCCGTGACGTTGACTGCACAAACATCCAGGACTCAAACCCCGAACCTTTATGTTCTGAGACAGCGACGCTAGCCACTACACCACAAGAGTTCATAATTGTCAACAAATGTTGGATCAATTTTGTTTTCTCGCCAAGTATTTCTTCAGTAAACCAGAGAATTTTCTGGCTTGTTTTTCTTAATTTTCAAAATTCCACCCAATTTGATAAAGAGTTCACTACTCCACTGTAAAAGTAATTGGAATTATTTCTGTACTGATCGTTATATTGGGTATCGATTTACGGAACATTGAAAAATCTCAGGAATTGTAAATCATACTTATTATTAAAAGTAAAATAAAAAGAATGGCTAAAAGTCAGAAGTAGAAGAATTTTAATTAAATCGTTTGAATTTTAAATTATGAACTGAAAGTGAAGTGGTCACAAAAGTTACGGGAGAAACGTTTCGATTCAATTTGGATCGTACAATTTCATTTGTAATTTATCTCTGGAATTATTCCATACAGAATGCTGCGCCTTTTCGGCTTAATAAGTTGGTGTAATAGTCAACAAATGTCTATAATAGTCAACAGAGTGCTATGAATTTTGCTTAATAATTAGGTATAGTAGTCAATTAAGGTCAAGAATGGTCAACAGAATGCTATGAATTTTGCTTAAGAATTAGGTATAGTAGTCAATTAAGGTCAACAGAATGATGTGACACTTTTTAACCTACGATATCGGTGTCAACAAATGTCAATAATAGTCAACAGAATGCTGTGTGACTGTTGTTATAATTTTATCCTATTTTAGTAAACAGGCGATTTTTTTTTCCCTCTCGTTTTTCTACAGACGTCACAGAGGTTAATTATCTTATAATTTCATCTATAATTATTGTAATATATATATATATATATATATATTAATATAACTGTGTGTAAAATCTTTGGTTTTCTTCGTATTTTTTAGGCTGAAAATTATGTATTGTCGCGCCTGAGAAAGACGTTTTGAGCTTTTGTCATTGCTTTCTAATAAAAAATTTAATTTTTATTTCCTGACTTATTTTAAATTGCTTAAACACGTTCATTTTCAATGACGTCAAATTACTGTCGGTATTCATTACATTACTTGTACGAATTGAATGAGGTATTTTGTCTTTATATTTATTTATTTATTTATTTACTGAGTCAGATTAATGTAAATGTTTTAATTGGGATGATCAAGGTGTTGTTGTTTTTTTTCTCTCTCTATCTCTCTTTCTTTTTTTGGAATTTATTCCGTCGCCTTAATGAGGTAGTTAACTCTCATCTCTGTGTTTTATTATTATTATTCTGCCCTTGTCGTTATCTGATGATTGTCTGTAATTCCTTCCTCGAAATGGTTTGCAAGTGTGGTTCTTTCACATTCGGAGCTGTTAACGAATCAAGTTAGGATCGCCCCCTTCTCTCTTTTTTTATCGTTTTCTCCCTTTGAGGGGGCTGCTGAATGCGTGACCGTGATTGCCTGGGATAGTATAATAGTCTCTCCCCCCCTTCCTCCTCTCCCCCTTCCTCTTCTTCAACACGTCGACACCCAATCACACCTACTTCTTCGTCTTCTTCTTCTTCTGGGGGGTAATCAAGTCCATTCCACCCTTCCAACGAATCGCTAACGAACTTCGTTATCGTCTCATTATCAGAAAGCCTTTCGGACTCACATACGGATCAGAGGGACGTGCTCGCATTAATCCTATCACGTCACGAAGGAGACCACACACACACACACATACACAAAGCTGTTAATGAACTCGCCTCGCTCTGGACTCTTCCCCCCTCCTTCCCTTCCTCCTCCTCCTCCTCCTCTAAGAACCTAACAAACACACTTTTACCTTGATAAATGTTTTAATTTCATCTACAACAGTTCAAGCTCTACCCACCACCACAATCATCATTTCTCTTCATTGTCCGTCGATTTGTGTCCAGCCAACGAGCTTTAGTAACCTTTCCTAGCATTATTCTTTTCCTCTATATATATATATAAAAAAAAGAGCCCCCCAGCCAGCCCCGCCTGAAATTTGACACCATTTGTCATCGGAAACGTCTCGGAGAACAAAAGATCTCGCCTCCTCCTCCTCCTTCACCTTAGTAGTTAACCAACCATTCAAATGTTCATTATACAAAAAAGGCAAACACCGCCGTTGTTGTTGTTGTTGTCGGAGAATATTTCGTGTGAAAAATGATTCATTAAACTGCCATTAATCCGACCACCAAGAAGAAACAGAAGGCAATTTTTTTTATTTTTTTATTTATTATTGTATCGTAAAAAAAAAGTGCGCGCTTTGTTGTTGTTTTTGTATTCAGTCCTAAGACTCTAATGATAACAAATATATATATATCAATTATGCTATTTTACCTTTCTTTATTTCATCTTTTTATAATCTTTGACTATTCTCAACTGTCATTGTACAGTTATATATATCTATATACGTTTTAAACTGATGTTTCACACCCGGGACAGAAACCTATTCTTTTCTATTTAATTAATTAATTACATCTTTTAATCGTCGATTGTTGTTGTTGTTGTCTTATTTATTCATTACAAACAAGTTAAAACTTACTCTGTCGTCCCGCCCGCCCCAAATTTTTCGTCCTTGGGGAAGGCGAATTTTTATTTTTCTATTTCTTCAGTTTTTTTATTTCTGTCACCCCTTACATAGGTGCCCTAGGTGAATTGGCAGACACGTCTTTTATCTATATATATATATTTTCAAATTAAGGATAATATTTCAAGCATGTAAGTTTGAAACAGAGAGCCACGATATTGTTATTATTAAAAAAAGTACTCTGTTCGTTTTTTATTTATTTCTTTTATGGAAGTGTACTGTGTGGGTGTGGGTAAATCCAAGTTGTCGTCTCTATGCGTATGACATTTTTTAACGTTGTTACTTTAAATTTTTATTTTTTAATCACAGCAATCTCTCTCTCTCTCTCTCTCTGGACTCCAGTTTTTTTTTTTAAAAAAAAGAATTAGGTTCTTTAGTTCAGACATTTGACCGCTTGCGCGCGCTGCTGTCTGGACCGAATCTCGTTGCCGCATTCCTGTGGGCGAGGGCGTGACTTATGCGTCACTTCATTACAGCGTGCATTGTTCCAGTGTCGTGGGACACGATCAATCAGCCTCCTCCAGAGATACCATCTGAGGGAGAGAGAGAGAGATGCGTGTGTGTTATGTCCCCTGGACCGGCCTGGACTACTTCCAGGACAAGGGCTCACGCACGAAGCCTCCAACAAATAATAATAATAAAAACAAAAAGAAAAAAAGGGAAGGGGGAAGGGGAAAAGGGCAGCAGCATAAAACGGCCTCCTCTATAACACACTGATGGAGATATTCCGCAGTGAATCTACCGGAAAATTGGAAAATGCTTTCGCAATCAGCTGCGATAATCTCTAATTTTTCACGGGGGGCGGCGAAATCCAGTCGGTAAATTTCCGTATATAACACACCCTACCAACCACAAAGAACGCCCAAGGAAGGAGAAGGCCACAAGAAAAAAAATTCCTCCTCCTCACCAAAAAACAGGTTATTATTATAATTCTCATCATCAACCCAAAAAATAATATTTTCAACATTATACTACTAAGCAATGAGGCGACGGATTTTTTTTCCAAAAAATAAAAAATAAAAAAAATAGTTCTACGCAGACTGCAAATTTTTTGATCACACTTTCCCCCTAATAACATATACTACTAAGAAATGAGGCGACGGATTTTTTTCCAAAAAAAAATAAAAAAAATAGTTCTACGCAGAATGCAAAATTTTTGATCACACTTTCCCCCTAATTCACAAAAAAAAATTTCATTAATACTCATTTATTAAACCCTAATTAGGGGTTTTTGTTAAAAATCAGTCTCAATAATTGCCAAACTTCAAAAAAAAAGACAGCAAACAAATTTATCACTATTTATTCAAAAGCGACGTTTCGTCTCCTTTTTTCTTTTTGAGACTTCCTCAGGCGTACTATAAAACGTAATATTACTAGAAATTAAGTATGGGTTCTTTGTTACAATATTTTAATTTATATATATATATATATATATAAATTGTAACATTGAACGCGTAATTATTCAGTTAAACGATCTTATTAACCACTCAGATTTGTAGAAGTGTAGTAGACATAAAGAGTAGGATGGCACAATAGGCATGGAAGGAAGGGGAATTTACTAATTCTCACAAAAAAAAAATTCATTAGCATTTATTTATTAAACCCTAATTAGGTTTTTTTAAAAAAAAATCAGTCTCAATAAATGCCAAACTTTAATTAAATTATTAATTAAACAAATAAAAACACTTATTTACTAAACCCTAAATAAAGTATTTTTTAAAAAATCAGTCTCAATAATTGCCAAACTTTATTAAAATTATTAATTAAACAAAAAAAAGATGGCCAACAAGTCAGCAAAACAAATTTATCACTATTTATTCAAAAGCGACGTTTCGTCTCCTTGTTTTTTTTGAGACTTCCTCAGGCGTACTACAAAACATAATATTACTAGAAATTAAGTATGGGTTCTTTTTTTACAATATTTTAATTTTTATATTTATAAAAATTGTAACATAGAACGCGTAATTATTCAGTTAAAGATCTTATTAACCACTGAGATGGTAGAAGTGTAGTAGACATAAAGAGTAGCATGGCACAATAGGCTTAGGGCTAATATAAGTGTGAATATTAGGAAATCGTTGCTAAAAGCGAAACGTGGACGATGGGAGTCGCGCGGAAAGGGAAAAGAATAGAAGGGCTTTGAAATATATCACTATAGGGGAATGAGTTGGATAGAATCACTAACGAGGAAGTTATAAGCAGAATAGGGGGAAAAGGGAAAAATATAGATGGCCAAGAGAAGGGATGGATACATTAACAGGCCACGATTTAACTGGTCTTGGGAAAAAATTTTTGCATTAGAGGGAAGCGCGTGGGGTAAGAACAGTCATTGGTGGACACACGCCACGCAGATAACAAGAAATGAAAAGGCTTGCGCAAGGTAAATTAACATGGAGGGAATTGCAACGAGACCATTCTTAGGAATGTAGACCGCAACAACAACAAAAACAACAACATCCTCTATTAGAACACAACAGGTCACATATATATATACCGAAAATACCAAAGTACCGGGGCGGTTACTTTTATGCAAAAAGAAACAGAGAAACGAAGAGAAAAAAAAATATTAAATTGAAATCCCCCCAAATAATTTTTACTTGGAAAAATTCTAGGTAAAGATCTCGTTGTTACCGTGTCTTACATTTACATAATGGATTTGTAAAAAAAAAATTTTTTTTACATGAACTATGAGATTTTTTTAGTGACCAATTAAGTCCTGGAAATAGTTTCTTCTTTTTTTTTCACCTGGGAAACTATTCCATTATTATTTCCAGGAAATTTAATGTAGATTTATTATTATGATGGAATGAAGATAGGTGGTGTTTTAATTTTCTTTTGTCCGCGACCGTAGCTATTAGAAACTGGAATAATATCTGGAAGATTTTACGGTAGATTACGTAGGTTGGTGTGGAAGCTCACCTTTCTCTCTCTTCCTCTCTCTCTCTTTTTTTCCTCGCCTCTAATCCGAGAACCAACCGCGCTGACAGGATTTTCTTCCTTTCTTCCCCCCCACCTTTTAGAAGAGAGAAGATAAAAATCGGGAGGGAACGTGCTGCCTAATTCCGCCGGTCATGCGTGTAGACTCCAAAGGTTCCGACTTTAGGTTCGTCGAAGTTCCGTGTCGAATGAGAAGCCTCTTCAACAGCTTTTACGGTAGCGGAACGCCGCCGCAGTGGTGAGGTGATCATCGCACAGGGAGCCAAAAAGGAGGGGTTACTGAGAGATATATGGCACCAAAGAAAGAGAGAGAGAGAAAAAAATCCACAGCTTCCAAGAGGAAGATGACGGACCACAGCGACTCACTCGGCTCTTTTCCTTCGGTCGTCGTCTTATGAAAATGGAACCACCGAAACGACGAAGGAGTTCGATATTGAAATGATACAACTATTTTGGGCGTCGAGAATCTCAAAGAAAAAAATCCTCCAACGCTTTACGTGTAGACAGGTTAAGTCTTCAGTTACCCTCCGGAAAGTCGTCAGTGACCAACCACACATTTATCTTCCACAGGCTTACTTACTATTAATACTTCTCTTTTTGAAGAAGAGAAGGTAGACATAAAATAAATTCAGCTTCAGGGGGAAAAAAATTTTTATTTCCCTACATAAGAAAAGGTATTTACCCTATAAATTAATCACCTGGAAGATTATCAACGTTTAACGCCACGTTTATGCTAAACGGTTGGTAGACTTGTTAGTTTTAATAATTATAAACTCGGGGAAATAAATATTTTAAAAAGATAGAAAATAATATCCCTGTCTTTAATATTATTCTCCCAACATAAAAACTGCATTTTTCTGATAATAATTTTTCCCTATGTTAATCAGTCAGAATAATCAAAACTATTATTTAATTTTTATTTTAAAAACATTATTGAATTATAGGAAAAATGGAGTTTCTTCGAGGAATTTATTAAATTTTGTTAAATGACTGATTTTTATTTAGTAGGATAATAATTTTTTTCCTAATTATCAGTCAACAATAACCAAAATTAAATTATAAGGAAAATGCAGTGTCTTCAAGGAATTCATTAAATTTTGTTAAATGACTGATTTTTATTTAGTAGGATAATAATTTTTTTCCTAATTATCAGTCAACAATAACCAAAATTAAATTATAAGAAAAATGCAGTTTCTTCAAGGAATTCATTAAACTTTGTTAAATGACTGATTTTTATTTAGTAGGATAATAATTTTTTCCTAATTATCAGTCAACAATAACCAAAGTTAAATTATAGGAAAAACGCAGTTTGTTCAAGGAATTCATTAAACTTTGTTAAATGACTGATTTTTATTTAGTAGGATAACAATTTTTTTCCTAATTATCAGTCAACAATAACCAAAATTAAATTATAAGGAAAATGCAGTTTCTTCAAGGAATTCATCAAACTTTGTTAAATGACTGATTTTTATTTAGTAGGATAATAATAACTTTTTTCTAATAATAAATCAACAATTACCAAAATTAAATTACAGGAAAATGTAGTTTCTTCAAGGAATTTATTAAATTTTTTTAAATGACTGATTTTTATTTACAAGGATAATAATTTTTTCCTAATAATCAGTCAACAATAACCAAAGTTAAATTATAGGAAAAACGCAGTTTGTTCAAGGAATTCATCAAACTTTGTTAAATGACTGATTTTTATTCAGTAGGATAATAACTTTTTCTTAATTATCAGTCAACAATAACCAAAATTAAATTATAAGGAAAATGCAGTTTCTTCAAGGAATTCATTAAATTGTATTAAATGACTGATTTTTATTTCGTAGGATAATAATTTTTTCCTAATTATCAGTCAACAATAACCAAAGTTAAATTATAGGAAAAACGCAGTTTGTTCAAGGAATTTATTAAACTTTGTTAAATGACTGATTTTTATTTCCCTATAATAATCAGTCAGCAATACCCAAAACTATAATTTAATTTTGATTCCCAAATTTATTTATTTTAAATATCATCATAAATATATAAGTACAGTGGAAACTTATGTTTGGTTCAGAAAACTATTTCTCTTAACCAAGAAACTCCCAAGTTTTTTTTATTAATGTTTTTTTTTCGTATAAATTGGACCGTCTGAAATATTATCAGTGGCCCAAAGCAACCTTTTTTTTAATCGTTAAGGACGTGGAAATTTATTTAATTAAAAAGAAGATCAAACAGAATAAAATATGAAGAAACTAATCTGGCTTTCAAGAAAGTATTCCTGTTAACCTCGGGAACTGTTTATAATATTTTATTATTATTATTATTAATCATGACTAATATTTTGATTATCTGTCAAAAAAAAATTTCAGTGTTCTTCTTGCCGCAACTGTCTAAGAATTCGTTATTTTTATCCGGATGGCCTTCAGTACCCTTTAATTTCACTTTGGTTATTTTTCCATCTAAAAGTTAATTTTTTTTATATTTCGTTTCTGTCTGTGACCTGCGTCACTTTTATCTTAAAGGCACGGGAAACTTTTTTTTGTTAAATAATGAGTGTATAAATATTCTAGATAACGTTATTATAACATTGAAAGATATAATTGTAAGACAAATTATGATTTTATTATTTTCGACCCCGCAGGAATAATAGGTTTTTCACCCTGTATTATCCTTAAAACGTTTAATTTTTCCTTCTTCTCAGCCCATTGCTGTTACCTGACATATTTCTTCAAGAAGTCTCACGCAGTTCTTTTCCTTTCTTTTTTTTTTACAGTCGTTGTCTCCTTTGTCGTCAACTTCTCCACAACCTTCTGGGAAGTGGGAAGCGGAGGGGAAATAATTTCTTCTTCTAAATCCTGCTTTAATTGCGGCAGTTGTCTTAAGACAATATGCGCTTATCTGATTTACTACCTACCCATTATTATATGAGTTTAATTAAGTTCCTCTCTTTTTTTTTCCTCTCCCTCTTCTCCCGGTTTAGTTCTCAAAGCTCACTCACTGGTTTGGCTTCCCCCTCCAAACCTCACATTTTAAATTTCCCTATTTACATTCTTTTGTTAAGTACTTCCGTTTCCTCTGTCACTAAAATGGCGGCGGCGGCTGCAGTGGCAGAAGTGGAAGTGTCACTCAAACCGCGCAGATTCCTTGCGGATTTCACCGGAAAAGTAGTGACGTTGAACAATATCCCTACATTTTTCTTCCAACCTTTTTTTTTACGTCAAGTTGAACATTAACCCCCCTTTCCACCCCCCTCCACCACTCCACCCCGGAGGAGGTAAAAAGTATATTCTGACGTTACGTGACACGTGGAACTTTTTTATAGTATACCTTTTTTTCCCTTTCCCTTCCCTCTCCTCGCTCTCTTTTTCGTGACGTGCGACAGTTTCGTCGGCTTCTGAAAATTATACCGTTAAAAAATAAATGGGGTGAGGCCAGGAGGGGATGGAGAACGAAGGGGGAGGGGGAGGGAAAGAATTGCTGCCTTTCCCTTCCACCTAACCGGAAATAAGGATCTGTGATTTTATTTTGGTGCCTTGGGGAAAACTTTTTGAGGTTAATCAATAATTTGTACCTTTTTTTCCTTTATCTGGCCCGAATTTTTCACCCCCCCACTATATCTGGTTTTATAGAAAAATAAAACCTATTAATGCGTTCTTCAATTCTCGAAACTATTTGATCCTTTGATCTGCATACTAAAAATTGGTACGTTTATTTGTATATTTTTAATGCAAATGCACCAAAACTTGGTGTACATATTTTGTTTTAAAACCGGGAGAAAAATATTGAAATTATAGTTGAGGGGGAAAAAAACATATGCGAATGTGTCACCACGTGTAACTGTGTGACTGACGTCAGGGAGGCTTAAAAACAGGGGAAAAAAATTTTCCCTCCATTTTTAATTGGACGTGATATGCCGTGACTATTTTTCTTACATTGAGCTACAATGATCTCATCTCTATTAATCAATAAAAACCACCGGGGGACACGTGTAAGGAATATTTTTTTGGAGATATCGTGTGTGTAGATTTATATATTTCCGTTATTTTTTAGAACCACCCTTTTAACGTGACATTTTTAATGACGGAACCAACGTAAACTCCGGAACTTACACAGAATTAATATGTTTTTTTCCCCGTTGAAAAATAGTAGGTTGTCGCTATTTTATTTATATGGTGTAGCATGATTCATACTTATAAATTTGGAAATATTCTGTGCGCTCGCAAATACGCTTTAGAACCACCCTTTCAACGTGACATCTTTTTACGAGGAAGCACGACCCAAATTATATATATCTGTGTAAATTAGGAAAAAGAAATCAAAGGATGTCATTTTATGTCTGTATGATAAACAATTATTGCTCCATACACCCCGGGGTCAAAGTAGAATTAAACTATTACGACGACGACGTTTCGACGAAAATATCACCCATCTTCAACAGGTGAATGACTTTCTTTCTTTCCTTCTTTCGAAACGTCATCGTGGGTTACTCTCTTCTATGATGATGACGTCGTGGTTGATGGGGCCAATAATTGTTTATACACACAGGGGTGGGGTGTCATAATTATTTAATATAAATTTATTTCAGTCGCAAAGAATGGACAAAAATTTTCGTTGTTGAGAATCTTTGGTCGAGTGTTGTAGTTTTTTTCCCCCCCGAGTATTTTGTAACAGTTGAACACCACGAAAATTATTTTCTTTGATTAGAATTTAGTATTAAATGTTTTAATCAGCCTCTTTGCCATTGCTTTTATAATTTAAATATTACGACGAAATGAGGGACGAAACGTCGTAATATTTAATATTTAAATTATAAAAACACTGACAAAGAGGTTTACTAAAACATTTATTAAATATTTAATAGTCAGAAAAATTATTTAATCACAATATAACAGATTTGATGATCTGTAAAGACTGGATAAATAATTTTTCATTCAAGTGAGAAATCCGAACAATTAATTTTATTTTCCGTTGAGGATTCAGTCCGTTGTCGTTGTTATTTATTTTTTTACATTTCTTTTTATACAGTGAAGCACAATTCATACAGGAAATTTTTTTTCAAATATTCCGGCGTTTAGACATTTTAATTTTTGCGTTAAGCTCCTAAATTTTAGTGATGAAACCATTGGGTACCTTGCTGTACCTTCCACAGCTTCCCCTTTTTCAGTTCCCTTCCTATGTTATGAAAGGGAATTGCCTGTTTCAGAATCACCCCTCATTCAGCCTGTTAAGACCCCAAAAATATATATATATATATTTCCGGAGAAACTCCCTAGCAACGTCGTGCTCCCAGATAATAATTAATAAATAATTGATCAATGTAATGAAGTAAGTAATCGGTGTGAGTTAAATGTTCCATTAACTCCATAATGACCTTTAGTTTTTTTAAAAAAAAAATTTTCGTCTGGAATTTATCCTGGTAGACAGTTGTGATGTGACGTTTGTTTGTACGTCATAAACGTTATTTTTTTTTCGTCCCTCCCCCGTATTATTATTTTTTTACTAGACATTATAACAAACAGTAACTCTTTTGTATCGCGTTGTAATGCGAGGATCCCTTAACGGTTACGAGCGGGTTTTTATTTTCAACCGGTGGAAGTTTTTGAAGCCGTATGTCGTTTCCTTTCTCCAGTGGTACCACAGGTCTCCCTCTCTCCCTCTCCCTCTCCCCAACTCCACAGTTGTTAATCTCGATGGTGTGGAGGATAACAGAAGAAATAACTCCTCCGTCGCACTGTCGGCGGTCGGTCCAGATCTGTCGGTCGCTCCAGCAGCATCTGTCGCGTCCGCGTAGCGCTGGAGAGGGGGTCTTGATTTATCGCAAACAGTAAAGAGAGGAGAAGGAGAGGAAGGTGAGGGAGGGAGAGGGGAAAAAAGGAGAAAAGGGACCACTCCACCTCTCCTGCCCTGTACCTTCAAGTGTGTTACAGTTGGCGCACGAGGGGGATGGATTGGATGGATTGATGGATGGATGGGTGAATGGAAAGCAATTTACTCTCTCACAGAAATCAAAAACAAGTGCGGCGAGGGAGCCAGGGGTAATCGGAAATAGGGGGGCGGAGGAGGGATTTTTTTTTTGTCAGTGTGCCACGTCGAGGAAGGAAGGAAACAAAATTAGGTGATATAACTTAGCTGAGCTTTGGCTCTGAAACGAACCTCCCCCCTTTCTTTTTTTTTCTCTCTTCTCTCCCTCGCTTTCCGTCAGTCATAACCAATTTCAGTTCAGACATAAAGGGGGGAACGTGACATTTTATATTTTTCGTCTCTCTCTCCGTCCCTCCTTCGACGGATTTTTTTGACAGACACAGTTAATCTAACAACCCCAGCAGCACAGGGAAAGGGACACACACACACAGAGAGAGAGGGAGAGAAAGAAATGTTTGGAAAACATAAAAAATATATATATTTGTATTTTTAGAAGCTCCACGTCACGAGGGGGAGAGGGTGGGGTGGGCGCGAGGTCGAGGTCCACTTCCCAAGACACTCACGTGAAAAATGTACTTTAATATTTTTTTTTTCGAAGGGTACAAATCATTACTGCGAAAGTTTTCCAAGCCGGAACAGAGAATTTGAGAAATTTTTTAATAATTATTTCTAAACATATTTTTACGGGAAAAAAATAAATATCTATTTATAATAATAATTATTATGTCGTTATATTGGAGCCGTGACTGGAGAGAAATATTCCTTAAATATAAAAATATTATGAGAAATTCCTGGGGAACGAAAAATTATTTTTCACAGTTCGGATGATTATTATTATTATACTTTTTTGCTTCGTATAAAAAAGGGCATGACCGCTAAATAACCTCCATAATGTATTTATATTTTTATTCACCCAATTGAGAAAGAGAGGAAACTTGAAAAACCGTTTATCGCGATTTAAATTTCCTTAAGATTTAAGCCTGTAATTTTTTACTTCAATTAATAACAATTATATTGTGCCTATAAATTAAATAATGAAAAATAAAAGCATAATCCCCACTAATGTAATAAAAAATTGAAAAAATCAATAAACAGGTGAAAAATTATAAACAGAAGCTTAATAGTTGTTTAAGGTATTAATTTTTACAATTTTCTTATTCTTCACGTTGTCATATTAATTATATACCTTTTTAATATTGCATATACTGTATCGTTATCGTCCTAACTGATAATCTGTACGATAAAAGTTTTTAAAATAATAAAAAAATATTTAAAAAAAAAACAGATCGCGACGAAACGTTGTACTCATATTCAAGAGTAAAAAAAACCCCCCCTAGTGGTGAAATCAGGAAGGAAATACAATATTTTTTTAAAATAAATAATAATAACATTTCAAAGTTTACGACGTCACGCAGAATAAATTAAATAACCCGAATACGATCAATAAACTAAATGGTGGAGTAAAGGGGAATTCAACCAGAGATGAAAGAGAAAAAGTAGTATACAGATCAATCATACAAGGTACAACTTCGTATAACCCCCGGTAAACACGGGAAAAAGAAGTTGCAGAAGTCCTAATAGTTGCAATGAGAGGAAATGTTTAAAGGTAAAGACACTGGAACATTTTACTGACACAAAAAGGAATTAATTTTAAAAAATATATATATAGAGTTAACTTTGAGGAGGTTATAATACAGTAATAACAGAAAAGAAACTAGGCTAACTTGAAACGAAAAGCCAGAAAGTAGATGGCCAATTAAGATTTTTTAATAATTGACAATCAATGATAGACGCAGGAAAAGAAAAAAAACGGACGGACGTGGAACATGGAAATGGGGGAAAAGACAACTAACTACAACAAGATGGCGACAAATGTAGTTTAAAATTGTACTTATTTAAAACTGTATCGTTATCGTCCTAACTGATAATCTGTACGATAAAAGTTTTTATAAAAAAAAGAAGCAGAAGCTATTTTACTTTTTTATTTTCCTCAGATCGCACGAACTGAATTACATCCTGTGTGTATTGAAGTAATCCTACTGTCGTCGTAAATTTACCTTTAAAAAAGCTTTTAAATGTTCCGTTTTATTTTTATTTTAAAAGCCCGCATCCGACATCATCATCATTCTCAATACCAACTGGCGTTAAATATTAACCCACAGGTGGAGAGTCGCTGCTGTTGTTGTCACCGCTTTGTACTCTACAAACGTTCATGCATGGAGGAAGTAGAGAAAACCCAGATATTATAATAATGACGACCAACCGAACCTTCCTCGTAGTCTTTTCCTTTCACCGCCACCAAATTCATAACAATTTACCACTAAGGGGGGGGGGGCGGGGGGGTGAAGAGGCGGGGGGGCGAGGATCGAGGACCAATTTTCCTAATGCCACCAGAAACTTAACTTCTAGCCTTAATAAAAGGACCTGTCAGCATTCCCGTTGTTAAATATTTCAGATACATCAATTATTTACAGACACGGTAGCTGCTGCAGCAATTCTTCCTACACCTCTACCTATTGTGGTTGTCAACGATTCAATTAAGGAGAGTACGAAACGTGACGAAACTCGTACAAAACGCGTGAGAAGGAGGTATAACGAAAAAAATAATAATAATTAAGTCGCTATACGGAGCCGTGAGAGGAGGGAAATATTCCATAAATATTATGAGAAATTCCTGGGGAACCAAAAAAAATTATTTTACACAGTTTGGATTATTATTATTATTTTTTTGCTTCGTATAAAAAAAGGGGGATGAGCGCTAAATAACCTCTATAATGTCTTTATATTTTTATTCACCCAATTGAGAAAGAGAGAAAACTTGAAAACCCTTTATCGCGATTTAAGCCTCTAATCTTTACCTTAAATTAATAACAATTATTGTGCCTACAAATAAATTAATTACAATTAAAAGCATAATCCCCACTAATGCTCAGGGTTCATTTTACGTTTTGCCTCATTTTTTTTTATTGCCACAAGGGAAAAATTAAAATGGTAGTTATAATACTTTAATTCATTATATTTAATTTAAAAATAATTCATTGGGCAAAAAAAAATTTTTTTTAATAATTAATTAAATTCAGCTTGCAATAAATAAATTGAAACGGTCACTAAGTCAACATATAATATTACTGCTATTAAATAAAAAAAACGCGACGTTTCGATTCCGTTTTCGAGGCTTCATCATCATCATCAGGCGAAAAATTTAGCAATTCATGTCCCTCACTCGTCCGAAAAATTTCTTTAATACATTTAATAACCTTTTCGTGGACTTTTGGGAGTCAGAAAGTGAAGGAAGGACGTGTGTTCATAAATTTTTATGCCTGATGAAGTCTCGAAAACGGAGTCGAAACGTCGCATTTATAGAAATTAAATGGTAATAATATTTATATGCTGACTTATTTGGCCTTCTTTTTTATTTATTGGAAAATTTTAGTCAGAAAAATATGATAAAATCCTCATTGATTGATAGTTAACATTTCCCTCTTATAACGGTAATGGGGAGTGGGAGAGTGGTGTTGGGGTTGGTTATCCTCTTTGCAAATATCTCTCCTGTTTTGTTGAACGGTAAAATATTGACAATTACCCTTCAAAGCGTGTGTCTCTATATCACCGTGCCCCCCCAACCCACCCCCCTCAACGCACCCCTTCAATAACAGACGTAATTATAATGACAAATACAGACTAGAGTCATTAATACCCAACTTGTTGTTAACGGTGTTTACTTTTTTTATATATACGGTTGGTAAATCGCCCCGGAATCGTTCGACAAATTTGCGTTAGACAACTAACTGTGGCGGGTTTCAGATACACACGAGTGGTTTATTAATCCGTCACTAATTGCGAGTAAACACCTGAAATTATTAATTCATCTCTATCCCCCTCTCTCTATCCCCCTCTCTTTCTCTATCCCCCTCTCTTTCTCTATCCCCCTCTCTTTCTCTATCCCCCTCTCTTTCTCTATCCCCCTCTCTTTCTCTATCCCCCTCTCTTTCTCTATCCCCCTCTCTTTCTCTATCCCCCTCTCTCTATCCCCCTCTCTCTCTACCCCTGCCTCTATCCCTCTCTCTTTCTCTATCCCTCCCTCTCTTCTCTATCCCCCTCTCTCTATCCCCCTCTCTCTATCCCCTCTCTCTATCCCTCTCTCTTTCTCTATCCCTCTCTCTTTCTCTATCCCCCTCCCTTTCTCTATCCCCCTCTCTTTCTCTATCCCCCTCTCTCTATCCCTCTCTCTTTCTCTATCCCTCCCTCTATCCCTCTCCCTCCCTCTCCATCCGTTGTGGCTCTTCAAGATTATTATTTCGTTTCCACGAACTTTATTCCTCGGCCCCCATCACCCCCCGCCACCTTTTCCCCAAGTGAAGCCTGCAAAAGTAATTCAACACCTAAGAAACCGTTCACTTTTCTAAGAAACGTTACTTCGGAAAAGAGAGAGAGAGAGAGAGAGAGAGAGAGGAAAAAAAATAATTCACTTCATTTTTCTTAAAAGAAATGTGGAAAAGGATTCCAAACGACAAACGGAATACAAACACAGAGACTTTACTGTTTATTATTCAAAAGTTAAGGAATTCTGCTACTTGTGAAGCGTAATAACTAGGGACGGTAGAAAATGAAAAGGCTTGCGCAAGATAGGTTAGCACCGCGGGTTGCAACAGACCAGTCTTAGGACTGGATACCACAACAACAACAACAGCAAGGCTGAAGACTTTATAAAATTATTTAAAACGAGAAATTTTATACTGTCGAATCATTATTATTTTTTTCCTGAAGACGTGATCCCACGTTTTCAAATAATTTTTATTTAGGACTATTCACGGTAAATTTTTTCTCGTTTTTTTTGGGCGAGCGATGACCTGCGGGCGGCTCGAAACGTAGCAACGACATTAATTTTCGTCAAGGGGAGAAATAAATAAATATATATATATTTTTTTTGGCTAATATTCATTGTATGTAAACGGCTAGGGTAAAATTGGAAACCCCGGTTAAAGTTGTCTATTATTGATAGCACATGGCCATTTTTATAAAAAAAAATTTGCAAGTGAATTTGGTTGGAATATGGGGAATTTTCGTGAGAATTTGTTTACAGATTTGTGTTGTGTTGTGCTGTGCTGTGCTTAAAAAAAGTTTTCAAACGAACGTCATAATTTGTTGCGTTATTACTATGTTTACTATGAAATTAATAGTTTAAAACCCCCCAAAAATAAAGGTGAGAAAAGTACGTATTCTTATTTGATTATTCCTCATCCGATCCAAACACAGGAAACTGTTTGGGTAACTAAGTAACTAAGTTGTCAGTTACTTGTTTACGTGTTTTTTTTTCGTATTAGTGTATTGGAAATGCTACAGTTGGCAACGCGTCGGTGTGTGTGGGGAGGGGCGGGGGGTAAATGCTGAGGTTGGCAGCGCTATGACGTCACACTCGGTCTCCACACATGGTCAATTTACGATAATTTTTAAAGTTCGCGTATATCTTCAAAAATTAGTGATTTCTTACAATTTTTTTTTATGGCAACGCGTCGGTGTGGGGAGGGGCGGGGGGTAAATGCTGAGGTTGGCAGCGCTATGACGTCACACTCGGTCTCCCACATGGTCAATTTACGATAATTTTAAAGTTCGCGTATATCTTCAAAAAATTAGTGATTTCTTACAATTTTTTATTATTATGTTTTCCGTTCTAAAAACAGCGATTTTTGGGCATTTTCTTTTTTTTAAAAAAAATCTGCTTGTTTACACACACCATAATTTTCTACCAATATTTTACAGGCTTGAATCAGGGTTAATTATTTTTTCTAATGGTTAAATAGTGCATTTGTAACGTTTCCTACCTTCATCGTGGAGGGCTGCCGGGGACGGTTGGCTGTGGTCCTGGGGGTGGGTTGAGGTTGACTCTTCGCTGCTCCGGTATTTCACTAAAATTAATTGTAATTCTTCACACACGAGACACGAACCGAGTCTTTCACCACCTGACTCACAAATTCGACTACTGAAATACCCCACTCCTCCTCCCCTCCTCGTGTGTTTACGAGTTAGCCCCTGTATATACACACGTCACTATTTGTTTATAGTTTCAACCCTTTCTACTCTAGTTAGTCCTCGGCATTTCCTCCCTAGCTTCTGTTGACGACTGCTGCTACCTACATTTTTTTTAAAAAAAATAATTTAACATTTGAATAATTTTCGGTCACTACAGCCTGTGCGACATGCGCGTCTAAAAAAAATTTTTTTATTATTCCATCCTTCACACCACATGAGGGTTCCATATTTAGGACCGAAACGTCATGTTAATAAAGTGTTCAGAATAATTTTTTTTCCCTGCTGACTCATACTATTTATTTACTGATTAACATTTACGTCAAAAAAAATTTATTATTATTTGAAAAAAAAATTAATTTACCCCCAAATTATTATTTTTTAATATATATTTTTTTTGTGTGTTTACATGAAAAGTTTTAAGAAGAGAGTGAAACGTCGTCGTCGTTGTCGTTAAAAACGATATATTCAGTTTTCCGTATCCGACACCATTTATTTATTTTATATTCTTAAATAGGAGGTTTCTATTCTTAAATTTTCTTAAAGTTTTCAACATTTTCCGGCATGAAACGATCCCAGAAGAGGACGAAACGTTGTCGTCGCTTGTTAAAACGCTAATTTTTTTTATAAAAACATTGTAAATAGTTTACTGAGCCAAGGCCATTTATTTATTATTATTATTATTTTATAATATGTGGGTGTTTTTTCGACTTTTATCTCCTTAAAGTTGTAAATTTTTGCTGGCATGAGAAAAGGACGAAACGTCGTCGTTGTCGAGAAAACGATATATTTTTTTAAAAAATAGTTTTCTGAGCGCAGGAAATTTATATATTTTTGTTTCATATTAAAAAAAACAGGTGGGTGTTTAGTTTCCCTTTAATTTTCTTAAAGTTGTCAGCATTTTCTGGTATGAAAAGGCCCAAGAATAGGACGAAACGTCGTTGTTGTGAAAACGATAAATTTTTTTTAAAAAAATATTATAAATAGTTTTCTGAGCCAAGGTCTATTTATTTATTTTTTAATTTTAAATTAATAAATAGACCGGTTTTTAAGTTTTACTTTTTTTTCATAAAGTTGTCAACTTTTTCTGGCATGAAAAGGTCCAAGTAGAGGACGAAACGTCGTCGTTGATGTAAAAACACGATATTTAAAATAAAAAAAAAATTACTAGTATAAATATTTTTCTGAGCCAAGGCCATTTATTTATGATTCTTACGTATTAATCAATGCCCGGTGATTTTTCCCCTTTTTTCCGGGCAACACTGTTGCCAAATCCGTTGTAAACACGACTTTAGCTCTGAAGGAAACTTAAAAATAATTTAGAAACAGACGAAAAAATATTTTTCGTAAATAAAATAATAATCAAATTATAAGAATATTTTTAAAGAAGCATATATATATATATATATATATATATATATATATATGTATATGTATAACTCGTCAAGAGGCAGACATGACGAAAGAGAGAATATGACTGAAAAGTAATGACGAGAAGTTGTAATAATAACAATGAAACGTCGGAAAAATAGGAAAGGTGGAACATTTAAGTGAATAAATATTTTAAATGAAGGGATTGCGTAAGTGGAAATGGATAATAATTAAATTTAAACGAAAGGTAATAATCAAACAGACAATTCTAAAACAGGAAAAATATTTAAAAGTAGGAAAGGTGGAACAATTAAGAGAATAAATATTTTAAATGAAGGGATAGCGTAAATGGAAAAGGGATATTAATTAAATTTAAACGAAAGGTAATAATCAAACAGACAATTCCAAATTAGGAAAAATATTTAAAAGTAGGAAAGGTGGAACAATTAAGAGAATAAATATATTAAATGAAGGGATAGCGTAAGTGGAATGGGATATTAATTAAATTTAAACGAAAGGTAATAATTAGGAAAAATATTTAAAAGTAGGAAAGGTGGAACAATTAAGAGAATAAATATTTTAAATGAAGGGATAGCGTAAGTGGAAAGGGATATTAATTAAATTTAAACGAAAGGTAATAATCAAACAGACAATTCCAAATTAGGAAAAATATTTAGAAAGTAATGGAAACTGAGCGGAAAAGGGAATTTAATGATAAAGGAACGATGACGCGTGTTCGGTGTGTGTCAAGTAACGTCGAAAAAATAGGAAAGGTGGAACAATTAAGAGAATAAATATTTTAAATGAAGGGATAGCCTAAGTGGAAAGGGATATTAATTAAATTTAAACGAAAGGTAATAATCAAACAGACAATTCCAAATTAGGAAAAATATTTAAAAGTAGGAAAGGTGGAACAATTAAGAGAATAAATATTTTAAATGAAGGGATAGCGTAAATGGAAAAGGGATATTAATTAAATTTAAACGAAAGGTAATAATCAAACAGACAATTCTAAATTAGGAAAAATATTTAGAAAGTAATGGAAATTGAGCGGAAAGGGGAATTTAATGATAAAGGAACGATGACGCGTGTTCGGTGTGTGTCAAGTAACGTCGGAAAAGTAGGAAAGGTGGAACAATTAAGAGAATAAATATTTTAAATGAAGGGATAGCGTAAGTGGACAGGGATATTAATTAAATTTAAACGAAAGGTAATAATCAAAAAGACAATTCCAAATAAGGAAAAATATTTAAAATGGAATGGAGGTGAGCGGTAAAGGGAAGGATGACCTGGCCTGACGCGTGTTCGGTGCGTGCCAAGTAACGGTCCTGGAGGAAGGTTCCCCCCGATGTCGCTGCATATTAATAGCCATCGTAACGGTCCAGCCAGACTCCGCCAGGCACAGGCGGACGACCACAGGAAGTAGTAACTCCCAGGAAACGGAGTTCGTTCACTCCTGATGGATGTTGAAGGTCTCCCCGGTGCGCCGCCAATCTCGGCGCCTTGCGGGAAACACAAACACTCACAGAAATAAACTTCCGTTCCCGCGGAAATAAAACTTCTCTCCAAGCGAAATGAACTTTCGTGCCACTCGACCGAGAAAGGCCCCAAAATGGCTGCCGTCAACATCTAATAACAAATACCTTCACCGCGCGTACTTCTGTTAATCAAACAAACACAAACGGCAAAAAACAAAATCAGAAACAGTTTGATGCCAAAAAAAAAGAAGATCTTATTTACGTATCTTACGAAATAATAAACATAATTTTTTTGTTTATTTACACAAAAAATTATTTATTTCTATTAGAGAATAACGACGTTTCGGTACATGCTCCCACCGTCTTCATATTTTCCTCTCAAACAATTGTTGTTTTACCTTGTCATTAAGGACACCACATGTGTTGCATTATTTATTGCTGTATTATCCTGTCATCAAGGACACCGAACATCTTGTATAGCAATACGCAGAAAATTTTCTATTCGAAGGGTTTCGTCTCAAATTGTTGTATTATCCTAAAGGCCCCAAAATGGCTGCCGTCAACATCTAATAACAAATACTTTCGCCGCGCGTACTGTTAATCAAACAAACACAAACGGCAATAAAAAAAATCAGAAACAGTTTGATTAAAAAAAAAGATTTTATTTACGTATCTTACGAAATAATAATGAACATAATTTTTTTGTTTATTTGCACAAAAAAATTATTTATTTATTTATATTAGAGAATAACGACGTTTCGGTACATATTCTCACCGTCTTCATATTTTCCTCTCAAACAATTGTTGTTTTACCTTGTCATTAAGGACACCACATGCGTTGCATTATTTATTGCTGTATTATCCTGTCATCAAGGACACCGAACATCTTTTATAGCAATACGCAGAAAATTTTCGATTCGAAGGTTTCGTCTCAAATTGTTGTATTATCCTAAAGGCCCCAAAATGGCTGCCGTCAACTATTCAAATTCTCTGCTAAAAAATTATTTTCGTCAATAATATCCATATAAAAAAAATTTATCACTCGTGATAGTTTTGTTCGGTTTGTTTCAAATATTGACAGGGACCACGATGTATGGGTCGAAACGTCTGGTTTAATTTTTTTTTAAAAAAAATAAAATTATTCTAAATTTTCGTCTAAGTGTCTGTTAATTTTCCATTTATTGTTACTGTCTATTAAATTATGATTGATAAAAAAAAATAAGTTCCGTATTTAACTGTTATTACATACACACTCAAAATTCAAAATAATGATGATGAAGAAATTTTCTCACTTGATTCCTTGCACTTGACAACAAATGCATATAATTGTAACGATTTCGATTTTTTTTTTTTTAAAAAAAAGGAAAAACCTTACCCACGGCTTATTTCGACGACACAATTTCATGTTTCCTGAAGTTGGTAAATTTTGGCGAAAGTGGAGTTTGCAGTCTTTCCGTCGTTTCAGGGGAGAGAATAAATATGTCACGTTTAAAGGCGGTTCTAAATAGCGCGGAAGTAGTATACAAACTCATGTTATTTTTTTTTTTGTGTGTAAAGAAAAATATTTCAGCAGACTGCCCATCATTGTCCTTCCAATGTGTTACGGGGAATTTTGAAACAAATGTAGGAGAGAGTAGGACCCTGTAAAAAAATAAAAATATAGAAGAAGACATGTTGCGCGGAATTAAATATGGCGTAATTTACTGTTAACCTTGTGCTCAGTGCTGGGTGACTGACGTCACCACAGGCATCGATAATTTTTTTTCTCCGTCCACGTTTATACTAGGGAAATGTTTCCATCCCATCCTCATTTTCCCGATGAAGGAATTATTATTATTTTTTTTAAAAAAATAATTATTTAGCTATTTTTTTGATGTCTTCTAAGTGTCCTGATGGGGGGTGTTTCTCTCCAGTGAATCACACCCCCTGTTAACCCCCCTCCCCCCCCCTCCCCCCAACAACTTTGAGGGGGTCAATTGGGTCAGCATCGTTTTAATCTTCTCTGTGGTTTCGGTATTTCAACAGTGGTTTGTATAATGAGGTTTCCCAGTTTCTTGTGGGAGTTTATTGGTTTTCCTCTTTTGTATAACGTCCTGTATGCATGCCTAGGTCCTTATAAAGTACAGTTTGATTGATTTAGATTTATTGTTGTTTCCATTAATCCTCGATTGAGGAAATAGGATACGTCATACGTCAAAACAATTAAAAAATTAAAGAAGGAACAAAATAAAGTACATAAATTAAAGGACAAATAAACTTAAAAAAATAAATTAGTAAAAAAGAAAAAGTGTGTATATAGACAAAAAGTCAAATAATATAAACACAACACCAGGGACACACAGACACACACACTCCAGGGAAACACAGACAAGCACACACACACACACACACGCTGAGGAGGAACACGGCAATGATGGAGGAGTTTTTAACTACTTGGCGACCAGGAGTATTATTTTAAAATTGAAAGAAGAAGAAAAAAATTTGGTCTCCTTTTAACAATTTCTTGTGGTGTGACAAGAAGTTCGTAGTTACATGAAAGTGAAAACAATAATTATTCATTCATGTAGCCCGGGTCCCGAAAACTCCCCAAAAACCGTCTAAGAGTTTTTATAATCCCTTCTTTCTTATCCTACCTCTGAGGATTATTTTTCCCCCCCTGAAAACACAATTTATATAACCAAAAGTATGTAAAAGGTCATCAAAGAAAGAAAGTGTGTATATATATATATATAGACAAAAAGTCAATAATATAAACACAACAACACCAGGGACACACACACACACACACTCAGGGAAAACACAGACAAGCACACACCAACACACACACTGAGGAGGAACACGGCAATGGAGGAGGTTTGAACTACTTGGACACCAGGAAACTATCCTTCCCTCTGGAGTAGCTCCAGCAGCTATATACATGAAATGAAACAAACAAACAAAAGAGCAGAAAAAAACTGAATAGAATTTTTTTTTTAAAAGATATGTGATGTGTGCTATTTTATAAGGTTGGCAGCAGCAGCTCATTGAACACATACATCATGGAGCATCAACCAGGAGAATGATGCTGCTGGTGAATTGTTTCCGTGGCTGGCGAGGAGAAGATTCTTGGGGGAAGCTGGAGCGATTATCTGGAAAACCAGACCAGACCAGTCCAGTCCGTTTTTTTTCCCACCCGGTTTGCGCGCTTTTTAAGCAGAAATACGAAATTATACGCCGCCTCGAGGGTAGAGCAGAGAGATATTCAAGAGCCGGTTGTCTAAAGAATGCACGTGTGTGTGTGTGTGTGTGTGTAATCCAGACGCAGCCAGCCTCCGTAATAGTTACGAGCTGAGCAAAATTAAGCCTCCGGACTTGACTTGAAACCTGTTTTACCCCTCCTCTTTTTTTTTTGCCCCCCGCAACAGGTGTCTCTGGCGAAGGCGTCGCAGTTGCTCCACTCTGCGCTAGATGGCAGGGCGTTCGTGCGGACGGCGACGGTGCTGCTGCCCGACTCGTGGGACGACAGCTGCTCGCCGCGTTACGTCACGGCGTCCAGCGGGGAAGCGCCGGACGTGCGCGTGGGCGTCACGCACCCCGTCTTCGGGGACAGCTCCTGGACGCAGCAGTCGCGAGGGTGCGGCGAGTCGGGGGACTTCATCTACACCAGCTACAAGAACCTGCTGCACGGCAAACACATAGGTGAGGAAGGGAGGGAGGGACCGTCACCACTTATGTTACATTATCATCGCTTTAAATAAATCATTTTTTTTAAAAAAAAAAGAGAGGTGTAAGCCAAGGATGCTGCAGCCTGTCAACCCATGCTGATGAACTCTTTTTTTTCCTTGGGCAGGTCAATCTTTAATGAGGGAATGGGCCAAGTACAGGTACGGAATCTTCGACGAGACGGGGAAAAGCTCCGACGCCGTCTACCCCGCGTGTTACCACAGCTCCAGCAACAGCAGCCTCGTGACCGGATGTTCCGACAAGCCCATCAAGGACGGAGGGTATGTCCACCAGTACATCATCCTCTTTGTCCTCGCTCGCTCGCATGCTTGACCACTCCGTGGTGCGTGACGGTGACGGTGACGATGACTAACGCCGTGTTACACACCCCTTTTCCTCCTTGCAGAGTTTGCGCCAACTCCTCGGCCGTTTTCAACGCCAGCGCCTTGGTCAGTCCCGACGCCAAGTCGTCCATCATGTTCGCCAGGGAAGCGTCGCACGTGACCAAGTTCTGCGACGCCAAGACGCACAACAAGTACGCGCCGACCAAGCACAACCTCGTCTGCGACAGGAAGAGCGTCCTCGAGGTCATCCTGCAGCACCCGGACTTCGCCAACAGGTCAGGACGTTCACAACCTTTACTTCCTTCAAACGGGTTACACCTCATTTTTTTAAAATTTTTTTTTGATGTATGCACTCACACAACATGCTTGACCAAGAGAGACAGAGAGAGAGAGAAAAAATAGAGACCTGAATGACGCTGCCACCATGTAAAATAATCGGAATTGCAAAACAGAAAATTTCTTTTATTCATAATCGATACCCTGAGCTTCCCTTTATATAAAGCTGGAAAATTGTTAATTTAATCTCCTTAGAAACCTAGAGAGAGAAAAAAAGAGTAGAGACCTAAATGACGCTGCCACCATGTAAGAAAATCGAAATTGCAAAAAAAGAATATAATAATAAGCTGGAAAAATCCTAAAATTGTTATTTTAACCTCCTTAGAAACCTAGAGAAGGAGAGGAGGAAAAAAAGAGTAGAGACCTGAATGACGCTGCCACCATGTAAAAATAATCGAAATTGCAAAAAAGAAAATTTCTTTTATTCATAATCGATACCCTGAGCTTCCCTTTATAATAATAAGCTGGAAAAATCCTAAAATTGTTATTTTAACCTATAAAAGTATTCGTCCCGATTATTTGACGTCTTCAGAACAATTTCCAACAGACGTTATCGAGATCTATAACGTTTGATTTATCTGGGAACTAAATTATATAAAAAAAATTCTGTTATTAACAACGACGAATCAAATGATCATCTTCCTTGCTTACTGTTTAATTTGATGCAACTTTTTTTCTTTAAAAATAATCAAACGACACTTGTGTAAACCCACGATGAAACGAAATCCAAAGGCACCGCCTAATAGTTAGACTTACCGCTGTACAACCAAGTCAAATAAGTTGCCTAAGCTGTCAGCTATAAAGAGTTTGGAAAGCACATCATTTCGCGAAATAGAGGAATTTATTTCCGGGTAATATAAGTGTGAATATTAGGAAATGGTTGCTAAAATTTTCGTATGGAGCGTGGCGTTATATTGGGGGGTGGGAACTGAAACGTGGACGATAGTAGTTGCAGAAAGGAAACGAATGGAAGTTCTGAGCGGAAATTGGGGAAGAGGGAACAACATGGAGGATTTTGACCAAGAGAAGGGAGGGAAGAGGGAAGAGAATGGAGGCCAAGGATGAAATACGCTAAGTGGAGAAGGCTTTCACAGAATTGGTTAGCATGGATCAGACCAGCATAAGGACTGAGAACCATAAAAATATGATTTAAGTGAGGCACCAGCAGGCTGTGTATTGGTCAACGTCATAATTCCTTTTATTTACACATCATTCCTTCTATCTCTTTGTCTATCTGTCTATCTCTATCTGTAACTATATCTATCTCTATCTATCTTTCCGTCTCTACCTCTTTGCATCTCCCTCTTTCTCTACCTCTCTCTATCTCTCTTTTTCTATATCTATCTCTATCTCTCTCTGTCTATCTTTTTTATTTTAACGAGGGACAAAAAGTGGAATCTTCAAAAGACGAAGAGGAGGGTCCGCACTCCTCAACAGTGTGGGATTCTTACCCACTAAACCCTTATTATTTATTACCTGACATCTTCCTCCCCGGGACTATATATACATTACTTCAGTGAGGTGTCATCATTGCTTTTCTTCATCTTCAACGGGACCTATACATCATCTATTTATTTACTACTATAACTATGTGCATCTTATATCTATAGACATATTTGTTTACACATCATTCCTTTCGGACATTTTAAATTCCGGGAACTATCTTCAGGAAGTTGTCCAGTTAGTAAAAATTGCGAAGATTACTTTTCACCTTTCTTTATCAAAATTTTTTTGAAATATTTCCCAGTTTTCTTCTGATTGGAGAAGAAGAGCGACTAGATTCTTTCGAGTTACTGGCTTCTAAAAATGAGACGAAATGTTTGTTTGTTTTCCAGCGTGGGCAACTTTTCCGGCGTGACGAACACGACGCCCGTGGTGCTGTACAAGCGTCGCCGCCTGACGCGCTACGTCCTCGTGGTGGAGGACACGGCGGCCATGCAGGTCCGCGAGTCCTGGGGATTCCTCCGCACGGCCGTCAGGAAGTGGCTGGTGTACGACTTGCCCCTCAACACCGAGGTCGGCGTCGTCATGTGCAACGAGTCTTCCGCCAGCCGTCTGCATCCAATCTCGACGCTCGAGAGCCAATCGGGAAGGGATTTCCTCGCGGCCATGTTTCCCTACGCCCCCGGGGATTCCCGCGCCGCAGGTTGTCTGCACTGCGGAGTGCGAGAAGCTCTCAATGTGAGTAAAGTGGGTCTAACTGCCTTAGTTTCACCCTTAACTTCATATTTTCCATTTTTTTAAGTTCAGATTTTCCTTCAAAGGGGCACTGGGACTAAAATTTAGGCTAAAATATGGTCTAAATGCCTTAGTTTCACCCTTAACTTCATATTTTCCATTTTTTTAACTTCAGATTTTCCTTCAAAGGGGCACTGGGACTAAAATTTAGGCTAAAATATGGTCTAAATGCCTTAACTTCATATTTTCCATTTTTATTTTAAAATCAGATTTTCCTTCAAGAGGCACTGGGACAAAAATTTAGGCTAAAATATGGTCTAAATGCCTTAGTTTCACCCTTAACTTCATATTTTCCATTTTTTTTAACTTCAGATTTTCCTTCAAAGGGGCACTGGGACAAAAATTTAGGCTAAAATATGGTCTAACTGCCTTAGTTTCACCCTTAATTTCATATTTTACATTTTTTTAACCTCAGATTTTCCTCTAATGGGCACTGGGACTAAAATTTAGGCTAAAATATGGTCTAACTGCCTTAGTTTCGCCATTAACTTCAGATTTTCCTTCAAAGGGGCACTGGGACAAAAATTTAGGCTAAGATATGGTCTAAATGCCTTAGTTTCACCCTTAACTTCATATTTTCCATTTTTTTTAAGTTCATATTTTCCTTCAAAGGGGCACTGGGACAAAAATTTAGGCTAAATGCCTTAGTTTCACCCTTAACTTCATATTTTCCAATTTTTTTTAAGTTCAGATTTTCCTTCAAGGGGGGCACTGGGACAAAAATTTAGGCTAAAATATGGTCTAAATGCCTTAGTTTCACCCTTAACTTCATATTTTCCATTTTTTAAGGTTCAGATTTTCCTTCAAAGGGGCACTGGGACTAAAATTTAGGCTAAAATATGGTCTAAATGCCTTAGTTTCACCCTTTACTTAAAATTTTCCATTTTCTTTAGTTCAGATTTTCCTTCAAGGGGCACTGGGAATAAAATTTTGGCTAAATGCCTTAGTTTCATCCTTAACTTCATATTTTTCCATTATTTTAAGTTCAGATTTTCCTTCAAAGGGGCACTGGGACTAAAATTTAGGCTAAAATATGGCCTATATGCCTTAGTTTCACCCTTGACTTCATATTTTCTATTTTTTTCAAGTTCAGATTTTATTTCAAACGGACACTGGGACTAAAATTTAGGCTAAAATATGGTCTAACTGCCTTAGTTTCACCCTTAACTTCATATTTTCCATTTTTATTTTAAGATCAGATTTTCCTTCAAAGAGGCACTGGGACAAAAATTTAGGCTAAAATATGGTCTAAATGCCTTAGTTTCACCCTTAACTTCATATTTTCCATTTTTTTAAAATTCAGATTTTCCTTCAAAGGGGCACTGGGACTAAAATTTAGGCTAAAATATGGTCTAACTGCCTTAGTTTCACCCTTAACTTCATATTTTCCATTTTCTTTAGTTCAGATTTTCCTTCAAGGGGCACTGGGAATAAAATTTAGGCTAAATGCCTTAGTTTCACCCTTAACTTCATATTTTCCATTTTTTTTAAGTTCAGATTTTCCTTCAAAGGGGCACTGGGACAAAAATTTAGGCTAAAATATGGTCTAAATGCCTTAGTTTCACCCTTAACTTCATATTTTCCTTTTCTTTTTAAATTCAGATTTTCCTTCAAAGGGGCACTGGGACTAAAATTTAGGCTAAAATATGGTCTAACTGCCTTAGTTTCACCCTTTACTTAAAATTTTCCATTTTTTTTTAAATTCAGATTTTCCTTCAAGGGGGGCACTGGGACAAAAATTTAGGCTAAAATATGGTCTAAATGCCTTAGTTTCACCCTTAACTTCATATTTTCCATTTTTTTAAGTTCAGATTTTCCTTCAAGGGGGGCACTGGGACTAAAATTTAGGCTAAAATATGGTCTAACTGCCTTAGTTTCGCCATTAACTTCAGATTTCTATTTTTTTAGTTAGATTTTCCTTCAAGGGGACTGGGACTAAAATTTCGTATGGTATATGCCTTAGTTTCATCCTTAACTTCATATTTTTCCATTATTTTAAGTTCAGATTTTCCTTCAAAGGGGCACTGGGACTAAAATTTAGGCTAAAATATGGTCTAACTGCCTTAGTTTCACCCTTAACTTCATATTTTCCATTTTTTTTAAGGTTCAGATTTTCCTTCAAAGGGGCACTGCGACTAAAATTTAGGACTTATTGAAGCCTTGTCCCACTAAAGTATTACATTGGTTTCTTTTTCTTGTCAGTTGTTGAAAAGTTATGTTTGAATA
The DNA here is from genome assembly GCA_034510155.1 of Eucriotettix oculatus. NCBI lineage: Eukaryota > Metazoa > Arthropoda > Insecta > Orthoptera > Tetrigidae > Eucriotettix > Eucriotettix oculatus. Next base: position 64,606,222 of record CM067382.1, on the reverse strand, counting down.
CTATTAAAAATGTCAACATGGCTATGATGGAGGAAATTGAAAGTGGGAAGGAAAATAAGTAAATAAAAATTGAGATTGAAAATTGGGATAAAATTAATAAGGTTTGAATTTAGCCAACCTGAAAAGAATGTGTGCCTAAAACGTTTGCCAAAATCAATTTTATCATTCTTTTGTGTAAGTAACGAGCAATTTATTGTTTTGTCGTGCAGATGCTGAAGGAACGAGCCGCCAGCCAAGGACCAGCCAGCTCGGTGATCGTCCTCATCGCCCCTGGAATGGACCACGTACCAGAGATCAGCTCTCTGCTGCCCAGGGCCGTGAGCTTCGGGGTGAGACTCGTGACCATCAACTACCCCAACATGACGAGGAAGGAACCTCTCGACACTTTGGCCAGGGCGACCGGTGGAGTTTCCTTCACGGTGCAGGAACAAGGATACAACATGGCCACATCCTACCTCACCACGTACTTCAAACTCACCAACATACTCTTCAGCGTGGCGGTCCGCTACCACGAGGGGAGACGTGATGGAATGCCAGTGGAGGTGGGTCCAAGAAAAAAAATATTACTGAGTGTTGAGGGAACAAATAAGTCCTATTTAGGGGGTTCAAATCTCAAACATAGCCTAAAATCTTCATTAGATAATCTGCATGAAGGTATACAAGTAAATGTGTTTGAAAATTGTACCCTAGGGTAATCAACCAAGACATTTTAGTTGTCTATACCTCTCAAAAATAAATATAACTGCATCAATATGTGCGTCAAAATAATAATAAAATGACCTAAAAACTCGTTAAGATATGTTAAGGATGAAGGGATAGATTAATAGGCCACGTTTTGAGACACATTAACATTATAGAGAAGTGTGAAGGGGTAAGAACAGAAGAGGAAGGCCAAGGATGGAATAGGCTCAGCAGATCAGGGACTATGTGGGATGTGGCAGCTATGCATAGATGAAAAGGCTCGGTTTTACCGTCAGGCCAGTCTTAGGACCAATTACCATGATAACTGAGGATGAAAATTATGCCAAGTATATGATCAGAATTTTGTTTGTGTTCAAGTAAAATATGAATAAAAGTATAATTTATAAAAGAACATTTTTTTTTGCACGAGTCCTCTGGAGTGAATACGAATGTACCAAAATAAAACCATTTCAAGAACAGTGGCGTTAAGTACTTTGCATTTTTACTGGTATTACTAACAGTAATTGTAATAGTAACAGAACACAAATGTGTAAACAAAAAATAATTTACTTTGGCATAACAGTTGGAACAAGTATTAGAGAAAAATTCTAATACACAATACACTTGAAGGATTGGTTTGTGATCCTTCTAATGTATTAGACAATTCTGATCACAAGATTTGGTTACAAAAGATGTAATTCTATGAGTCTAATTTGTGGTTTAATTCTCATTTATCAGACAGAAAGCAAAGAGTGACATGTTTATGAACTAAGTAATGATATTATCCTGACTTAATATTATAAATAAATTACAAGGAATAGCCAAAAATCAATCAAAAGTAGCATGTTTAGTTCAGACTTGGGGAAATATAAAAGTTGGAGTCCCGCAGGGCTCTATTTTATGAAAAGATTTCAGAGACCAACTACTTCTTTTTGCAGGTACACAGACGTGAGCTATTCGACGATGGTCGTACCAGCATAACTGGTAGTTTTGTCCTGGAAGATTACCTCGGGGAGCCGGCGCAGTTCAACGTCTTCACCTACAATCCTGGAAATCCTCTAATTAGGAGCATGTCACTCACAAGTCCAACACAGGCAAAATACATCAGGAGGTCAGATTCGATGCTCACGGTCAAGATACTGACACTGCCCATCAACTTGAACGAGGTAAGTTACGTTCCATCGATGTAGGTTGCTGGTTATTATCAGTTTAAAAGGATATAATTCATATAATTACACTTGTTTAAATTTTTTTAGATGATATATTCATGTGATACATAAAAAATGGTGACAACTGCCACTGATTAAATTCACAGTTTTCATCCCATTTGTTTATGTAACAACTTTAAAAACACACATCCTCTCTGATAACGACTATATGACTATTATAAATCTCCAAGCAACTAAGGATGCTGTATATGAAAATAAAATAAAAATATATATTTCAATTGCTTTCAAACCAGAAGACTAAGATGAATTATAATTAAATGAATATAGCTCCTCATTGTGACATTAATTATTTATCTTATTCAACTCAATATTCAAATAATGCATTATATTTGTTAAATGGTCTTTAAATTAAAAAATATATATTCCACAATACATTGCCAAATGCAAATAATATGACAACTACATATTTTACCATGATTTTTTGCAATTAAAATAAATCATTGAAACAATTTCTGACTTACACTAAATTCAAATAGGTGGAAAAGCCAACATATATGAATTGTTCGACAATAAGATTCTTATATTATTTATTTGGGATTCAACCTCTTTTTTATTGTTTTTCCGTTATATTTTTTTCAAATAATTTTAGATACTGTATGGATAAACAAAGGGGAGTAACATTGCATGGAATTTTAAACATTGTGTCGCTATATTTGATTTTCAATCTATCTAGATAAATATTCTGACTGTTGAGAATTTTATAATAATTTAAATAAATTCTGACATCTCACTTACTGGCTTTCAGTGTTTACTAAGTATGTAGTAATAAAAATTGAAGGATAATCAAGTAAGATTAAAATTTTTTCTGAGCATTGAAACTGTATTTAGGTGTTCACTGAACACTAGAATTGCTATTAAAAGATATGAAATTAGTTAGAAAGAAAATAATGCTAATTTAATTACTAAAAAAAGAGGATGAAGCAAGTTTAAAACTTTTCAGTGTGTTTGAGAGAATAAATGTGCCTAATATTGTACCCCTTTAATTTAGATTTAGTGCAATGAAATTACTACAACAACAGTGTTTATATTCCATAAATGAATGTCTGAATGCCAACCTCCATTAACTTTTAACATGTGCCTGTATGCTTTTTAACTTTAACTTTTTTAAGAATTCATGTACTCCAATTATGTGTAATATTATTTACTATTAATTTATCACAACACTTGACTTGTCCTGTTCATGTATCTCAAGATAATTGTATTAAATAAATACAATAAAGAGAGAGTAGAATAGAGTTGTCCTGTACCTTTACAAGCAATGTAGTCATTTGTAACATTTATTAAAATGAAATTTGGTAGTTGGCAGAGTCAATCAATAATCTGTTAGTTTGTACAGAAGTCCAGTTACATTGTTGAAGATCTTTGTGCTGTTAGTAATTGTTGTGATGTTATGTGGAGAGATTTAAACAATGGCCTACTAACAATAGAAAGGCTTCTCCATTAACAATGTTAAGAGACTTGTAACCCACCCTGTATGACAGATTAAATTTATAATTTTAACTTAATTTCTTATATAAAATATACTGTCTGTTCATTTATTTGACTCATAAAATAAATTAATATTTGGAATTTTCTTTACTTGCAGACAGGCACCTGGACGTATGAGATTGAAAGATTTCCCGGAAACCCTCAACCCCATTTCATACAAGTTATGGCGACACCGAAATCTAAAGTTTCTCCAATTGTTCGAGCTCGAGCTTGGACTAGCACAGGAAAAACACCACTCATTTTGTACACAGAGGTAAGGGATCCCACAGGGAAGAAACTTAATAAATTCCTTTACAGATATTAATAACATGTCAGTCATCTAATGAGGAACATCGCTTGTGGTGTTCTGGGGGGGAAAAAAAATTGTAGTCTTTAAAGTCACTCGAAACCTTCAATACTTTCACAAAAATTGTAAAAAAAAAGATGTCAATATTTAAAAGATATTAATATTTATGAAAAAATATAATTTAACTTTTCCCCTTATGTAACAATTCTATGTTCTATTCATATGCCCTAATGTAATTTCTGTTCTAATTACATTTATGTTGGTCGCTAATGACTTTATTGTTGGCCCGACCTAAAATAAATTAAATTTTTTAAAAAAATTGTAATTCTTCACTTCTTTTTTTATAAGATAACAAAATAGTTTATTAAACATGAGAATTTCCTAAATAACATTTTAAAGTCTGTGGGTCAATAATTTTTCTTTCCTTGGAAATCTGAATAAAATTTCCTTCTTGAACTTCTTGCGCTGAATTACGTCATGCATGCTAATGTGACGCTCAATATTTACAGGTAAAACGAGGAGATTTTCCAGTGCTAGGAGCCAGAGTTGAAGTGGTTGTCTCAAGACCTGGTATGAATGGATCCTACTCCTATCAAGACAGATTTGAGCTTCTGGATACAGGCAACGGAGGTGAGCTAAGTTTGAATTTATTGCATTTCACAGTAAAAAAAATTTTCCTTACACAAATAAGTTATCTGCTCAAATGTATATCAAGTAAATTAAAACTCATTCACACACAATGATCCCAGGTTTGATTCCTGGGAACAGTTGTCATTTTTCTGTCCCCATCTTCTAAATTTAGTTTCATGGCCTTTGGCTAAAGCATTTCTTCTCTCTTTGAATTAAAATACATTATTTAAATTCAATAAAGATTCATGATATATTCATCCCACCTCTTAGTTCATAAGCTATTATCAAACCAACCAAACAAAACAGTCATCACTGCTATTTATGATTTTAGCAACTAATTAATAAAAATTCATGAAAATGACTACAGTTAAATTTATTGACAGTAATGGCACAAAAGAAGTTTTAAGACACAGTTCGGAGGATAAAAAATAGTCATAGTTCAGCATAACTCTTTTTAAAACTTTAATAACTAGAGTTACTCCTTTAATCTAAGTGCATTGTATTTTGCAATAAATAAAACAACTGCCAATAAGTCAGCATTTAATTTTATTGCTATTTAATTAATATAAATACAGCATTTTGTCTTCCTTTTGAGACTTTATCAGGCATAAAATTTAGCAGTTCATGTCCTTCTTCACTCCTTGACTCCCTCCCCAAAAATTTATGTAAATTAAATAGTTATGAAATGATATGCTGACTTATTGTTTGTCCTGTTATTTATTGTAAACTTTAAGTCAGAAAATTATTTCACGTTTTAAATCTAAAAAGCAAAAGTATTGAAAGATAAATGATTTCATGTTTGTTAATGAACAGAAATAGGACAGTACCAATATAAATTATTATAAATACAAATTTGTAAAATAATGAATTATCACTATGGTCACTAATGACATATATGTTTTCACAGCTGGTAACAAAATTATTGTCATTTTCCAGATCCAGATATAACCAAAGGAGATGGAGTCTACTCGAGGTACTTCAGTGCTGTTTCTGAAGGCATGCACACATTTGAAATTGTTGTAATGGATAACGGGAATACCGCTTATTCCTGGCAGGAGAATGCAGTCATGGAGAAATGTAAGTTTATATGTATGTTAAGTTTCGAGTAAGAATAATTTGATAAGGCTGAATAATTAGATAATTTTTTTTTCATAATATATGAACCTAATGAAAATAATATTTCATAAGTAACTTGAGAAAAAGAATTTAATTGACACATCTTTGAAAAATTAATTTTGGTTTTAATTTAACATAGTTCAGTGTAAGTTGATTTGTCTTAATATAATAAGAATTCATTCTAAAAAAAAATTCCACCAAAGAAAAATATTAAAGTCAAGAATTACATTCAATACATATTTTGTGTCTCCCATTAAAATACAAAATTTATCCATGGCTTTAATTAAAGTAACTTATTTCCCATAAAAGTATGGTAGACACATTATTAAATTTTCACCAGGTAACATAAAGACATTTTTATAGAATTTCATGAACAAATGCAACATGTTTACTTCTTTGTTTAAATTACTCTGACCAAAAATTATACATTTAATATGAGAGTAAAAATGAATAAGCAAATAATGTCCTCCTACAATTAATTCTAGTGGACCGTAATGAGAATAAAGATCTTATTAAATGTTCAATATTTCATATAACACCAAAAACACAATTTTCGTGAAAAGAAAAGAATTACTTCTACGTAATAGTTTAGGTGTAAAGGACACTTTATTGACTTCATTTCATAGCAATTGATTGTCAACCTAAGAATCATTAGATATGTATATTAATTTATTATTCTTTACCTACATTTTACTGCGACAAATATGTGACAGTCAATACCATTACTAAAATTTCATAATATGACTTGAAAATTTTCATAACCTATTACCTGATTCAAACAAGTTATATTCAAAAAGCATTTACCTAAGTCATGAATACAACACAAATAATTACAAATATAATGCAATGATGATACTTTTTTTTTCAAAAGAAATAAGTTGGCTGTCATTTTCAATTAATGACATACAAAATTTTATGTCCTCTGTAAAGACACAGACATCATATAATTTTAAGGATGAGTGTGTTTACTAAGAAATAAAACAGAAGTTTGAAATACCTTTTCAATAAATCTAATATCTAAATAAGACTTTTTATATTCAGTAGATGATAAATATTTACTACATAGGAAATAGAGTTGTTATGTAATTTGTAATATGAAATGAAGGGTGAAACCTAAGCATGATTTGTAGTGTTGTGCCATGGGTCTAATACAGGTTTTATCATTTCAGATTACGAGTGTTGTGGGAACAGCATTCCTACACCTGCCGTGCAACCTCTTTCACCCTTTCAACGAGTACTCGCCCCCATAACTGTGAGCTTCAACACCGAGGAAGTCGGATCGCAAGCTGTCGTCGGGAGGATTGGCGACCTCAAAGCGCAAGTTATAGCTTCAGACTTGAAGGCTCGTCTAACTTGGACTGCTCCAGACGTGGGCTCGATTCCCGTGGCTCGTTATGAAATTCGATTTGCCCACTCCCTGTCAGACATAGTTGACAACTACGAAAAAGTTGGACAGATATGGGAGTATGGTACTCCGTTTCCTCTGGCTCCTGGTTCTGAAACAACTTTTACACTAGACTTCACACGGAATCCTTCCCTCCTAGACCAGCCAATGTTCATTCGTATGAGAGCCTTGGCCGACAGCATGGAAGGATCTGCAAGCAGTGCGGCGTCAAACTGGGTATACCTCTTGGTACCTTCACCTCCGCCTGCACCAACTGTTCCTTCAACTTTACCCACCTTATTCCAGGACTCGCCAAGGACAAATGATAATGCCGATGCCACTTCAATCATACCAGGCATTGCTCAAGGAGACAAACTAACTCTGGAGCTTATACTGCCCATCGCTGGAGGAGTTGCACTTCTGGTGGTGTGTGTAATCGTGTACTGTTGCATATGTTTGCTGCGCAAGAGAAACGGTCACCCCAGCAAGAAGCAGAAGGCAAAAGACAAGCACACATGTAATGGCAAACAACATGTAACATGTCCGAGCACCCCGGTCACAGTAATCCCTTCCTCCCCGGTTCACAACATGCTGGGCAAGGACAGTCCTCAACCGCCAGATGACGGTATGCCTCCGGAATATGAGGAGAGAGATGAGAAACAGTGTTTCAATGTGGTCCAACTTCAGCAGGAAGATCAGATGTTGACGGAACAGCAAGAACAGCTGCTTCATCAACAACAGTGGGATCTGGCTCCACACGTGGTGGCGCTGCCGTCCGTCAACAACATGAGCGCAATAAGCGCCATTTCCAACGGGAGCACGGTCGTGCAGGGAGGACGAACTCTGAGCCCTTACCAATCGTGGACTGCCTCTCAGCTCCTTCACGAACACGAGAACAGGCAGAGCCCGTACGGGACCAGGCCGGAGGACGAGATGATGCAGCATGGTGCGAACGGGCACATTCCCCCACCAGTTCCTCCTCTTCCCTCTCACTCCCACAATGGCTTGTACTCCACGGGTCACATCTATGGGGTTCACTCTGGACAGTATCAAAGCCCCACTGGCTACCACAGGAGTGAGTCCTTTGTTCCTTTCAACACAAGCCTTCAGGGCTCGCTGAGCTCCGTTATCGGAGCCGACAGGAAGAAGAGAAATGTGACGATGGTGTAGCATTTCCGTGCGATAAACGAGACTGATGTTATTTTAAAATGAGAGACATCGACAAATTTGTAACATATCAATTGTAAATAATCACATTGGTCAGTATCTCAAATATGTACATTGATATTTTCGTGAAGTGAATGAAGCAAAACTTTCTTGAAGTGGATGTTGTAAATTGTGAGTGTGGTGACGATGTTTAATCTTTTTGAATTGTGTGCAGTGGAAAAAGATTCTTTTGGACATACGTTTACTGTATTCACTTTATCAGTTACTTCACCAGTGTGCCAAAAATGTGTTTGTGGTCACAGACTCTCGGGGTAAAGTGGGAGCTCATTGTATCTAGTCAATTTCTGTTGTGTATGGTGGAACATACCATGTGTAAACAACTGCAAACATAACAAGGCACAAGAGATTGTTATATACATGTATATGTAAATTCTTCACAACACTTGTTTGGGTTTATAAATTATAATCCAGATTGCTATTCCTTGAGACATATTTCATATATATAATTGCTTAGCATTTTAAACGATTTATTTGATGTTTGTCTTTTAACATTGCTCAACAGTATAACATAATTCTGATTTTTAACTGGAAAATATAACAGGTCAAAGAAAAAATTCTTACCTGTGCACATTTTTGACTGTTACTACATGTTTCCTTTTCATAATTCACACAGATAATAAAAAGCACTTCTTATAAGTGTTGTATATTGTTTAATTGTAATATGTTGTATTGTATATAATGTACTGATAAATAAGAACGAAATTCATTTACATGAGCTTACTTTTAAGTCTGATTTGTAAAATATTGTAATACACTTTCCATTTTTAATGAAGTTTGTCAATTATTATGTCAGAAGAGTGGAAAAAATAATAAAAGTAATTTAAGACAATGAACATGTTTCTTTCACCGATCCTCACATTATAACTTATGATGAGTTTGTAACAATCCTATGGCATTTCACTTTAAAACCAGTTAATTCACTGAAGTCTTTCATTTTAATAAACAATATATGTTTGTTTCCTTTCAAAATTGAAATAATTAAGATAAATATTTTTTTTGTTAACCCATTGTCAAAATTGGAGAAGTTTAGCATTGAATACATTACAATTTGCACATATTTCTTTATTAGACTATAAGTACATGGAATAAGAATGAAAAGTATCTTTCAAATGCAGATGATGGCTTGAGAAAATAGTCTTGCAAACTGGTAAGATGATTAAAATTAAACTATATTCTGTAGTGAGATACAATATTATATCCAAGTATCACTTTCTGGGATTTTATAAAACACCTCGACCATCTAAGGTGACATAATATGACATGACAGTCACATTCAATGGCTCCTTTAATTGAAGCAATGGTTTGAGAATATGGAATGAGTCAAATAGCCTTACATAAGTTTATTACATTATTAATAGGTTAATGTTATATGTAGTAGTACATTTTTTGTTCCTCTACTACGTAGATCTACAAATTCCTTTAGTGAATAGAGAAAAGGGGTGGTTTAGTGAAAAAGAAGTGTCTCGCTCAGTTTTCAATTTGTTTGGTTTATTTAGGTGCTGTTTAACGTGTTGGGAAAGCCCAGGGTTGTTCCCTTACAGTGAAAAGATTTCGATGTCATTGGCAGTTTCTTACATTTTATATGAAAGTTGTTTTTATGCACATATGAATCAGTAGTTTATAAACTTTTGTTGTTAATCACAAAGAACAATAATGAGAGAATGTACCGACTTGCACAAGCCTTTTCATTTGTAACTAACCACCACAACCTTCCTAATCTGCATCCCATCTTCGGCCTCCCTCTTCTGTTCACTTCCTCTCTACTGCTCATTTTACTAGACCCTCGTGTATCAAAACGTGGCCTCGGTATTACCCGTATGCCAAATTTTTTTGAAAAATCCTCGACAATATGTTCTTGAGTTGACTCGACAGCTGATCTCCTATTCCGACAGTGGAATTTGTGTGCTAGGTGAAATAACATTGAAATGCTGTGTGTGTGTTATTAAATTCTTGATAATAACAAAAGTTCCAAAGCAACCAGTGTTAGGATAATCAAATTCTGAGGATCCTGACTGAAGTATGGCCTCCTTCAATATCTGATGATGTATATAAAGGCTTTAAGGTCTTAGCCCTCCCTCCCAATTTCCACACGTATTGAGGAAGGTAAGCAGAACTAGATAGCATGGTAGCTTTTGGAGTTTTGAAGCACGTTGATCATCTGACACCTGCGGTTTTGTCGCATGTTGGTCATTGAACGTGCCGGAAGAGGACCCCCATGGAAAAAATAAACAAGTTTGTTAAATGAATACATTTCCTGTTACGGCCTACTTATGAAGTGTTGGCATCATTGGCAGATGAACGTTATTTAACAAAGTTGGACTGATGAAAAGGATTTTTTTTCAGTTGAAAGTGTTGAAGAAAACTCGAGATTACCCAGTGATGGGGACGGTACACTTATTTGCCAGGGCAGTTGATTTTGTTGCCATCATTAATAGCACACCTGCCTCATTTGAAAGTGACGATGGATGACGTAATAATTACAATGGCTGTCTCTCCACCTAAACAGTTTTCTCCTAGATTGTATGTTTTGTAATTTCTATAAAACACGTCATTTTTAACTTAAATTATGTCTGTGTTGCCTTGTAAAATAACACACAACATACATTTAAACTTTCTGTACAGTTTTTTTCTGCTCTTTTGTTTGCTTGACTCATGTAGTTGCCTGGAGCTGCTACCGAAGGACAGTTTCCTGGTCGCACAGCTCCAAGTAGTGAAAACTACAATGGTATGTGCTTGTGTCTCTCAGTGTGTGGTGTGTGCAGTGTTTCAATGACTTTAGACTATATTCTTTTTATTTATTTTATTTTTAAGATTATTTGTAATTAATTATGTACCTAATAATGTTCCTAAAATTAAATGTTATTTGTAATGTATGACGTATCCTATATCCTCAATCAGAGAACTAAGGGAAGCAACAATAAATTTAAATCTGATGCTCTAAGGTGAGTCTCGGTTATACACGCTATATCTATATCTTCCTACGACAGAAAATACTGAAATTCATAGTTATAACTTACGAGCCCATTGCGGTTCCAGTTCTAGATTTTTTTATAATCTCATTCAGGGAGGTTAAAAACTGAGAAGGCTTTGAGGATGATAGAGACTTTGACGAAGCCTGAATTAGCTTGTTTTTAAATGATTAAAAAGATTTTTGAAAGTAGAGAGGCTTAACCCCATTGAATTATTTCACAGATTGGATCCTGAGCTGCTGATTCTTTATTGGAGGCGTTGACCTTGCGGGGTGAAGAGTGGGGAGAAGGCATCAAGTTTTGTGATTTACCCTTGGTAACTTCTGCACATGATATAGTGCCACCTATTTTCTTAAAATGGTTTGCCTTTCTAATGTGGAATTTTTGGATAGCTTCACAACCTGGCTGTGTCTGGTTACCATTACGGTTACAACTTTTGAGTGTCTTGTTTTACAGTCTTTAGATAGATGTTGCCCTGCACATATGACACAGTTGGGAAGAATGTAACAGTAGTCGGCTGCGTGTTCCCAGCCACTGACATTTGAAACACTGTACTCTTTTTCTTTTTGGACTTCCATAGTCCTCTACTCTGACCCTGATATAGATGATCTGGTTTATGTTATTCAATACTTCCATTTCCTTTTCAGATTTAATTGAAATCGTGTAAGCTTCTGTGGAATATTTATTTTCTTTTAAATTGGAATACAGGAACTTATAGGGATATCGTAAAACTCTTTTTTTCCAAATCACTTTCAATCACATCAGGAGATAAATCGCTGGGGAGACAACTTTGAGTTTTGATTAAAAGAGGGGGTTTTTTTTCCCTCATTTGTGGGGTGCGTGAAATATTCATGACCTTTGAGGAAACTTGTCACTGCTTGATGATCCTTTGTTGTTGTTGTGGTATTCAGTCCTAAGACTGGTCTGATGCAACAATCCATGTCAACCTTTACCATTTTCTCGTAACTAGCACATCCAACATCTTCCCTAATCTGCTTATCGCATTCCATCCTCCGCCTCCCTGTCCTGTTCTTAACACCCCCTCCTCCCCCCACACTCTTCCCTCTAATGCTAATTTTACAAGACCATCGTGCCTTAAATTTGTGCCTATTATTCTATGATTTCTCTTGGTCAACGTCCTCCATATTGTTCGCTTTCCCCTCCCCCCTATTCTGTATAGTACTTCCTCGTTAGTTACTCTATTATCCACCCCCATCTAATTCTCTCCTCAGGCACCACCACGTTTCCTTTCTGCAACTCCTATCGTCCACGTCTCGCACCCGTATACAAAAGAGTAAAAGGCTTGCGCATGAAAAGTCGGACCAGTCTTAGGACTGAATACCGTAACAACACACCACATTCTCTCATTTGAAAAACCCGGCTGCTTCAGTTTACTACTAGTTTTCAGATACAGGAAAATATAAAAGTTTATATTCAAGCGACAATTTCTTTTTTTGTTTTCCCTCCCCCCGCGTAACTCTAACTGAAGACAGCGACCGGTAAATTTTACCGCGTAAACAGATGATGAAGCGCGGGAGAATGTGGGATACAAAGACATATATATAGGATAATTGGATAGAAAGAAAGATAGAAATATTTGAGAGAAAGGCAGGAAATTCGCTCTTTGAATCATATGTACGGCATGGAATCCATCTTTCTTTCTATCCAATGTGTGACTTCGTCACTTATCCAACATATAATTTATATATATATATATATATATATATATATACGTAAGTGACATCCCACATCCACCCACCCACTACCATATTTGCAAAAGGAATCATGCTGCAAGGAGAAGAAATAAAAACAAACCTTACGCTTTGCCGACGACATTGTAGTATTAGGGGAAGTCAGAAGAAGGCCTTGGAAACCATAACAAATGGCAATAACGTTGTCCCGGAAAAAAAGAGTTCAATACGACGATTCATAGAGACAAAACCAAGGTAATAATTGAGTGTAGCCTTGAAAAAAAAAAGTGGAATAACAAAAGGCTGTTAGATTGGGAATAAGAGGGATAGATATATTTTTTTCGACAGAAATTAAGGAATCCCGCTACTTGCGAAGCGTAATAACTGGGGACGGCACAAGTATAGCAGACGTAAAGAGTAGCGTAGCACAGGAGGCAAGGAAGAGCTTCCTCGAAAAAGAAAATCGTTGCTGAAAATGTTGATACGGGTGCGAAAAACGTGTGGGACGGTAAGAGTTGGGGAAAGGGAAAAAAGAATATACAAGCCCTTTGAAATGTGGTGCTGTAGGCGGAAGCTGAAAATCTGATGGGGGTGGATAGAATCACAGACGAGACGAGGAAGTTTTAAACAGAATATTGGGGGCGTGGGAAAACACGAACAATATGGAGGACGTTGACTAAGAGAAGAAGGGACAGATTGATAGGCCACGTTTTAAGGACACGAAGGGTCTTGCTTGTAAAATTAGCTTTAGAGGGAAAGTGTGTGTGTGTGTGTGTGTGTCGGGGGTAAGAGCAGAAGCGGGAGGGAAAGGATGGAATCCGCTAAGGAGATTAGGGTGGATGTGGGTTGCGCTTGTTATGAGGAAATGAAAAGGCTTGCGCAAGATTGGTTAACGTGGAGTGTTGCAGTCTTAGGACCGAATACCACAACAACAACAAATATATGTATATATATATATATATATATATATATATATATCCGATAATCAAGGTAAATTTAACACTGAATTACGCTCATTTTTGCTTAGCCACTCCTTCTATTCAATAAAGGAATTTATAGAAGAATCGGAGAAGAGTAATTTATTATAGTTTATAATACATAACTTTGTTATAAGTATATTTTCTTTTATACAATAAAATAATGTAATAAATGTACACCCTGACCCATTCCACATCCTTGAAGTTTAGCTTCTTTACAGGATCTACGGAATATGATTATTATTATTATTATCTTTGGTCAGTTATGTGCTTTAGGAGAGTTGCATCAGACGTGTATAAAGACTATAGTAGAAAGAACTGAAGACGTCCCAAAACTTTGTCCAATGTTAGTTGAATTTTTCACATTTCGGTCCGTGTTCTGCAAAATATTATATTAGTCAGTTATCGATGTCACAATTTATCGATAGTCAGTGACTAGTGAATCGCTCTTCTCCCCTCCTCCTTCCACCTTTTCTTCACGTGCGAAGCTCCGTTGACCACGACGACGTGGAGGAGGGGGAGGAGGACGAGCATCATCATCGCGTGACGCGCATTAGCATAATAATTTTTTTTTAATTATTCCCCCCCTTCCCTACCTCTTCCGGGCATTAATGGCGTTAAGCTCGCACTCGCCCTGAGATATCCAGCAGCAGGTCGCACCCTCGTGGTGGTGATTTAGACGGCCAACATGGCCGCCGCCGCGTATAATTACAAAGTCATGAAAATTAATTAATATCCATAATTCCCCCCCGCTTCCAGCAGCCAGCAGCAGGAACGTTGTTCTTCCTCCCTCCGGGGGCTATTAAACCACCCCCACCCCCATCCTCCTTGTATCCAGCGCAAACCTCCCGTGCAGAAAGTAGTGTGTTGGCCCTTTCACCCTGAGATATGAAAATAGGGCGCCGCCATAATTCCTTCCTTCCTTCGGGCAGACCGCAATCTTTTTTTTCCCCCCTCCTCCCAACGGGGTGGAATTACAACAGTTACTGCAGTTCAAACAGAGAAATGCAATTTCGGGTCTGGTGGGTGTTTCGGGTGTATGTGTGTGTGTGTTACGGGGCGATATTAGCGGCGCCCCGGACAAGACTCTCCATCTCTCTCCTTCCCCTGTTGGAGGTGCAAGGAATATTTACACAGTGGGAAATTAAATTACGTACGTTAAGCAGCGATGCAAAGGGGGGCGCTAATGTATTAAACGCGGGGGAAAAGGTATAGGAGGAGAGAAAATTGGGGGCCGGATAACCAAACACCACCACCACCTTTTAGGACGTCAACTATAAACAAACGGGACTTACACCTTTAACGAGGATGACGTGGAAAGAACACGACAGGTTACAACTTTAACCGCCACGGTTTGCTTGCATAAACCTCAAATGCATCCCCACGTTTCAGGCTCACAGACTCGACTTAACACAAAAATTTTCGTCCCGTTTGACTGAGGAGACCGTCTATCTCCTTTCTTGTGCTTTCGGCAATTCTTTCGGGTTTCATTCAACCCTTTTTCCCCCCCGTTCAGAAAGCTCGTCACCGGGTCACGAACAAAAATAATCTGTATAAAAAATGTAAAACATTGTCAATTGCACAGAGAGGAAGAAAGGTGTGCATTATTCAGGGATAATCCATCATCAACACGTGACTGCACACAGCACAGAATTAAACAGTTGTCCGATGATAATCAAGGTAAATTTAACACTGAATTACGCTCATTGTTTTGCCTTAGCCACTCCATTCCTCCTTCTATTCAATAAAGGAATTTATAGAAGAATCGGAGAAGAGTAATTTATTATAGTTTATAATACAAAACTTTGTTATAAGTATATTTTCTTTTATACAATAAAATAATGTAATAAATGTACACAGCCCTGACCCATTCCACATCCTTGAAGCTTAGCTTCTTTACAGGATCTACGGAATATGATTATTATTATTATTATTACAATATACCTTTTCCTTTCTGAAACTCCTACCGGTAAGTGTTTCGCTCCCATATACAACGCCACACTCCATACCAAACGTTTTTATAAAAAATTGTTTTCCCCCATATTCATAAATTCCCCTTCATTACCCTAGTTATTACATTTTTCCCAAGTGGCAGAACTCCTTTAGCTTCCGTCAAAATATCCCTTCCCAAAACCTAACAGCCTTTCTTTTCTTATTCTACTGTTTCACATACTACACTCCATCACCTTTTTGGTTTTTCCCCCTCTGCTAATCCTCAGGTTGTGCCCTTCATCCAGGACCACGTTCATTTCCATTTATCGTGGTTTCCAAGTCTTCTTCTCCTGACTCCCCTAATACCACAATAACATAAGGCTGTTATTTCCTTCATGTGCAGCATGATTCGTTATCCATATGACCCATTTAACGTTCTTCATCGCCTGCCTGAAGTGTAAGTTAAAACAGCATGGCCGACAGACTGCTGCATCCTTGTATTACTCCATTTTTTTTTAATTTTTGCTTTCTTTTCTTGTTCCTTTAATTCTAATTACGGCTGACTGTCTTCTGTAGAGGTTATGTATTAAGCCTTCTTTCTCCGGTGTTCCAGTTCACATTATCACAGGCTTTTTTTTTCTAAATAAAGAAATGCCATGAACGTAGGCCTGTTTTTTTTACTTAACCTGCCCCCCTATAATTAGACGCAGAGTTCCTACATTCCTCCTAAAACCCAAGCTGATCTTCTCCTAACTCGAATTATATTCACCCTCCAAAAGATGACAGGATTATGGATAGGAATATGGAAAAGCAATCACACTGCAAGAAGAAGAAGAAATAAAAACCCCTATTCCTTTTTGCCGATGATATTGTGGTATCAGGAGACCATGAAGACGATTTGGAAAACATAATAAAATGGCACGAACTTGATCCTGGAGAAAGAGTTCAACATGAGGATAAATAGAGGGGAAAGCAAGGTGAAATTGTTGAAATGGAGGGTGGCGTTATATGGGTGCGAAATGTTGACCTTTGAAAATGTGGTGCTATAGGGTGGATAGAGTAAATAACAGGAAATGTTGTAAGGAGAATAGTGGAAGAGAGAACAATATGGAGGACTTTGAAGGGACAGATTAATAACGAGGGGTCTTGTAAAATTAACATTAGAGGGGCCTGTGTGTGAACAGAAGAGGGAGGCGAAGAATGGAATCCGCTAAGCAGATTCGGAAGGACGTGAGAGTTATGTAGAAATGAAAAGGCTTGCGCAATATAGGTTAGCATGGAGGCTTGCATCAGACAAATCTTAGAACTGGATACCATCACAACAACAACAACAAACATACATCTCCAAATTGAACTCCTTTTTACCTTTCTTAAACCTCACCCACAGATATTATTATTAAAATTTTAAAACAAGGCCAAAAAGAAGCAAACAAATTAGTGAAGCATAACAAACTATAATTTAAAATCAACTACATGTTTTGGTCCTGATCTTCAGAGGTCAACCCTGATGATGGTACAGATCAGTAGTTGATTTTAAATTATAGTTTGTCAAGTTTCACTAATTTTTGTCTACTTTGGCCTTATTTTAGCTTTAATTTTAACTTAATTACTATTATATTATTATTATTATTATTTAAGACCGATTAGTTGTTGTGAGTAACTTCTCAATTAGTGAATAACCAGAAGGCTACATTTTCTTTATTATATATACAACAAAATAAAATTTCACAGCATCTCACCCTTAATTTAGTAATTTTATCAGTGGGTGTGTGTATCATTTGGAATTGATTCACGGGACTTTGTGAGGAATTACAAATATATATTATTTTTTGTTTAATAGACGGCAAGTATTGATGTTTTATAAGTAATTTATTTATATTGGATAAAATTTCAAAGGTATTCTCTTGCTTTCATTGTCTGTTTGTCTCACTACACAGTCAGAGATACAGAGACAAAGAGGGTGGGGAGGAAAAGAAGAATCAACAGAATGACATATCTGCGCTTCAGCTGCTCACAGGGACGCGTCCCGCGCTTCATCTGTTTACGCGGTAAAAGTTACCGGTCGCTGTCTTCTGTTACAGTTACGCGCGAAAAAATAATTTATTGACGCTTGAATCAAAACTATTTATATTTTCACGTCACGTATTTGAAAACTCGTAAACATGATACAATCAAGTTCAAATGTGAGAATGTGAGACAAACAAGGAAACAATTTACTATAGGGGGTTGTTATTGTTGTTGTGGTATTCAGTCCTAAAACTGGTCTGATGCAACCCTTCCATGCTAACCTATCTTGTGCAAGCCTTTTCATTCCCACATAACTACCACATCCTCCGGAATATGCTTAGCGGAATCCATTCTTCGCCTCCCTCTTCTGTTCTTATCCCCCACACACACACACTTCCCTCTAATGCTAATTTTACAAGACCCTCATGGTTTAAAACGTGGCCTATTAATCTATCTCTTCTCTTGGCCAACGTCCTCCATATTATTCGCTCTTCCCCTATTCACATTTCAAAGGCTTCTATTCTTTTCCTTTCTGAAACTCCTACCGTCCACGTTTCACACCCATATAACGGCACAGTCCACAGGAACGTTTTTAGGAAAGATTTCCTAATATTAACACTTATATTACCCGTAAGTAAATTCCTGGCCTGTTGCTATCCTACTCTAGTTATTCGCTTCTCAAGTTGCATAATTCCTTAAGTCCCTTCAAAATATCCCCTTCCCAATCTAACAGCAGCCTTTGTTCTTCCACTGATTCCAAAACTACACTCCATTACCTTGGTTTTTCCCTCTATTAATCTTCATATTGAACTCTTTTTCCAGGACCACGTTCATGCCATTTATTATGGTTTCCAAGTCATCTTCTGATTCCCCGTAATACTACAATATGCGTAGGGTTTTCATTTCGTCTTCTTGCAGTACGATTCCTTTTCCGTATTCCATTTTAACTTTCTTCATCGCCTGTTCTATATATAAACTAAACAGCGACAAACTGCATCCTGCTTGTCTTACACCTTTCTTGATTACGGCCTGTTTTTTTTCTTCTTCTTGATCTTCTATTGTAATTACTGCTGTGTGTCTTCTGTAGAGTTTTCTGTATAAGCCTCCTTTCTCAATATTTTATTCCAGTTCCCTTCAAAATCCTTATTAGTGTGTTCCAGTTGACATTACTAAACGCTTTTTCTAAATTTAAAAATACCTTGAAAGCGGGCCGGATTTATATCCTTATTGTGCCTTCTAAATTTAGACGCAAAGTCAATATTGCTTCTCTTGTCCCACCTACATTCTTCCTAAAACCGAACTTGATGGACTCCTAACTTTATCATAAACACTATTTCCGTTATTATGAGGAAATAAAAAGGCTTGTGCGAAATAGATTAGCATGGAGGGTTGCAACAGACCAGTCTTTGGACTGAAAATCACAACAACAATATATATATATATATGACCTGATGTAGATTTTCTAGGGTTTCCCCCTTATCTCTTTAGGTGTAACACCGGGTAGGATCCTTAAACCACAGCCCGAGGGCCGCAGTCAACCATTACTTGGCTACCTTGCTCTCTACCTTCCGCATCCTCCCCCTTTTAAATTCCCATCCTATGCTATTAAAGGGGGGGTACCTGTTTCAGGATCACCCTCATGTAGCCTGTTAACCCCAAAAAATTTTTTTTAATTAGTTGTATTGAGTCTGTCCTCCCACCCCTACTTCTATCAGAGTTATTACGTATGGGTGAAAAAAAAAGAAATTAGGTACACGTAACAAGAACAAAATTTTTAAAAACCCAGGAAAATATCCTGGGAGTTGTTTGTTTTTTTAAATTTATTTTGAAAGAAAAAGCGTTTATGAGGACAATTCAAAAAACTACCAAAAAATCTCAAAGTTTTAATTATATTTCTTCTGTAGTCAATTAAATTAATTTAAAAGGACTGGTTCATATCAATCAATTAATTAGTCCTTTAAAACAACCCGATTTAATTTTCAGTCCAATTCAATTAATTAGTCTTTAAACAACCCGATTTATTTTTCAGTCCAATTCAATTAATTAGTCTTTAAACAACCCGATTTATTTTTCAGTCCAATTCAATTAATTAGTCTTTAAACAACCCGATTTATTTTTCAGTCCAATTCAATTAATTAGTCTTTAAACAACCCGATTTAATTTTTCAGTCCAATTCAATTAATTAGTCTTTAAACAACCCGATTTATTTTTCAGTCCAATTCAATTAATTAGTCTTTAAACAACCCGATTTATTTTTCAGTCCAATTCAATTAATTAGTCTTTAAACAACCCCATTTATTTTTCAGTCCAATTCAATTAATTAGTCTTTAAACAACCCGATTTATTTTTCAGTCCAATTCAATTAATTAGTCTTTAAACAACCCGATTTAATTTTTCAGTCCAATTCAATTAATTAGTCTTTAAACAACCCGATTTAATTTTTCAGTCCAATTCAATTAATTAGTCTTTAAACAACCCGATTTATTTTTCAGTCCAATTCACAAAACCTCCTCCTCAGTAGCTTTCGACTATATTGTCATTTTTCAACACTGTAGTTTAACGTAGTTACAGGTGAAAAACGGGCTTCCTGTTGGTTACCGTTTTAATTATATTTGCAATATGAAAGAATAATTAATAAGTGTGTGTGTGTGGGGGGGGAAATTCTCGTGGACTGAATACAACAACAACAAGAACAACAAAGCGAAAGAGAGAGGGAGAGGAGACAGAGAGAGAGAGAGAGAGAGAGAGAGAGAGAGAGAGAGAATCGACAGAATCACACCTATCTACGCTTATTATCCTCTCAGACCCAAAAAGTATCTTAAAAGATACTCTGTGCTCAGACCAAAGAGTATCTTAAATAGTCAGTGAGGCAGCAATAGCAACTCTGGAAGCGTGACGTCATCCTCTCCCCTCCCCCCCCCCTGTAGGTGTAACTCGCTGGTAGACCCACAAGAGCCCAATGTTTATTTAAAACAGCACTTTTCGAGTCCGCCAAAGTCCTTCTTAAAACAGCAGAAGACAAAATTTTAAGTGGATTATTTATTTTCACCATATATCAGTATTACCAAAATATATAAGTCAAAAGAATCAATTCAAATGGCAATGTTAAAAAATATTTGAGCAATGTTTCGAATTGGGTGGTATTGCGAGTTGGACGCGTCCAGCGCTTCATCTGTTTACGCGGTAAAAAGTTACCGGTCGGTCGTGCTTGGGGACGGGGGACGGGGGGGGGGGGGAAGGAAAATTGACTCTCAGCATCGAAAGGTTTTTTTTTCTTCCCTGTATTTGAAATTTCGTAAACTGAAGCAATGAGAACGTGGGACAAACAAAGAAGCAATTGACTTTGGTGGGGGGTGGGGGTGGGGGGGGGGACGGTTTAACCTGCCAATTCTTTTTTTTTTATATATGACGCCACGCAGTGAGTGGAAGGATCTTGCTTGCTTGGTGTGTGTGGCCGTGCGTGAGATCCTCCGAGCCGTAAACGTTTCAACCCCCGCAGGAGGCAATTGTCCAGCGACACGACGATCACAGAAAGTCCCCGTCCATTAGGGCAAACAACGCGCCCCTCACCCCTCCCTGCCACCACCCAGTCTCCTTGTTTCAATATTGCGATTCGGCTATCAAAAATACTGGGTTTGGAAGGGGGGGGGGGTTGGTTGGCTGTGGAACCGCAATCGCACGTGGAAAAGAGGAGGAGGAGGGGAAGGGGGATGGTAGGTCGGCCCTGGTTTTATGGTCAGATTATACACTGTCCCTTCGTCCGCCTCCCCCTCTCCCCCGAATAGTCCTTGTGCAGAGCAATACATCAGCTGTTGCAGCAGTACGAGGTTTAATATGCTTCCCCCCCTCCCCTAAACCCCCCCAAACCCCCCTCCCTCCCTCCCTCCTGCGATAGTATTAAATCGCCCGGGGGACTACATTACGGTATATTTTTAATGAATATTGCTGAGCTACAATAAAGGTCTTCCCTCGCTCCCATCCTCGTCCTCCCCCCTTCCTCTCTCCCCCCCTCCCTCCACCCACAAGCTACAAATCTGGTGGGTGATGGGGGTTTGGGTTGTTGGAAAACAGTAAACCATAGTTCATTATTTTTTTAAAAAAAATTTCCCGCCTCAATACTTTCTCTCTCCCTCTCATTTCAAATAACATTCTCTCTCTCTCTCTCCGATCTCTCTCTCTCCGATCTCTCTCTCTCTCCGATCTCTCTCTCCGATCTCTCTCTCTCTCTCTCTTTTTTTTGGACAATCCCCGACTGTTGTACCTAGTGTCTTTAAATTCACGTCTGCCCAACTACGGGTCCGGGAGAGAAAACCACAGAATTACCACCACCAACAACCAATAATATTTCATTAAAAGACTTAATATACTCATCATCATCATCGGACCGGGGGACTTTCAAATCCAGGAACCGGATAAGTGAGTATAAGGACCAAAGAATATGGACATCATAACATAAAATAGAATATAAATTATAGTAATAATAGTAAGATTATTCAAGTAATTATCTTAAACAAAAAATTACATAACTCTGCTAATACAAAAATACAGTCATAAATAATTAGAGTATAAAATTAGTAAAAAACAAGTTTGAACCTACAACCAACTACTCGACCAACGCGTCATGGAGGAGATCCGGAAAAACACGTGTGGTGTGTGGTGAGGGTCGTAACCCGGGGGGAAAACACCCCGGAGTTGTTTCACAAACAAAATGTATAAAGGTGGAAAGGATGATGCGGAGGAGGAGACAAAGAAATTAAGAATTCTCTCCTTCAGACTCTCTCTCTCTCCCTTGAGAAATCAATATCATCATACTCTGAATACAACATTTCACAATTATTCCTCCCCCTCACTCAGTTAAATTCAATTTAATTTGATTTGGTTGTAGTCTTGAGGCCTTAGACTTATCTGATGCAGCTCTCCACGCTAACCTATCCTGAGCAAGCCTTTTCATGTTTCTCCGTGTCTGCTTGTATGCGTGTAGTGTTTATACTGGAATTTTTCTTATTTTAATTTCTTTTAAGATTATTTGTATTTAATTACGTACCTTATTTTGTTCGTTATTTTGTAAACGTATGACGTATCCAATTTCCTCAATCGAGGACTAATGGAATTAACAATAATAAATCTAAATCTACCGTCCCATTTCCTGTCTAATCTCTTCGCTGTACTCAATCCCTCTTCTGTTTCACTTCCCTCTGTATTGCTAATTTTTTACACAAGCACCTCGTGTCTCAAAACGTGGCATATTAATCTATCCCTTTTCAAAGTCTTCTATATTGTTCTCTCTGTTTCCCTATTCTGCTTAAAACTTCAATTTAACTTAACTTGATTTGGTTGTAGTATTGAGTCCTTAGACTGGTCTGATGCAACATTCCATGCTAACCTATCCTGAGTAAGCCTTTTCGTTTCCTTATAACTAGCGCAACCCACATTCTCCCTATGGTGCTTAGCGTATTCCATCCTTGGCCTCCCTCTTCTGTTTTAACCCCTCTAATGATAATTTTACAAGACCCTCGTGTCTTTTAATCTATCCCTTTTGTTAGTCAACGTCCTCCATATTGTTCGCTTTTCCCCCCGCTATTCTGTTTAGAACTTCCTCGTTTGTGATTCTATCCACGCATCTGATTTTCAGCATTCGCCTACAGCACCACATTTTCAAAGGGCTTCTATTCTTTTCCTTTCCCCAACTCCTATCGTCCACGTTTCGCGCCCATGTATAAAGTTTTTAGCAAAGATTTCCTTATATTATCCGTAAGTAAATCCTCCTTTTTTCGCGAAAGCCTTCCCTTGCCTGTTCCATCCTACTCTTTATGTCTATTACACTTCTACCATCCCTAGTTATTACGCTTCCCAAGTAGAGAGAATTCCTTAACTTCCGTCAAAATATCCCTTCTCCAATCTAACAGCCTTTGTTATTCCACTGTTTCCCATGCTACACTCCATTACCTCGGTTTTGCCTCTATTAATCCTCATATTGAACTCTTTCTCCAGGACCACGTTCATGCCCATTTATTTTGGTTTCCAAGGCTTCTTCTGCTGACTCCCCCCCTAATACTACAGTAGAGCGTAAGGGGTTTTTTATTCCTTCTCCTTGTAGTATTTTTTCCTTTTTTTTCCATATTCCGTTTTAACTAACTTTCTTTCATCGCCCTGTTCTATATATAAAAGTTAAACAGCATGCTGCAGCCTTGTCTTACTCCTTTATTGATTTCTGCTTTTTTTTTCTTTTCTTTTTTTTGGGTCTTCTATTCTAATTACTGCTGTCTGTATAAGATCATCAATTTGATTTAAAGTAGATTTAGATGCATTGTCGAGTCTCGTTGGAAGGATTCCTAGTTTCTTTTTCTCTTTTTTCCCGTGTTACACAGTCTCAGCATGTTTAAAGCGCCATCTTGTTGGTGAAACTCATTATAACAGTTAGATCGACGTCACACACATCCTTCACCCCCTTCTTCCCCGTTCCACTAACCACAATAATTGATCCAAGCTTCCCGTGCCATTTGACTCCCAATATTTTCTCCCCCCGCCCCGCCATTCCTCCTATAACGAACTGATCGTCTTTCATCCGCTTAAAAAGGAGGAGGGGAAGAAAAAAAATCAAAGCTTTATATTTCCGCCGGTAGATTGAAAGTAAACATCTGAATTCCATCCCCCCCTTTTTGTGGAGAAAGAAAAGCACAACCAGTCAGCCCGCTGTAGAGGTTATTTTTATTTCTCTCGTCGCCTCGCCTCGTAAATCCTCTTCGTGAAAATTAAATTATTGATTATCGGCTTGACAGAGAGAGAGAGAGAGAGGGAAGTGACGACGAGAATTATTAATGAGAAGGAGGTGGGTGGGTGGTGGAGGGACGAAAAAAAAATCATATTTCATCGCCGACTTTCGTCAGAGGTGACAGTTTTAACACCCGGGAGAAAGGTGAAATAAACTTCTCCAGCGAGGCAGAAACTAATTTATGTGGACTTTTAAAAAACATTTTTTATGAACAAAAAAATTCAAAAACAAAACAAACAACACGGGGAAATTTGTTATTCCATACGTGCAAAATGGTAAAGGAAATGGTACATAGGATGACGTGACGGAACGTCAAATAGAATACGAGTTTCTGGGAGGAAGAATGTAGGGACAATAGAGGCAATATTGACTCTTTAGAAGACAGGATAACAAGAAGCAAAAAAAATAAAACCCAGGTCTACGTTAATGGCATTTGTAGAATTAGAAAAGAAAGAAAGAAAGAAAAGAGTGGTTGTGATAATGTAAACTGGAACACGCTATTAAAGGATTTTTGAAGGAGGACGGGAATAAAATATAGAGAGAAAGGAAGAATTATCCGTAACCTCTACCGGAAAAGTCAGTCAGCACAGGAGTGAGAATAGACAGGGGCTAAGATAAGAATGATATCATTATGTCAGAACAGGGTTATGAAGAGAATTAAAAAAATAATAATTTGGAAAGGGAATCATACGTGAAGGAGGATGATAAATGTAAACCGTAAGGTTTGCCGTTAACATTGCAGTATTAGGGGAGTTATGAGAGAAAGACAGCGAGAGAGAGAGAGAAGAGAAAAGAGGGGAGGAAGGAAGGAAGGGGGTTCGTGAAAGATAATCATACTTGAAGGATAATAAATTTAAACAGTAAGGTTTGCCGATGACGTTGAAGTATTAGGGGAGTCATAAGAGAAATACAGTGTGTGTGTGTGAGAGAGAGAGAGGGGGGGGAGAGGGAGAGAGAGGGAGAGAGAGGGAGAGAGAGGGAGAGAGAGGGAGAGAGGGAGGGAGAGGGAGGAAGAGGGAGGGAGATGGAGGGAGAGGGCTGGAGAGAGGGGGAGAGAGGGGAGGGGGATAGAGGGAGAGGAGGAGAGAGGGAGAGGGGGAGAGAGGGGGAGATAGGGGAGGGAGAGGAAGGGAGGGAGAGGGAGGGAGAGCTGGAGAGGGAGAGAGAGGGACAGAGAGGGAGAGAGGGAGAGAGGGAGAGAGAGAGAGGGAGTGGAAAGAAGAGGCTTGTGGAAGGAACGTTTTATTGCTTGAATTTATTACCATTATTATTACATAGACTAAAATTTCATCATTTTTCATCGGGAATGTACAATGTAACAAGATCAAAGGGGTTATTTCCAAAATTTTGAAACTCATCTGGCTTTTTTTTAAAAAAGAAGATTCAATATATATTTATTACAGTAAGGCCGATATAAATGATAGAAAAAATTGAAGGAAGAGACTTTAAAAAGGTCAGCAACCTTAATTTTGTATGAAATGAGACAAGAATTTGTAGGGACAGAAAAAAAAAGCCACCACCCGCCATTTACTGTCGAAGAAATATCATCCATCTTGTCCGTCTAACAAACCGGAATTCCAGCTAATGTAACGAGCCTTGTTTTCCCCCTCCCTCACTTTCTCGCCCCACCCCCCAAACCACCCGCTCGTGCAACAGAAAGTTGTGTTGAGCTGTCATGTAATGTGCCACCAGCTAGATTTGAGGAGGAGGAGGAGGAGGAGGCGAGAGAGAGAGAGAGAGAGAGAGAGAAGTTGAACCGAAGCCAGACAACAGGGCAACCAACCGACCGACCCAACCCAACTTAACTTCCACGCTATTTGGGGAAAAGTTTTCTTCTCCCTGTCGCGCAAAGTTTTCCACAAGTCCGCATTTCACGGGATGTCTAGAACTAGATGCCCTTTCAGCCGTGAAAGGGGGGAGGAAGGGTGGAATGGAGGAAGGGAGTGGAGTGGAGTGATGGGTGGAACAACATTTCAAAGACATAAAACTGATGTTGTGCCTGGGATCCGTGAGGCGGTATAATCAATAACAATGCCTAACCCTGGCTCAAAACCAAAAGTTAGAACCGAACAGAATAATTTTCCCGCACAATACTGTATGACAAGCTAAATTTTCAGGAGAGTGGGAAAAAGACACACGAGATTCAAATCGGATTTTGTATATAAAATATGCTAATTAGTTCATTCTTACTATGATGTAATGAGATTCATTTACATCCTTTTTCGGTAACAGGAAAAGGATTAGAAAATCTATAAAATAGGTAAAACTGTAAATAAAATGAAAATTACCTCTATCAGTGTTAAAAGGAAGTTTTTTCAGGAAAAAAAAATATTATTCAACGGACATGAGTAAAAAAATTAATGAAAAAGATTTTTTTAATAGCTTTTAAAGGAAGTTTTTCAGGGAAAAAAATTATTATTCAACGGACATGAGTAAAAAAATTAATGAAAATTTTTTTAATAGCTTCTAAAAGGAAGTTTTTTCAGGAAAAAAATATTATTCAACGGACATGAGTAAAAAAATTAATGAAAAAATATTTTTTAAAAGCTTCTAAAAGGAAGTTTTTTCAGGAAAAAAATTATTATTCAACGGACATGAGTAAAAAAATTAATTAAAAAATTATTGTTAATAGCTTCTAACTTCTGAAAAAAAATTATTATTCAACGGACATGAGTAAAAAAATTAATTAAAAAATTATTGTTAATAGCTTCCTTCAGTTATTATTACTGAAAATTAAAAAAGGCCTTCAACGAGGTCCCGAGAGAAATTTGAACTTTACAAAAATAAGGAAAAACATGCAATTTTTTTTGGGGGGGGAAAATTTATTAATAATAAATTAAAATTATTACACCGTTTGGTCCATAATTGTGGACTCCTACAGCACGATTTTTCTAAAATGGATGAAACCATTATTAAAGATGTGGATAATTCAGCGTTTGTGGAAACAGGAAAAGGAAACAAATTCTGTAAAATGTGTAAAACTGTAAGAAAAGATAATTACCTCAAACCATTGTTAGAGGGAAGTTTTTTATTTTCAGTAAATCAAAACAAATAATTATTATTCAACGACTTTATTACAAAAAATAACCCGGACATCAGTAAAAGAAAATTAAAACAAATTTTTTAATTGCTTCTAACTTTGAAAAAAAAGTCCTTCAAATATTATTATTGAAAATTAAAAATTCTTGACAGAAGTCCCGAGAGAAATTTGAACTTTCCAAAAAAAACTGTCCCTTGTGACAACAGGAACAAGGATCAGATTTTGTGAAAATTAGTAACACTGTAAAGGAAAAAAAAAGAAAATTAGCTCTATCAGTACTAGAGGGAAGTTTTCCATTTTCAGGAAAGAAATAAAAAAGGTAATCATTTTCCCAAGAAGTTGTAACAATATATAACACGGCCCAGTAGTAAAAAAATAACAACAACTAATTAATTATAAATAAATTTGGTAAGTACTTCTAACTTCTGAAAAGAAAGTCCTTCAATTATTATTCATTTTATTTAATGAAAATTTTTTTTAAAAAAAACAGCTTCACCGAGGTCCAGAGGGATATTTGAAACTGTCCAAAAAAACAAAAATCTATGAAAAATCCTTTGTGACAACAGGAAAAAGAATCAGATTCTTGTGAAAATTGGTAAATCTGTTTTTTAAAAAAAGAGAAAATTACGTCTATCAGTGTAAGGGGGAAGTTTTTTAATTTCAGAAAAGAAATATAATTATTTTTTCCGAGACTTTGTTACAATAAGTAACCTAGTCATTAGTAAAAAAATAACAACATTTAAATAATTAAAATAAATTTGTTAATTGCTCCTAATTTCTGAAACGAAAAAGTTACTATTTATTTTATTTAATGAAAATTAAAAAAAACTTCCCCGAGGAAAAGTAAATTTCTTACAAATTTACCCATAGGATAAAAGGGCAAATTATGAAAGGGTAAATTAAATTGATAATAGTGGCAAATGAAAAAATTTAAAATTTTTGAAGTAAAAAATATTACATCCTTTGTGGAAACAGGAAAAGGACAACATTCTGTAAAATTGGTAACAATGATTTTCATTTACAATAATAAGGTAGTAGTTTGGTCCTTTCTATTCGGTCTGTTTACCGCGAAATAACTTGTAAATTTAATTAGTATTTTTTTAAGGTTATCGGTGAATTGTATTTTAAGACAACGCCGAGCGATTTTACCTTATAAAGAAAGAAAGCAAGGAAGCAGGCAACCAACCTACCGGGGCATATCAAGTAACGTATTTTCCGTTCTAGACGATAAAAAATCAACCCCCAAGCACTTATTGAAGGGGGGTGGGAAGAGAGAGAGAGAGATAGGGGAGAGGGAGGATGGAATGGATGAATAAGCTGAAATGAGAAGCCGCTACGATCGAAGGCTACATACACGTATATATATATATTATTCAGTAAGTTTCCGAGAGGCACGAGACGATTCTACTGGGACGATTCACTTCTGTCGTTATGGTAAGTTAATGGTTTCGCGGAGGAGGGATATAATAAACATCAGCCACAAGTGCAGGCTTGATCAAGAGGCAATAAAAAGGGAAAGGGGAGTGGGGGAATACGAAAAAAAATAATAAACAGAACAAAAGAAGAAGGGCGGGTGGGTGACGTCAGATTACTTTATTTTATTTTTATATTCAAGAGCTCCGACGACCGCAAAGTGGAAAATATTTATGACAATCCTAATAATAAAGGCAGACACGCCCACGATGATACGTTTAATGACGTCATAAATTTCCCCTCTCCCTGTCCCTCCCTTTATTCCCAACCAGTCTTCTTTTTGAAGTCTCCCAGATGATAGTCATCAATAATGCCAACCAATGATTCAATCAATCAACAAAGAAATATTAACCGTTGACATTAAACTCATTTGCCTTGTACCCTTACATTAATGGAAGAATAAACACTGTTAATTTTTTCCGTCCGCCATCGTCGCTGGACAGAGTCCACTTTGGGCAAAAATATTTTCTCCCCATGTGAAAATGATCTTTTATCCAATCTTTTAAATTTTTTTTTTACGTGATGAAGTCCCCGAATATGGACGAAACGTCTTAATTATTTTAACTGAATTGGCTGTATTTTTTTATTTATTACATCAATTATTAATTAACAGTTTAACATACCAATAATTAATGATAACAAATGACCGTCGCAGTCCACGTGGGAAAGAATTATCCACGTCTTTCATCCGTTTTAGAAAAATTGTGCTGATGGAAGTCCACGATTATGGACCAAACGACGTAATTATTTTAATTAAATTGGCTGTAGTTTCTTATTTATTACATCAATTATTAATTAATAGTTTTAATATACTGATAATTACTGATAATAAATGACCGTCGCTGTGCGCAGTCAGCGTGGGGGAGAAAAAATAATAATTATCCACGTGTGTAATAATAGTTTTCATCCATTTTAGAAAAATCGCGCACGTCGGAGTCCACAATTATGGTCCAATCAAACTAATTATTTTAATTAATTATTAATGAAATATTTTAGACAAAATGGTTGTATTAGTGACAATAAATGACCGTCGCTGGGCGTACTACGAGTGGCCCAAAAAATTATTCACATGTGTAATAGTTTTATCCTGACGAAGTCCACAAATATGAACCAAACGACGTAATTATTTTAACTAATCTTTAATTAAATACTTTCCCACACAATATGGATGTTTTTATTATTTATTATACCAATAATTAATTAATAACTTATTATAGTTTCATCTACTTAAAGAAAGTACCTGATGAAGCCCAAAAAAACATGGACCAAACGATGTATAATAACTAATTATTAATTGAAACTTTTTTCAGACAAATTGACTGCAGTTTTTATACCAATCATTAATTAATTAATAGTTTATTATGTTAATAATTAACCATAATAATATAATAATCGTCACTGGAAGCAATCCGAGGAGCCAAAAAAAATTATCCACGTGTAGTGTAGTAATAGTTTCGTCTACTTTAGAAAAATGTACCCGACGTAGTCCACAAATATGGCGTCATCAGGTAAGAAAACCTGAAGAAGGCATGAAAATACGCCGAAACGTTGTCATTAATTAATGAAATTACAAAAAATAAAATCTGTAAAAAGTCATAAGTTGTTTTTATGAAAAATGTTTATTTTCACAAAATTTTGAATAATTAACATTGTCTTAAAATATAAACTACAATTTTCAATTAAAAAAAAATACAGACTTATGTTTTAATGAACTAAATGATGATTTACAGGTTTTTTTTTCGCAGAAAAATTGGCTGTATTTATATTTATTATACTTTAATGTTGAGATAATTCACTTAACGTTTATTTTTAACCCCCACGCTTTTAAAGTAATTTTTAAACAGTATTTTTTTTTCATATAACTTTGTATTACAAAATTTTTTTGTTGTATTTCTTTCTAAATATTTTTTCACGTTTTAAAAATTAAAAGAAATAATTATTCTGAAATGATTTACCTTTTTAAATAAAATAACTAAATTTAAGCAGATTTAAATGTTGTATATTAAATGGAAAAATAATGGAAAAGTCCAAAATTTCAAAGAATTTTAAAACGTTTCGTCCACAATTTTTCGTTTCCACCCGGGGTGCTTTTCGTGTTACACAATTTATTAATAAGAGTTCAATTATTTAGCTGTAGCGGTCCTGGGGGGAGGGAAACGATCCGTTTAAAAATATTCATTTATTTCTGAATTTTCCCTGTACTTTGTGTTTTATTTATTATACCGTTCTCTTCTCCATTTTTTCGCTTTAAAATTTATTTTTCCAGTTATCTGTTTTATGTCGGAACATAAAACCGTATTTTTTTTTAAAAAAAATAATAATTAAAAGCGTAGATATCAATAACTTTAACGTTCCGTTAGAAAGGAAACAAGTAAGATTTCACTCAATACAACCTAAAAAAAAAGATTCAAATATCTACAGTTGATAACAGATATAATAACTACGTCTGTTATAACGTAAAAAAAATCCTTACTGTCTTCAGTATGTGTAAAAGTGTGTGTAATTTGACCCGGATGTTAAAGGGGGGGAGGAAAAACTCCCGCAAATCTCAGAAACTTGGGGCGGATACGGCTAGACGGAAGTACAAACAGTGTGAAGAAGAAGGAGGCCGAAGTTATCAGCACTGACGTTTCTATTTAAATCCACGCGTGATACGAATTAAAATGTGTTACAGGCCAACGTCACGGTTAGTTAAGTGCGGCCCCCACACGGCGACAAAAATAATTAACAAGGGGGAGGGGGGCGGAGGAAAAAAAATCAACCTTTTAGTGTTAATTACAGGTCATCCAGCAGCCATACATCCATCCATCCGTCGGGGAAAAAAATTTAAAAAAATCTGCAGCGGTTGTTTTGACGCTCAGCTTATAGTCGACCACCGGGGAATTGAATCGGAAGCTAAAAATAAATAAAAACTAGAAGGTGGGGGACATAATTGCGTAGGAGGGGGAGGGAGGGAGGGAGGCAGAAAAAAAAACAATGCAACTAAAACACAAACCCCCGCTCTCCCCATTTTTTTTTCATGAAATACGCGTGTGGAAGAGTAGAATGTAATTTGTGATAGGGGTTGGGAAGGAAAGGGTAAAATAAACCGTAGTAGTAGTAGTAGTAGCCAACCGCTGCACAAGAATTAATGTTCTGCGCGCTCAATTGAAATACAGGAGCTAGTTAACCAAGGAGGTTGGGTGGGGGAGGGAGGGGGGGAGGAGGAGGAGATCAGCAACAAGGCGCATTCCTGGAGGAAATGGCCGCCGCCCTCGCCGCCCTCACAACAACCACCGCCACCGAAACTGTTGAGGTCTGAGTGGTGTGGTCAGGCAGCAGGCGTTGTAATGAGGCTTGTTACTGGGGAGGGATGGAATAGAGAGGGTTGCTTGCTGGCTAGTGACAGGGTTCAACCACCCCTCCTTTAAAGCAGGTAATTTCACCTTGCAAAGCGGATGGTGGAGGGGGGAAGGGAGGGAGGGAAGTGTGACGTAAGACGCGGAGGAATACAAAAGATGCTGCTCATTAATTGTAAAAAAAATAAAAGTTAATAAGAAATCAATAATTTAAGACGAAAAAAATTTATTAAAAAAAAGTTCATTTTTCTGCAACGTCAAGATATTACATAATTTATTTTCTCGTCGTTATTCTGAAATCCTCCATTATTATACGGAAACCACACTCGCCTCAATCTTAGATTTTCCCCTCTCTTTTCTTCGTCTACTTGTCTATTCTTTTAATATTTTCTCTCCATCCATCCATCCATCCATCCGTTCATAACCTTGTCTCCTCTCAGTTGTTTCAGTTTTCTATTTCTAAAACCGTCCATTATAAAGAGCACTATTTATGTTTCTCTCCCCTCCCCTCCCCACAACCCCAACTATCATTATTATTCAGCTTGTTAATTTCGTAATATCTTTTCTTCGTCTACTTGTCCATTCTTAATCTTTTCTCTCCATCCATCCATCCGTTCATAACCTTGTCTCCTCTCAGTTATTTCACTTTTGTATTTCTTAAACCGTCCATTACACAGAGAACTATTTTTTTTCTCTCCACCGGCCTCGCCCTCTCCAACCCCAATTATCATTATTCTTCACCTTGTTAATTTCGTAATATCTTTTCTTCGTCTACTTGTCCATTCTTAATCTTTTCTCTCCATCCATCCGTTCATAACCTTGTCTCCTCTCAGTTATTTCACTTTCGTATTTCTTAAACCGTCCATTACAAAGAGAACTATTTTTTTCTCTCTCCCCCTCCCCTTCCCTCCCCGCCGCTACCCAACCCCAATTATCATTATTCTTCACCTTGTTAATTTCGTAATATCTTTTCTTCGTCTACTTGTCCATTCTTAAATTTTTTTTCTCTCCATCCTTTCACGTTTCTTCGTTTGGCTGTTCCCTCCTCTCACCCCTAAATTCTTAAGGTCCTTCCTCCACTGAATAAATCCACCTCACATACTTCTGGCCGTCCTTTTCACGTCGTGTTCCCCTGCTGCTGGACAATGCGTTTTACAGGGGTTCTGATCTATCATCCAGCCATCTTAGTCTTCCAAGTTTTCTCAGGCTCTCCGCACAGCTGGTATTTCTTTCACGTTTTTTTTAAATTTTAAAATCCTCAATTACACAAGGGTGCGTCAACCTCAACCTTCGTTTTTCCCCCTTTTCCTAGTCTACTTCTCCGTTCATAACCTTGTCTCCTCTCAGTATTTCACTTTCGTATTTCTTAAAACGTCCATTACAAAGAGAACTATTTTGTTTTCTCTCCCCCTCCCCTCC